>CM067222.1:98302576-98822576 GCA_034190945.1 Octodonta nipae
GCCCACCAAAGAAATTTATCTTTTGAAACATGTGATGAGGGAATTTTAATTCTTATCATCTGGAAAGTTACAATTTAAGATGATGCCTTTTATTGATTACATTTTTAGGGTACCGTATTTATATATCCAATATACAGAAAGCCCTCTACAATCACTATGGATTTTTCAGGCTTTCACATCAAAGTAATTTTCTCTGAAACTATTGGACGGAGAAGGTTTGAATTTGGTATTATTGGATAGTTAAGTAACCCTATCAGGAATGCATATCGTAAATGAAGAATTTTTTATTTTAGGGGTGCTTTTGGGAACAATTTAAAAAAATCGGGTTAACGCCGAAACTATTGGGCCTAAAATTTTGAAGAAAATAGAGAATATATAACGTTGCCAAAAATTTAGAAGAAAAATGAGAAGAAAATCGTAGTTTTAATTTTAATGATAGAATTAAATATAAAATTAAGTTGTTTCTAACGCATCATTTATTCTTCATATTTTTAAAATAAATAATTTTAAATATATTATTCAAAATATAAAAAAATGCACATCTCCCTCTTATCTCCGGAACATTAACACGTAGAATTAAATAAAAGGGATGCATGGCATCACCTAAACATTACAGGAAAAATAAGGAGAACCCCGAATATTAGTTTTGGGGGTGAATTGCAGCATTAACTGGAAAAAATAAAATTAAAATTGGTTCTAACGCATCATGTAAGGCCTCGTTATAACGAATACAAATATATTTTTTCATATTTTATGAATAAATTATTTAACAAAAATATAAAAAATCTCCCATTTCCGTATCTCCGAAACTATAAGGCGTAAGATTTGGAGAAAAATTAGAGATATAGGGGCTCACTTGAACTTTACAGGAAAATAAGGAGAAAAACCTAATTTTAATTTTGGGGGGGAAATTGCAGAACTAAATGGAAAATACAAAATGAAAAACGCATCATGTAATATATCAATTCAAAGGGCTTATTATGACGAATACAAACATTAAAAACTTGAACATTATATGACAAATAATCAGAAACTCCTAATATTAATTTTGGGGGGCAAATTACAGAATTAAACAGAAAATTAAAAATTGTAGTTTTTTTACTGCATGGTATCAAAAGAATGGGCTCTTTATGACGAATACAAATATATTATTTTCATATTTTTAAAATAAATTGTTTAAAAGTTATTAAAATACGACATAAAATTAAGGGAAAAAATAATGATATAGGGCCTCACTTGAACTTACTAGGAAAACTAAGTAGAAAGAGAATTTTTCTGAAAACACATCATATAATATATCAAATGAAAGGGTTCATTATATTTATATTCATATATTAAATTCATTTCCTTATAAGATGTTAACAAAAATATAAAAAGGTTGACTAATTATCCCCATTATCTCAGGAACCACACAAACCAAAATAATAAAAAAATATAAATAGGCCTAAGTGTAAAATAATTTTTTTTAAAGTTCATCTGTAATGTAATGTATTAAATGAAATGAGTCATCAGAATAATACAAATACATTTTATGTGTATTTTTAAAATAATTTATTTAAAAGATTTATAATTTAATATATAAAATTTGACTCCTTCTCCCAGTTGCATAGGCCGGGGAGGGGGTTTCAAATTGTGGGCGGGGCGCTAAAAAGGTATTGTGCCCCGGGCGCGAGTTAAGCTGGCTACGCCACTGCTTCTCTGGTTTATCTTTCAAACTACTAAGCCTAAAGATCAAACAAAAGATTATATAGAATTTACCTGAATATTTATTGGCAAAATGAAACGAAAATCCTAATCTTAATTTTGGGGGCCAAATTAGAAAATCAAATAAATATTTTTATAAAAATCAAGACAATCATGTACCAGATCAAATGAAAAGACCCTGCGAGATCATTAAAATGTGTATTTTTATAAATTTAAAACACTTAATTTAAGACATTAAGGTAAATATAAGAAAATCTACTCATTCCCTGTTTGTCTGAAACTGAAATAAAAATATGTATATTCATTGATTTACCTACATTGTATCAAATCACAAAGGTGGTATGGAACCCTTAGGTGCGAGTTCAACTAGCTCTTGACTAAACTATTTTTCTGTATAGGTACCTAATTTTTTTCTACAGTATTAAGTTTTGTTAATTAAATTAATTTTTTTAGTTCTACGTTAAAGTTCGTCATTATTTTTTTGAAAAGTGTATTACATTATTTGTGCTTATTTAGGTATTTAAGAACTCACAACTGTGTTTATTAGCTTCGTGTATATGCATTCAACAGGTGCCGATAAAAGTGCTTGTTGTGTAGTGTTAGCTTTCCATTTTAAAGAAAAGTTTCTTTGTCTTAATTTCCGCTCAGGCAAAAAAATTATTTTTTGTGTCTATTTATGGTAAAGGAACTTTAGAACGATAACACTTTCATTGGCAATATTTTGCAATAAAGTTTAATATAAAGCCTGGCAAATTTCAGTTAAGTACACGTATTTATTTTATATTTTTTGTATTTGAAACATAAGTTTGAACTACGCTATCAGAGATTCAACAGTGTAGATGGACAAACCGATAATTTCAGACCTCAGATACCACTTACTATATTCAAAGCTTTCCTTCATACTATACGTAGAAACGGGTCTCCATGTTAACGCGGTTCTTAAATAAACCAAAAAGAGAATATTTCTTCATCTCACTACGACTTTCATTTGTAAGCGGTTATGCATTACTTGAAATTCAAGTTGGTGTATATTTTCTTTCAAGCAAGACACTCTTGAATGTATAAATATAATCAACCACTTGAAACGTTATAGAGATTGATTTATCGGTTGATTCAGTCAAGTTAACTATGTTAGTTGTTGAACTCGAACTGGCCAAAAGCTGCATTAGTCGTCGCGTCTGTTTATTATTTGTTTAAAATATTAACGTTGTGATGATACGTGACCGGTATCAAAGTGCATCTTTGATTTGAACCGCCTTAAAAAGTAAAACGCAGCGTGGCGAGTTTTTCAAAACTAACCTTCAGACGGCTATCATGTTAAATATGAGATAAATGTCTTTTTGGTTTGCGGCAGCTGGTTAGGAAGCAGACAGAAGTCTTATTCTATATTTAGACGGATCAGACATGCTGGGTGCACTGTATGTTTAGACTTGATATGGGAATAAGTTTCACTTATTTATCGTATAATTTTATTGCACTTTTTACAAGCTCACTAGTTCAGCATAATGGACATTTTTTGAAAATAAATCACAAAACAAAATCTGCGTGACGAAACATTACTAGCATTTTTGCAGAAAATAACATAATTTGTTTTTAAAACTACAATAACACGGTGCAAGGTCTTACTTAAATGTATTACCCTAAGCACATATTTCTTGTAGTTTCGGCCCAAACTTATTACATATATATCTATATATAAATAGGCAAAGACAAAACGGTTAGGTACCATTTTCTCCTCTGTCCCTCAACCGATTTATTTGATTTTTGTTTTGTTTAGTGGCTATTGACGACCTTCAGTGCAGAATGCTAATATTAATTTATAATATTGATTCATTTATTAAACAAAGTAAAATAAAAAATTCATAATTTACGTCCACAGTACCGCCAGATTGCGTGGAGAGAAAATCGTTAGACGGATTGACTCGAATGAGAAAAACAAACTAAATTAAACGAAAAACTAACAAATTTTGTTTGGTTCTGAAAGTTATTCTACATTATCATGCTATTGAGAACTCACCCGCAAAAATTTATAATAACTATATGATAATGACAATTTATTGGGTACTCGCAACTTTTTCTAAATATAGTTTGTCAACTAAAATTAGAAATTTGTATTGCGTGGCAACTGAACAATGTTTTTCCGATAATATTTTATTATTTTAACATTTTACTATTAATTTATATTGTTTCTATTTTAAATGCTAATAGTTTCATATAATTTATCAAAGATTACAAAGACTATGATATAAATACAAATAGTGAAATTGAAGATAAACAGTTAGATCTGACATCATGCATTGGTTCTAATTTCTCGACCAGTTCACGGCCAACCATAGGTTGAATTTCAATTTGACATTGCTTAAGAATGTTAACCGCTAGGTTAAGTTACCTTCTCAATGCAATCAGAAAATTATCAATGTACAATTTTCAAAATTTCAATTTCAATGAACTTACAAAAATTTTCAACAAATAATGGTATTATTTAACATAAATTAACAGGTGGTGCATTTTATTTCTTAAATGTTTTGATATAATTCCCAGATGAAAACTTTTACGTAAGTTAACTAACTATTGAGAGATTATAAAGCTAATTGATACATTTGATTTCAGATCCTCTCAAATTGAATATGTTCTTTTATTTTATGCCATGTGCAAATGAAAATTGAATAAATATTAGTAATATATTTCTGTTTTATTCGATATAACGTAATCTTTTAAATTAATTTTAACATGTCGTCTAAAATATTAGCTGTCAGTCAAAAAATGTTTAATGTTCTTTTAACGAGATGTGATATGCTGCAAATATATTTTTACTTACTTATCTAACAATATAATACATATAATGTTTTGTTTATTTACATTTATCTTATTATATGTAATTCTCGCAAACTGCACTATGATTGCCTAAGTTTCATTTCGGGATTTTGGCGTCTAAAAATCGATTGCTCGGGAAAAATCGTATTACCGAGAAAGAACGAAATTGTGACAATAATTATGACAGGTGGGTTTTAAAATTACAAGAGTTTCAATACAGGATGATTTGGTAACATACTTGAGGTTGAAACTGCTCTTGAAAAAAAATTTTTGCAAATTGTTGTATAGAATCTCAAAAGAATTTTATCACTATTTAATATTTTTTAAAGTAAAAATTGCTGCTTAGGCGATTTTTGGATGGGTAAAAAGTTATGTGTTCTGATGTTCTAAATTGACTGAGATATAAGGCGTTGTATATTGTGGTGTAGTGTGGCACCCAAGCAGTTGCATATATAGGGTGTTTAAAATATAGAGTAGAGTACAATTATAATTAATAAAATAATTATATAGGAAAGCCCATTAGCGGTTGAATTTATAGGGTTCTTGGAATAGAGGGCGCAATGGCATTACAGTTATACAGGGTGGTGCAAAAAATATTATACAGAGATGCATATACAGGATGGCGGAAATGGACATGCAACATTTCGTAACCCATAAGCAGTAGTATATATAGGATAGATGAAATATAAGAATTATAGATATAAAGGATGATTATAAAAAATGTTAGAAAAGGAAATGATTTCTAGAGTAGCCCATGGTGAGTTCCATATATATGATGATTGAAATGTAGATCGGAGTAGAAGTATAGTTACAGAAGATAGTTAAAAATTTCATAAACAAAAAGAGTAAATAAGGTCGCTTCTAGGCAGTCGCATATACATAATGGTTTACCGGATGGTTCAAAAATGTTATGCGTGGTCCATGAGTAGTTGCATATACAGGGTGGTGAAAATATATAATGAGATAGAATTATTATAATGAGTATTTATATGTTAGAGAATTGAGTGCAATTATAGTTATACAGGGTGGTTAGAAAGAATAATTATCTAGGGTAGCCCATTAGGGGTTGATTTGTTGTCATATTAAATTTAGAATTACGAATTTGAACACAAATAAAGTCCTATTAATTATATCTGAAAAAGAACTTGAATTTCGTTACTTATTTGTAGAAGCGAGATGCAGACCGACACAGAGGTTCCGAATCTGGATCCGTTCCGTGTAATTGCTGTTCACCCTTAAGTCCTAAGATAGAATGTCACGATAAAATTTTCAGGGTACTTCACCTGTCATAGATATTGACCAAATTGGTCGAATTTCGACCACTGGGCGACAGCTAGTATAAATAAATAAATGAGTTATTTTTGTTCTATTAAGCTATTATTAGACTTGCTGTTTCTTTCTTCTCACCAGTTTATATTTTTCGTTAGTAAAATGTTTCATAATTAATGTTTAAGTCGAATCAAAATTTGTTTGAAATTCAGTGCTGGGACAATAATTGTTTGTTCAGAACCCAAGGATAGAATGCCAGCAGCTAGCGGTAGAAGTCGTGATAAAATTTTCTACTTAAACTTTTTTTATCAATTAATATTGTAGTGGTTTTGTGCATTTTTTTTTTAAATTTACCAAAACAACCAACTGTTTGATGGAATTTAAAATCGATATTTAGTAATTGTTCAAAATCAAAGTTTTCTTTTAAAAAGGTTAAATAACCTCGAGTACCTAAAAAGAGATGCGTAGTGGCGTACCCTAACGGTTGGTTTAGTCAACCTGGCATTAGCATTAGAACTATTAGTCTATGAACCATCAGAACGCTCAGTTGGTAGCAAAGAAACCTGTGCGCAGTTGTAGTAGTAATCCAAAAGTGAAGTGAAAATGATGTCGTCCTGAAGCATAGTTTGTATATGGCGTATCTAAAACGATGCTAGTGTAGTTTTAATGGTAATTTGTTAGAGTTTGGTTTTCAACTAAGATCGTAAAGCATTTTGGAAATGTAGACCTTTGAAAGAAACAGTGTTAGCTAATACTTCGAAATAGTAAATCGTCGTTTAGTTGATTGTAAAAGTTCTTGGAATGGTAATTTGTTAGAGTTTGGTTTTCAACTAAGATCGTAAAGCATTTTGGAAATGTAGACCTTTGAAAGAAACAGTGTTAGCTAATACTTCGAAATAGTAAATCGTCGTTTAGTTGATTGTAAAAGTTCTTGGAACCAACGTTAGTAAAACCTTGCTACTTTAATTTGGATGAAAGCTCGTTTAACTCACATAGCATTGTTCAATAAACATCGTCAATGTGGGACAATTACTGGAGAAAAAGTGATGAAAATTCATAAACCCTTTGTAAGTATAATTTTCTTGGAATACAAAACTGCGACTGGCGTCAGTCGGCTATTGTAGTTTTTGAACATTAGTGAAACGATTACTGTAGCAAAACTTCATGAGACTCAAAAACATTGTTGTATAGAGAAATTTGTGATTGTTGAAATTGAATGTGTTCTTGAATGTACCCGCAAATACCAAGGGAGCAAAACAATGGTTCCCCTGTGTCTTCAAGGTCAGATTCGAGCCTGAGTGAACACATCTGGCTCTTTGTATTCATGGTCCTCACGTACCGAAAAACTGGCTCTTGGAGCCGAATTGAATCAGCAAAGGACCCTGTTGTATACATGGTCCTCAATTGATCTGGATTTGAACCAGCAAAAGGTGAAGTAACTACATCTTCGTATCTAGTAATATTAAAATGTCTACCGTACATGTACCTTGAATGTATCGCCAGGCACGTGAATTTGAAAGAGGTCGATTGAATCAGAAGAAGATACCGCTTGGGTCTTGAAAAGTAGATTCATTGCAGGCTAATTGAGATATTTACGGATTATGCTTTACCAAAACACATACCTATGTGTATGTTACTATGTAATTCATACTTTTTAATTTTTGTTAATTTTCAAGTTTATTAATTGATCAATTATATGTATAGTAGCTATATTTAAAGTCCCACTATCGTTTTCAATATAAAATTGGATGTTTGTGACCATAAAATGGGTGTAAAATTCGTTCCAGTTTTTTTTTTTTTTTTTTTGACCAAACTATAGCTTGTTTAAGATATGTTGTAAGGGCTTTTGATATATTTTCACCTGAACTGTTCTTTCTAAAATTTTTTGCACTCATACCGTTTACACTCTGTATAGTAGTACATGTGCGGCTTCAATATAATTTCAACAATGTGAACATGTTGAGTCAATTAATAAACTAGATTTTTTCCGAGTCCGGTTATCTACTGAAACTGCTATGGATCAGCGCATATACATGTACAGCCAAAACTGAAGCTTAAAGATCCAGGTGCTATAGACTGCCAACATATTAGAACTCAATCTCCAGATGCATTAGAAAGATGTTATAAAAAGATTGTATAATAGATTTTTTCATGGTGGTTTGATAGGGAAAGAACACCACACTTGAGAGAAAAGGCTATATGTATATTCCAAAAATCCAAGTCTTGATCTGATTTATATTATATTGTAATTAGAAGCAAAATTGTTTTGATATTTTTACATGACTTCACTTATATTTGTTTTTTTGATTAGTTTGATAAACTTGCTAGAACTGTCTTCTGAATTTATATGTGGCGCTCCTAGAAACGACGGTATTGTAAGGTAGTGCATTCGCCAAAAATCGAGCAAAGAGTCATAAGCAAAATATTAATAATTATCTTGATATAGGTTAATTGCATGCTTAATTATCGGTAAAAAGATATTATTAAATTCTACGGAAGTAGAAGCAATACAATCCTCATATAACAGAATTACGATAGACTTTTTTAATTATTTTGTCTGTTCATTGGGTTTTCTCTCCTCTAAAATTTTTCCTGCAACAGATAAGTATTTAGAAATTGTATATGTAGAACAAAGTGTAGTAAGGCAATTTCGTAAAATTGCCCGGATTACTGGCTGTCCGTACAGAGATTCTTCCTCACAGTTATTCTGAGAGAAAGAGATGTCTACAAAATGATCAACCAGTATTCCTGTATACACGTAATGTATTGTATATTGTGTAATACTTATCTGTGTTTGGAGACGTTTCAACTCCGAGTCTGGAGTCGTTGTCAATCGTTTAGTGTTGTTTTCGAGGTTTTTTCTACAAAATTTTGACAAACAAGAAATTCAAGATCAAAGCGAAAATTTTGTAGAAAAAACCTCGAAAACAACACTAAACGATTGACAACGACTCCAGACTCGGAGTTGAAACGTCTCCAAACACAGATAAGTATTACACAATATACAATACATTACTTGTATACAGGAATACTGGTTGATCATTTTGTAGACATCTCTTTCTCTCAGAATAACTGTGAGGAAGAATCTCTGTACGGACAGCCAGTAATCCGGGCAATTTTACGAAATTGCCTTACTACACTTTATTCTACATATACAATTTCTAAATACTTATCTGTTGCAGGAAAAAATTTTAGAGGAGAGAAAACCCAATGAACAGACAAAATAATTCAAGACCTCCTCAACAATCTTTTCGAAAAGACTTTTTTAATCTCCATTTTACGGTCTTTTTTCTTAGTGTAGTATTGTTGAACTGTCAAATGGTATTTTATGACCAATCATGTTCACAAATCTTCGGTTTCTCCAGTATCGTTTCTTTATTTAATTTTTGGTTTCATTTGTTCATACATTTCGAAGTTTAGATACCTATTTGTCTCATGTAATAATTACTCAATTCCCTAGGAATGTTGTGTTTTGTTGAGTTTTATGTGGTATTTGTTTGAATTTATTGCATTACTTGTGTTATAAGTTGTTTTGATATTAAATCTGTTGCCTATTCTCTTCAGTCTTCTGACAGACCCTATATACAGGGTATTCCATCTCAATCGAGCCATCTTGAATATGTTAGTTATTTTCAAAAATTGGTGAGTAGATCATTTAAAAGACCTTTTTATGGACTATACCGTCATAATAAAATTATTTATTACAATTTCTGCACATATAATAATAAAAGAGTATTAAAAAAAAACGAAATTACAGTACAATACAATGCTTCTAAAGCAAATGTTCAAAGTGTCTTCCATTGACTTCCATATTAGTACCACCTTGACTGAAAGCCGTCTCTGATATGGTTTAGCATAATCGGTGTTATCTGACGACACTCCCCTATAATTCGTTGGCGTAGTTCGTCTAAATTCTATAGGCTGGGTCATAAAAATTTTGGAAACATGTCCCGACAAAAAAAATCCAAAGGGTTCAGATCAGGTTATCGGGCAGGCCATTCTATAGGACCTCTTCTTTCAATCCATCGACCACGGTATTCCAAATCGAGGTATTGACGAACTGGTGCGGCGTAGTAAGGAGAAGCTCCATCTTGTTGGAAATGCAATTGCTCTTCATGTAGTAGAGGACCAAATTCTAATTTTTCTATTATCAATGCATTAATTCCATTTTCCAATATATTGTGATAAATTTAAACAGGGATTCAATTAGATGATTTCCCAAAATCCCTGCCCAAACGTTTACTTTTACCTGATGTTGATTATGAGCTTCTCGAAATAAATGAGGATTTGTATCGCTCCGAAATCTACAGTTATGTCGGTTAACCTCCCCGTGAAGAGACGTAGTGCACTCATACGAAAAGCAAACTTTGTACAAGAAAATCGGGTTTTCGATCATATGCTGGGTCATAATTTGGCAAAACTGTTGCCTTCGATCCCAATCATCCTCATTCAATTTGTACTTATGCAAAATTCTAACAATATTACTTTTGCTAATACCGGAAGCTGCAGTGATTTGCTGTGTTTGGTATAAGTTAGACTTGGCCTAATGTAGCCACAGCTACCCTTCATCATTTACAATTCCAATGGGACCTCTTGTTTTATTCATTATGGAGTCCGTCTCAACAAATTTTAAAATCAACTCCAATACGTGTTTATGACGAACGTTACGTTCGGGATGGTTTTGGTTAAAAACCCTTGCAGCAGTTCGAGCACAATTTTGATTTTGGTAATAACGATTTACTAGCTCAACACGTTCTTGCAATGTGTATACCATAATTATCTTTTAAATTTTCAACAATTCAGTAAAGTAATAACTTGACAGATAAATGTACAATACTTGAAATGATCGAATAAAGGTCAGAACAGATAAACAAACTTGCTGTATATATCAGCAAAAAATAATGTAAAATAAATAAATGTTTACACTTAATATTTTTCTTGTATTGAGTGGTATTACAGGGTGCGGCTGCGAAACAGGATGGTTTAATATCGTACTATACAAGAACTCCTTTTTAATACTATTGCATGCAGTAAAAACTTTTAATTTAATAATCCGGTTTTACTACTAGGACCATTTGGTTTTCTGTTACATGTACAGAAATTTCAATAATTTTTTTTATTATAGTCCGTAAAAAGGGCTTTCAAATGATATATGATAACACCTATTTTCCCTATCTCAAATCTCAAGGTCATAAAATTGGCATGTTTATGTTGAATGTGCGCAAACGCGAATTAACCTAAAAAAATTCCTTCTCGAAACAAAAATCGACATATTTTTTCTAATTGCAATATTTTTGAAAATAACCAAGATATTCAAGGTGGCTCGGTTGAGGTGGAATACCCTGTATATGTTATAGTTTAAATAATAAATTTCTTTCTGTATATCAAGCGTTTTGAAATAGAACAGTCATTGAAAAAAATTTTACCACACTGCGTCTCAAAAAATTAAGACTTTTAGAACATGTTTTCATATAAAGTTTTTATATCAAAATGGATATAAGAATCACCCACCTTAATTAAATAAGAGCTTATTATTAAGGAACACCCTGTAGTTTTTAGAAATATCACACGCAAGTATTTCTCTACTAAAAAAACTGTGAACAAATCAACAGTTCATATTTTTTTATCGACAGATACATTTAATAATCGATGAACTCCATAACAAAAGCTTTGTTCATAGCGAATGAATTTTTATGTTTTCCACATAGCTTTAAAACTCAATGGCTGAGGGTGTATATAACGTTTTTGTCGTTCTGTGTCATTAAACCCAATGGTGTCAACCATAAATTGTCTGACTTGTGATGACGTTTGAACAGGTCTATTCGTCTCTTTACTTACTATTCGATTTCGGTATTATTTGTTTTGTAACGTGGGCGGATACATCGCAGTGTATTATAATCCTACGTAAAAATTCTTACCGTATGTGAATAGTCAAACCATTAAGGTTTACTTGTAGATAAATGAATGATGAGGCGTTGGAAAATTAAGTGCTTCGCCAACACTGCAAATTTTTGTCATCAGACATAAGTGGTTTTGTTTGTTTGTGTTGTTGAACGATGTAAAGAAATATTGTAAAAGATTTGTTTTTACTAATTCTCAGTGTTTCCCAGTTCAGAATGGATTAAAAGTCATTGTTGTCAGGGGAGGTGAAATTCGCTAGCCGAACTAACAGCCGTTTTCCAGTTGCGTACTGCCGTGTGGGGTTCGACCCAGTAAAACCTGGGACCCATCGCAGATACTTCTCCCACATTTGAGTACACCCGTTCCTCCCGTTCATTAATTATTATGATGTTTATTATATAATTACTAAATTTATTTCAACTTTTGCTGTCGGCGATTATAATCTCTGTATTGTACTGTATTTTGTGGCATGATTACGCCCCTCCCTAGCTTTGTTATCATCACTGCTCTCTCGGGGCCTCCCTTTCACAGTCCTTCACCGAATGCTGCGGGGTGTCGATCTCTCCGCAATATATACTCAAATCATCCTCTGCTCTTCGCATTCTCAACAAGTAGGATCTAAACGCCCCATCTCCAGTTAAAAACTTCCCATCAGTAGTTTGGTCCACTGAACTTTTTCCACACTTGCATCCCATCTACTTTGCCATAACTCTATGGTCCTTTCTCTTTCTCTCATCCTTCCCTCTCCATCTACACCGTGAACGTTCGCTCTCTCCTCAACCAAAACCTCAATGGGTACCTCCCCAGTAACCACGTACAACCCTCCCAACCGTCCAATATGCACATGCCACATTTAAGAGGATCGGTCTCCATGAGTCTTCATCCTCATCGTTCTATGCCATATAAGGGCCCTATACAATGAGTTAGACTTAACCACCCCATACCACAGCCTCTTTTTAGCCATTTGAGGCCCATTTACGTCTGGGAGTAGCCTAGTCAGAGCTGCACCCATTGTTGCAGCTTTCGTCGTCACAAACCTGACATGATGGTTCAAAATCAGTTTGTCATCTAAAATAACTCAGTCTCGCTGGCTCGTATAGTAGAGGATTCGACGTAGAAACGATCGACCCTCGTTCGGCTACCGCTTAAGGGCATTTTTGCCACGGACACCACGTCAACTGCCAACCGCTATTTCTCAATGTCTCTATGACCGCTGACATTTGAAAGTCTCGTCACCAAGTATTTGACCAATAGGAGTGATTACGTCACACGATAAGTGCCACTGATCAATAGCGTGCCACGACCAAGTGAGGGGTCGTGACCCTGAAAATTTTTCCGAACTCAAGTGGGGCAACTGAAATAATCAATAATCTCATATAGTACCACATCTGTTAGCGAATATTTCATCTGTTTATTGTGGTAAGACATCTGCAAATAAACATATAGATATATCAAAATTTCATTACGTTGCAAATATGCAACAAAAGAATGTATGACACATTGCTAAAATGATAAATATAATATTTTGATGAATGTATACATAAGTGCCCAGTACATACCTTTAGTGTTGCATTCAATCAAATATAAACACTAAATTCTTGACCAATGCATCAATTTACATAACAAACGTACTGCACTTCATGACATATACAAATATCACTAGTGCAGGTGGTAATTTGTTTGTCGTCACGATCAAGAGGACATTTAGTACGCGGATGCCATATTATACTCTTATGAAATAGTAAGATACAAATGTGCAACAGTATGAATTTGGCTTCTATAACTGTTCCTTCTAAAATCACGTATTTTCAAACTATTATGTGGCAAATATGCAACAAAATCAAATGAACGGTTAACATTAAAAGCATAAATCAATCTTTTTCAGATAAACGATACATTGTTACATTCATTAAACACCAACAATAATAGGTTATTCTAAACTCGGAAACAGTGTGCTGGTATATGTAAATAGCATGAAATTGCATTCATATACTTAATACATACTAAGCATGACGTTAGATGTCGTTGATGTGTAGAAGTTCATATCGCTGACGTTCGTCGTATAAGGTGCATACTTTATTGAAACGACAAAATTGTTATTGATGTAGTCATAGCCATCTGAATATGTATTATTTTAACGGGGCGGATGTAATTTAATTTTACCTGTAATTCCCAATTGCTTTGCACCGTAACATCAAACCTTTATTTAAACCCCAACGCCATTTCAACATCTCTAAGTTGTCATCATCAAAAAGTAAACCAAACTCTGAGTTGTTACAATTATGACACACCAAAAATTCCACAGCATTTCTACTATAATTCCCACATGAAAAATATGCAGTATCTTCAATGATTTGAGAAAGAATCGGGCCCTTCAATAAAAGTTAGTCAATCCACATTTTACAATAAATGTCCGAATAATAGTCATGTCGTCTTCTAAACGTTGTTTGTGGCATATTCTTGATTACTTTTATGTTTTTTTGGGCAATAACACCACAATAGAAATAAAACGACTTATATTGCAGGAATACCAAACGTTTCAAAGTCTATTCTGACTTCGTTGTCAATGGCAATAAATATAAAGCCATTGACAACGAAGTTAGAATAGACTTTGAAACGTTTGTTATTCCTGCAATTTATGTCGTTTTATTTCTATTGTGGTGTTATTGTCCAAAAAAATATAAAAGTAATAGTCATGTCGTTCAGTTGTCTCCAAAACAATGTCTTCAGTAAAATTTTGTACTTTATCAGTTTATTTATTTGTTCGGAATGTCGCCTAGAGACCTCAAAATGCATATCCGATGTACAAAGTATATCTTAGATTTTATTTTAACGATTACTGGATACAAAAAAGAAATATAAAAAAAGTTTAAATATATTTTATTATCAATAAAAGAAAAATACAAAAACAATATTCATTTATCATTTTAGAATATAGAAAATTCTCAAAACCTCTTTAAAATTACATGCTGAGAATTTTGTTACTTAACTAGAGAACTAGATGCATTCTAGCAGACTGCAGCGCACTCTGCATCCACGATCTAACTAAAATAATTTGCATCTGTTCTTCGTGTCGGAAATGCTTGTCTGCCATGATGCCTTTAAGCCGAGCGAACACACGAATGTCACTGGGGGCGAGGTCGGCGAGAACAAGGTCGAATAAGATTACAGATCGCTACACTAAGGCAGTGTTTTGTCGACCTACACGAAGACAAGTCGGCCATGTTTATAAGAACGTTGGCTGCTTATGTGTTGCAGTAAGAAACTGCCATCTATTGGTCATTTTTGAAACAGAAAACTGTTTCTGATTTGAAATAATGCGCTCCTTTCACACAATCTTATCTAATTGTCTATGCTATCTAATAAGCTATCAAAGCCATCAGATATTTGGAAAGGAATGTTAAATAATTGTTTGTATTACATATAAGTTGTATTTTGTTTAAATTGTGTGAATGTCACAATAATTTGAGGTTCTACAAGTTTACACAATTAGTTTTAATCTTTGAATGTCATTTTATTGGTACCTTCATTATATTATATTACATTATCTCACATAGAGACAGCATAAATCTGGATGATTTGACGTAAGTTGGGGCTCACTGGTATAAAACAGCGTTGTCCCATATTCTTATTCTCACACTAGAATTCCTTATTCCTTGTATCTACATTCCTCTTTTACTGTCAAAATTCATTTTATTGTTTTCTTTTTCAATCTTTCCTCTCAATGCATTTGTATGTCCAACCTATATTCGATTTTTTTCTCTGTGTGATATATAACTGTTTCTTTCTTCCTATAGTTTAACAGGAAGAGTCAGTCGCCTATTCCTCTGGGATGCTAGTTGATTGTCCAGTTTTTCCAGTTTTTAAAGAAAGGATTAATCCCGACACACATACTAAATAACACAAATTAATTGCACAACACATCGAATTCCAGTATGGACATCACGGACAGATGATAGATAACAACAACAAGAGGTTAAATTCCAAATTAGTAAATATTGAGATAAGCGTAGTTAATGTGACCATCTCGAGATATGAGAACCTAATTTTCAGCCTAAAACATACATTATCTAATATCTTGCTTTCAATAGTTTTAACTGAATTTTCTAGAAGACAGTTAATAAATTATAATAAAACTTTTCATAAAATCAAACTCACAAATGTAAAGAAAATTAATAATTTAATACAAAATCAAACTAACTATCAAAAATCAATGGTTTCCAAAAATTTAACAGGTACCTACTCCCTTTCCGAAAAAAGTTTCCAACTTGTTATCACTTGGGCCGAATTTTGCTACTACCTAGCAACACAGACATTTCTATTAGAGCATACTTAGCCGATATTGAGTTTACATTACAACATGTGAAAGATAATAAAACAAAAAATATTATCTCGTCAAAAATCACCAATATTTTAACTAATTTTTTCAATAATAACACAAACAAATTCAATTATATTAATCATTGATTTAATTTAACTAGAAGATTCTTAAACAACAACCCCAACATTAGTGTTGTAAATTCAGATAAAGGAAATGTCACAACTGCAATACTGAAAGGCAATTATATTGAACTTTTTCTTAGTGATAATAGTACGATAAACTTAATAAAAAAGATCGGACCTATACAACTCAAACAAAGGGCCTGTCGCCTTTTTCTGATCTTAAGACTAACAGGCACATAGATGATATCTTATGCAAAAAATATTAAATATATATCGCAGTTTGTTCCAGGTTTTACGCGTTACCAAAAATCCACAAACCAATTCTTTCATTAAGACTTACAGTTTCTTCAGATGATGCTCCCAAATCTGGGATTGGTTCCCTATTAGTTGATGTCTTATCAATGGCTTATAATAAAAACAATCCATTTTACATAGAGTATTGTTTTGTTTTTGCCAACACATTTCATGTCTATTTGATACCCGCAAATTATAACATAGTAAGCTTAGATGATATCTTGCTTTTCATCAACAATCTTGTAGATTTGGCTGTAAATAGTAATGATAAACATTGGACCACCATTTCGAGATACACTATCATTAGCAAAAATCATTATCAAACTCACAAAATTCGTTTTTGATACAACTGTATTTTCATTTCAAAATAAATATTTCAGACAGATTTTTGGGTCCCCAATGAGCTCCAAGTTATCACACATCATTTCTCAATACGTAATGGATGATATAGTCAATGACTGCTTACCCTAATTCACTTTTAACATCCCTTTGTAAAATAAATATATAGATGACATAAATTGCTGCATCCCAGCGGATGCTAAACATTATCTTTTACAAACATTTAATAATTATAACTGTCATCTACAGTTCACTGAATATATTAATGGTAGTATTCCATTTTTAAATACAAAAATAATAAGGAGCTCTGATAATTACCTGAAAATAGACTGATATAGAAAACCATTAAGTTCTGGTAGATTTCTAAACTAACACTCAAATCATCCCATGAAGATCAAAATGAATTTGATTATTGAGATGAAATGATGGATATGTCATATCTGCCATCCTTATCTAACGGAAAAGAACTTACATATCCCGTACCAACTGTTCGTAGAAAATTCATACCCTCCTGGTTTTCTCCACGGGACTTAAATATGGGTACACCACGCAAGAGGCTGTCAGTAATAACACTCTTATAAACCCCAATAATACCACATTAGTACATGTATCAATTCCATATATTCAACCAATTTCACCAAATATTGCAAAAATTATTAACACCAACAACTATATGCTACAGTCATATAAATCAGATAAAACTGTTGCTATCATATTTACTAAAATAAACACCGAATGAAAAGATATCAAACGTAGTGTACTGTATTAATTACAAAGACTGTCAAGCTAGCTATATTGGGCAAATATCTAGAAGCCTAAACAACAGAATAATTTCACATAAAAGTCATATCAGGATTAGCAAAGCTGTGCTCAAGAAATAAACTGCATCAACGACAATCACACTGTCGATTTTAAACATGCAAGGGTATTAGAACAACAATAAAATCTTTTCAAACGGAGCTTCCTCGAAATGGTGTGCATTAATAACCAAGTAAACAACATAAATAAAAGAACGGATATACAAAATCTTAATCTTGTCTATTGTATCTTGTATTTATCAGTAATGACCAATGATTCATACTAGCTTAATTCTCTGATTTGAAAATATTTCAGTAAGGTCTGGCATTAGTTTAAATCAAATTATTATTATTATTTAAAATTTTGTTTTCAGTTAGATTTTTCTCGAATCATACGAGGGCTGCCTTTTATATTTCGGGATTGGAAAACCCTAGTATTTCAATCTGACAACTGACAGCTCTATCGTAAAGTTTGACATTTTTGAAGTTATATGTACTCAGATCGTTTTGAAATACAAGCGCTATGTGTTCTTTACAGTAACTTAAAGGATTCATCTCGGGCAAAAATGGAATTAAATCGTAAATATTTTCGTGCGATTATTTTTTACAACTTTCGACGTGGATTAAGTCAGCAAGACTGCATGGATGAACTTAATTTAATTTTTGGCGATGAAACTTGATCAAGGACCACTGTGTATCGATGGTATGGTGAATTCAATCGAGGTCATAGTTCACTCCAAGACGAATTTCGTGAAGGTCGTCCAAAAACAGTTGTTGTTCCGGAATCCATTGATGCTGTGCGCGAACTGATATTGCAAGATCGCCATGTGACCTATCGTGAGATTGAGTCAACCTTACACATTACTGGGACCAGCATACATTCAATATTGCATAAACATTTGAATGTCAAAAAAATTTATTCGCGTTGGATCCCACACAAATTGTGAATCGTTCAAAAAAAGGCTCGTGTCGATTGGTCGAAAAAAAAGCTCAAAAAATACGATCGCGCTGTTTCAAAACACGTTTATCACATAGTGACAGGTGATGAATCGTGGATTTACGCGTATGAGCCCGAAAGTAAACAGCAGTCAACTGTATGGGTGTTTCAAGATGAGCCGAATCCAACAAAAGTTGTTCGCGCACGAAGCACTTCCAAGCAAATGATCGCCTGTTTTTTCGGAAAAACTGGACATGTCGCAACCGTACCACTAGAACAACGCAGAACAGTCATTTCTGAGTGGTACACAACCATTTGTTTGCCAGTTGTCTTCCAAGAAATGAGGAAAACCAACCCCCTAAGACGGATCACTCTTCACCACGACAATGCGAGCTCTCACACATCGGCTCAAACAACTGCATTTTTGACCACTCAAAACATCGATTTGATGAGTCATCCGCCGTACACTCCTGACTTGTCACCAAATGACTTCTTTTTATTTCCGAACGTAAAAAACAAACTGAGAGGTCAACGTTTTTCGACACCTGAAGAAGCGGTTGCTGCGTTCAGAATGCATGTTTTGGAGATACCTCAATTAGAGTGGGAAAAGTGCTTCGACAATTGGTTCAAACGCATGCAAAAGTGTATAGATCTTCATGGGGAATATTTTGAAAAACAATAAAGCGATTTTCGATGATTAATATTTGTTTTTGTTCTCTAATCCCGAAATATAAAAAGCAGCCCTCGTATTACTCTCAAATAACTTCAAACCAGTCTAATGTCAGTCAATCATGAATTATCTAACAAGAACTTTACTATAACACCAGAGGTGCAATTTAACTAACAAGACGAGTTTAGTATTAGTATGGTTTTTTTTCCTTTGGTAATTGTTAGTCTGAATATGAACCTCGCACTTAGTAAGATTATATTTAAAAAAAATTCTAATTTTGAGTGTCATTTTTTATGTACTTTTAGTTGAACTGATGATGGAATAAATGTATTCTGAAACCTTTTCAAAAGTACTAAAGATTATTTTTTAAGCACTCTCTAGTAAACTGACTGCTTCCCTATTAATTCATTGTTTATTTGTATATGTATATGCTTTGTCTATGTTGCTGAGCAATGCGTGCGTTGAGGATTCAACACTCTAAAACCTGATACCCTTCACTACTACCTATTGCAACTTCACCTTACTGGACATAACAGTTTTCTATTTTTTTTTTTTTTTTTCGTTTTCGGGGATGATCTTCTTAATTAGATGATATCGATTTTCCAGAATTGTTTGAGTTTGCCTAAAGCCGCATGCCGTGGCCAAACATGTTGTTTTCGATAGCACTTTTCTAGGAAACAGTTTTCAATCGATTGCTTGCCGATTCTAATGCCTATTTTGGACTACTACTTTTGTAATCCTCAGTACAAAATAAAGCTATGCCCTATTGTATTTTATAAAACTCATAAAAATGCATAATATTTTCTTAGAGCTTACAGGTTTTATTAAATTAAATATATATTCGATGTGGTAATAATAATTGTGAATTCCACACATATTATAGTACAAGCCAGACTATTGATGTCTGTTTAAATGAAATTATTCAGTAACGTAATGTAGTAAAATTATAATTTATCGTGAACTAAATGGATGGTTATAACTGATAAGTGCGAAATTGCTAATTATAATTCATTATTGAACTTGAATATTTTAATGAGTGTTGCGGTTACGGAGATTTATATTCCGATTAATGCGATAATTTATGTTCTCATTTGTTTAACATATGGAGTGTAGTGATTAGTATAGAATTTTGCTTTCGGTAGTTATTGAAGTGGGAACTTCACTAGATTAGGATTGAGAGATTACTCAAAAATAGTTTTATATTAATCACGTGGGTAATACCTATTAGTATTGAAAACATAAGTTTTAGAATTTAGAGATACTATTGATAATGTACATAAATCTTATCTCTACAGAGTACTTGAAACATTTTAAACAGACTTGAACAAACAGAAAAGAAACCTTCCGAATCAGTCCAGAACTTCTCTTATTAACACTACTACTACTCAGGACAACTATACATTACAGTTACAACTACACCATATATACAAGGTCTGTCAGAAAGATTGAAAAGAGTGGGCAACAGATTTAATGTTAAAACAACATTCCAAACACAAAATACACTGAAATATCTAATATCGAAAAAAAAAACCAACCAACAAAACCCAAAAATCAAAAAACAGCATATACAAGATTCCTTGCGAATGCAATAAATTTTATATTGGAGAAACATCGAGACCATTAAACGTACGAATAAATGAACACAAGAATTACATGAAGAAACGACAATTTGAAAAATCGAAAATATCTGAACATGCTTGGGACCAAGGCCATAAAATACAATTTGACAATTCAACTATACTTCACAAAGAACAACATAACAAAAAAACGAAAAATAAAAGAGTCTGCCTTATTCTTTTGAATGAAGACGATTGTATCGCTTCTACTTCTGTAGAATTTAATCGTATCTGGTTACCGACAATTAAGGAAGAAATCATTAATGGTAACCTAATTTTGAACAACCCAGTATCGGGATAGTTCATAAGGTTTTTCCTAGATTTTCCCTTATGACGTTATGGGATCACTGAAACAATAGAATTCTTTGATCGCATTTTTGGCGAATGCGCAATCTTATATCAAAGTGGTACCTAGGAACGCCACTTATAAATTCTAAAGTCAACTCTTTCAATTTCTTCTAATTTGAAAGCTGTTTAACTATAATATATGATCTTTAGAATTTTTTGTGCTACCTATATATCTAAAAATAACAAATTTTATAATCTCAAGTTAAATGTCATACATCAAATTTTCATTCTGCAATTTACATCAATAAATATAAAGCCATTGACAACGAAGTCAGAATAGATTTTGAAACGTATGGTTTTCTTCAATATAAGTCGTTTTATTTCGATTGTGGTGTTATTGCCCAAAAAAACCTAAAAATAAAAGTAATTTTTTTGCATCTAAGCTACCAAATACGTATTTGACCAGATTTATTATATGTACTTCCACAGATGTATACAATAATTGTTTACATCTTTACTACAAGAAATACAGGAAAAAACAAAAAAATCTAGCAAATGTACAAATCGAGACAAAATTTTCAAAATAAGGTTATTTAGAAGCAATAAAAGTTGTCAGTTAAGTATTGAATTTATAAAGGCATCAGTTGGATATCAGAGAAATTTATTGTATGTCTACTGTAAGTAAGAGGATCTTCCAGATAGAAAATTTCGAGACAAACAAACAAACCCTTATATTAGTAAATACATGTATTACTCAAACGAGAACAAGGTAACCAATCCATCTTTTAAATAAAATCATTCAAAATATAAAAATCTATAAATATTTATAATAAGAGATATGTTACGATAAGAAGCGTTAACCAGTTAAAGTAAAAATGTGAAAAATCATACTTGGTTATTGAGTCTTTTAAATTTACAATAAAATATTTCACAGATTTTATATATTGTAAAATATATTGTTTTCTATGTAGAACTATTCTAATTTTTCGAATAAAAACTTCATAAAAAATTAACGAGACCAAAAACGAGACTTTTGGGTTGCACGGTTGCAGTGTGTGTGGTCTCGGCATCGCCTATATTTTAATATTTTCCAAAACGTTTTATGTCGTCCGAGACGAGAACGAGACGAGACCCTATGCAAGGCGTCTCGTCTCGTTTCGCTTTTCCTAGACGAGGATGAGACGAGATTATGGTATTAACATTCAAATGAATAAGAAATTAAAAGGATTCGTAATGACCAATTACGAACAATCAAATTGATGTAACTAAGGGAATTTACTGCAAATTTGATATATACAGGGTAGCACTAAAAATTCTAAAGATCATGTGAAATAACAAAGTACGACTTTGTTATTCGCCACAATTGAGACTACCGAAAGTCTGATGTTCCAGAGATCTCATTAAAGTCATAAGAAAAAATCTAGGAAACTCCTTATGAACTGTCCCGATATAGGGTTGTTCAAAAAGACATTACCATTATTTATTTCATCCTTGAGTATTGTTAATCAGGAACGACGGAATTCTATAGAAATAGTAGCTATACAATCGCTTCCATTTAACAAATTTAAAGCAGACTCTTTCAGCTTTCGTTTTGTGTTGTGTGCTTCTTTGTGTAATATGGTTGAATTTTGAAATATGTTTTTACCAAGGCTCTAGGCACTTTCACAAATTTTTGACCTTTCGAATTGTGTTCATTTATTCGTACATTTATAGGTCTAGAGGATTCTCCAATATAATACTTGTTACATTCGCAAGGAATCTTATAAATATAATTTTTTGAGTTTTGTGTTACGTTAATTGGTTTAGTTTTTCGTAAAAGTGATTGTTAAACATTAATGCCAAATCGTGATTAGCGAACTTTGTCATTACGAATTGTTTTATTTTTTAAATTTTTTAATTTCTTGTTCATTTGTGTTAATACTATTAAAAACGGGGTCTGATTTAGACCTTGAAACATTTAGACTTTTGAAATATACAGACTTTCAAGTTTATATGGTGTTATTCCCAAAAAATAAAAACATACTTTGCGTTGGGTAGTGAATTAAAACCTAATTTTCAGGGCCAAAAATTACGGGCCCTAGGCACGTGCCTAGAGTGCCTACGCCTTAGTCCGCGTCTTAATGTTGTGTATTATGTACATACTAAAGCGATTTTTATAACTGCTTAGTGATAGTTTTGTTTACTGATTTGTTTTATTCACTGTACACATATACACGGTAGTAAGTTTCTTTCGAATGCTTCCGTATTCAACTTGGACGGCAAAGATATACAAATAATTAAAAGTAACTATGAGCATGATATGGATTGTTAGATGTTATCTCTACATATTTGTTTGTTCGTCTGTTAAATTCAGCTAAATTCTTGCTGGACGTTTCGCCCAAATCTTATCTGGCATTTTCAAAATCATCTAACTGAAGTGTCTCTATTTCCCGACCGTCAACAATCACTTAGGTCAACAAGAATTTTTGTTGGCAGAAGCGGCCGTTACGGCGTTAAATAACCACGTTTTGATGTCCCACAAATGGTAAAATATTTTGAAAAATAGCTCAGTGACAAATAACAAATTACTGTTTTTTTATCATTAAGTTCTGGGTATAAATATTGGCCCTCTTATTAAGATATGTAATGTCAGTAAGTATCCTTATAACACTGCCATCACAATTATTCTGTTCACAATAATCATTAATTAATTAGAAATAGGGAAATCATAAGTTGTTTATAAAAGTAGGCACATCAACTATTCCTTAAAACTTAATTAAAGTCCTCTGGTTGTTTAACATGCCCCATAAAGACCAACTTGTTAACTTAAATGTTCTAGAATCTTCGATACTAACACCTTATAACATTCATACTAATAGCTCAAATAAAGAAATCGTCTCTATTATCACGAAAATCAACTACCTAAAGTCCCTTATAAAATTTCCCAGTAAAATGTATACTTTATACGGTTTATAGCGAATAAACAACATTACTGTAGCTTATTCCACAACCTCATCGTAAGTAGACACATTTGTGCCTCATTTTACAAGCCATTCCGAGCAGAAGACGGTCTTTTTATTGACCATAAAACTCCCATTGTATTGATTGTTAAAACGTTCAGTATGCGGTTTTCTTTTTAACGGCTTTCAGCGAGAGGCTTACTTAGCTTCGACTATCCTCTCGGAGATGGCGCTGTGAACTTACACAGGATTAATTGTGCTTAAAATAGGAGTTTATTTGAACTATCATTGAATATCTGTATATATCCTAATTTGCCAGATTTTATAAATATAAAGATATTTTGTTGAATTTCACTGTCTTTACATTCTCTGAGCATATAGAACCGTCACGTTGTACCTATTTGGATACAAACAGAAAGCTTAAATTCATATTTGAATGGAGAGTCCTTTTGGATTTTCTTTCTCAATTTGAAACTGGCTTTGCATCAAAAGCTGACGTTTTAAATCAACTGAGAGATTCAGCATATTTCAAATTACTGCGAGATTTTTATTTAAATCCAAAATACAAACTGTGATTGTTTCCTGAAAACTAATTCAACAGTGAAGGGTTGGGAAGTTGAACCCCCCTCCCCAATTAGGGATTGAACATTCAATTTTAAGAAACTAACAACTTTTTTCATATTTTTTTTCTATACATTTCTTATATACTGAAAGTACATGAATAGATAAATTACATTTGCGTTCCTAATCATTTCATCATTCTTTAAAAAAATTAAGACTCGTCAACTTCCCCCCCCCCCCAAAAAAAAACAGGTTACGGTATTGAACTAATTACCAACAAACATCTCAAAACTTAAAAAACCGTATTTACAAAATCACTTGCAAATGCAATAAATTTTATATAGGTGAACAACTAGCTCTGTAAGTACATCTACAAATAAATGAATAAAGTAACGTCAATTCCAATAATCCAAACCAGCCTGACATTTAGGCCATGATATACAATTCGGTTATTAAAAAAATTACACAAAAAAGTCCCAATACAAAGCGAAAATTATGAGTCTATCATTGAAAATTTTCTGTTATTTAAAGACGATTCCACGTTCATAGAACTCAATCCTATCTGGTTGCCTATAATTAAACATGAAATAAGCAATTGTCATCTCATTTTGAACAAAGTTATATTGGAACTGGTCATAAAGATTTACCTAGGTCTTCCCTAATGGCGTTAATGGGATCGCTGAAACTAAAAAGTACCATGATCACAATTTTTCCAAATGCACTTAGGCCGGAGCACCACATATAAATTCTAAAGGCAACTCTTACAAATGCTCACAATTTGAAATCAGCTTGACTATTTTATATGACTTTTGGCATATGTCTGACACAGTATTTTTATAAACAATAGATTTCTTTAGTTAGAAATCCTTTAAAAATTAATATTCTTAACCGGCTTCCAAAAAGGAGGAGTTTATCAATTCGTCCCGTTTTTATTTCGCTTTTTTTTGTATGTATGTTACCTGATTTCTTCTCCTGTTGTGCACCGTTTTGAATGAATTTGGTCTTGTTTAATAGAGTATATATCCGGATTGGTGAAACCTCAAATTTTGGAAAAGAATTCTATTGGTAAAGTGATAAAATTTATGAATGAACACATGCGTGCATGGAAATCGACCAATATCCCTAATATTTTAGTCGTTTTTTCGATAACTCCTTATGAATGTGCATAGTTTTTTAACGTTTAATCCATTAAGGAAGATCCCTAGGTGATCTCATATACTTTTCTGCCACCTGCAATTTGCAGTTTTGCAGAAAATCGCCGAAAATTCCAAAATTATTATCAAAAGTTTCATGACATAACGGACATTTCTTCATAAATATTTTAATTCCAACGTAATAGTGTGGTAATTTTAGGCACTGGAGGTTTTAATATCGAATTTGAAAATTTCCTATGTACATCTGAAGCATATAGGTAGTAAAGCATGGTATTTTCGGCTCCTTAAATGAATGAGTACCAAGCTCGTTTTGTTTGTATACCAGGCAAATACCTATTTAAATGCAAATTTTTCCATTTTGCGAAAACGGTGCTTTTGGTTGTCACATTCTCCCGACCTAATAGAAAATTCAGTGACAACATGTGTCAAACTTTAAACAGCTATTTGGTGCATTTATAGACAGGATGTTTAGTTATAGCAAACAAAATCACAAAGTAAAGTGACTGAAGGAGTTGAATTTATATGAAAATTGAAATATAGAACTGACTAGAATGATAGTGGTCCGTAGGCAGCCGTATATACAGGATGGTTGGAATATAGGGTGGACTGGACGTTTGGTGGTACAAAAATGTTGGAAAAAATGTGAAATTAAAATTATTTAGGGTGATTAAACTGTTATATGATGTGGACATAAGCAAATCATATACAGGATGGTTGAAATATACGCTGGAGTTGAATTATATTTATACAGTGTGATTAAAAAATTATTTCTTTGATAGCCCATAAGAAGTTGAATAAAGTGTGTAGAGGAATTAATGTTACACAGGGCGATAATATAAAATGCTAAAAATGAAATAATTTATGGGGTAGCCCACAAGGAGTTATATACTATGGTTGAAATATAGGACGGATTTGACTCCGAAAATATGGAATGGATTCTACTCCGTTCCGTCCTATAGTTTACAGAAGGCAGCTAACACATTTATGCTTGTCCGTGGGCAGTCGTTTGTACAGGATGGTTGGTACATAGGTTGGAGTGGAATTATCTATAGTTATACAGGGTTGTCAAAAAAAAGTTGAAAAAGGGTTACATGGCGTAGTCCGTAAAGCATAAATATATTTTGGGCTTATTGAGTCAACGCGTACTAGTATATTTTGTTCGTAAAGATTTACCTGTCAATTTAAATGAGACAGTATCATTGTGTAATGTTAAGGCTTTCGATGTTAACCTGGTTCTGTCTATTAAGGTTATACATGCAAAATAAAAAATAACGAATGAAAACTACCTGAGTTCAATAAAACTAAAAAGTTGATAATAAAACATTAAAAAAATATATAACCGATTTCTACCTATAACTAAAAAGCTAAAAATAATTATAACAAAATACAATTCTAACAATTTAATATCACATTCAATGTTGTTAGGTATCTACACAGTAAGTAAAAAATGTAAACATTAAAAGGTGCTCATTCTGTACAAATTGATTACCTACCAATCTAGTATATTTTTGAAGTCGGTACCAAGCAACAATCAAGTTTGATGAATTAGTAGATAAGTCCGCAATGAAGGATTTTTAGATTTGCTTGGCATCGGCTTCAAAAATATACTAGATTTGTAGGTACCTTTTAATGTTTACATTTTTGCTTCCTGGGTAGATACCTAACAACATTGAATGTGTTATTTATTTGCTAGAGTTATATTTTGTTATAATTATTTTTAGCTTTTTAGTTATAGGTAGGAGTCGGTTATATATTTTTTAAATGTTTTATGTTATGTCAAATTATAAATTTATTGAAAAAGAGGTCAATTCATTTCATTTTTCAGGCAGTAGAATCACAATCCGGTTAAGTACAATGCCTCATTACTGGAATGTTTTAAAAAAACTTAACACAAAAATTCTTTGAACGTTTGAGAGCAACACAGTATTTTATAACTGAGTGTACAGGGCGCGCTTAACTTTGCGATATATATGTTACCGTGAATGCCCGAAATTGGTGAATGTCGACTTTCACCGGTGAATGTCAACCAAATACGTCGGTGAAAGATGAATATTTCATTATATTGTTGTACATTCGGACCCTCTCTGGTGTGTGTCGACAATCACAGATATGTACTGGTGGAGGACCAAAACAGGTGTCAAAAAACAAGCAACTCGCGCTCTTCCGCCAAATCATTTACTCTGCTCGGAGTCAATCAGCTTTGACAGTCTTATGGAAACTTTGAAAACGCGAGCAATGTTTTCTTAATTTTTGTCCGATACCCTAATTTATACTTCTGAAACCGAAGAACAGCTTGAAGAAACTGTTAATGCTTATAAAAAATTTGAGCGGTGGTCATACAGAAAACCATATTGAAGAGGCCCTACAACCTACAACGTCTTCACATCAAATTTTGACTGAAAAACACGAGTTGATTTCTACAAAAAAGCGGCCGCAAACAACAAAAATGACACCAAAACAATTTAATCCTGCTCAAATTGGTGATAATGTACGAATACAAGTCCCTGATGTCGACCATGGTCGTACAGTTACCCGAAATGTGTTAGATGTTGTTGTTGGAATAGAAGATTCCGACTTCTATAAACTGGCAAATAAAAATTGTATCCTCAAGCACCTTCACACGTAAAGAGTTCTTAATTTGTAAAGAAAAGTTACTTTCCATAGATGAAATTTATTTTCAAGAAATGTCGCTTGAGAGAAGCAGCTGTAGCTAATTTGAGAAGATGGCGACAAGGCTATACACGCTGCCATTGCAAATTAATGCAGTTGTAAAAGCAAAGGACTCTTGTGCATTTCAAAATGTCATAATAGTTTAAGTTATTGCAATAAATAACGTATGTTTTTTATTACTGTTATTTTCTTTTCTCATGTAGAATGTACTGTGTATTTCAAATTATTTGCCATTACTTTCAGAAAGAGAGCCGACTGAATTTCGGCGAAAAACATATAAATCTCCAACATGTTCAACATTCACCATTAGCGCATGGTGAATGTAAACATTTACCGGTGTAAGTCAGAAATAAGGATATTTAGCAAATATTTTGGACATAGACTAAGCGACTATGGACATTCACCGGTGAAAGTCGACATTCTCCAGATTTCGTTGTTTTACTGTAACATATATAACAATCGTTTTGGTAATTATAATTGAACATTGCATAGTGTTCTGTTTAAATATTGGTAAAAATTATTGATACATGTATGTGGAGTGAATGCACTACAGGAATTGACATGATATATCAAGAACTAAAATGCAGTTAATAATAAAATTACAAATATATAAATGGTTCTTAAATATAGTGATGGTAAAATAGTTCAGAATCTACATTCATTTCAAACTTACGAACAAGTATTTACTTACTTCTGTTGTAGGATGTATGCAACAGCATTTATCTAGAAACCTGGACACCATCGAAACCTAGTTTCCAAATTTTATTAATCTGGTATTAGATTGTTTCTCCATACAGTATCTATTGTGCATAATGTACATACTATTTTACTGTAGATCCATCAAATACTGCAGAACTGGCCAGATATAGCAAGTTATAACTGTTATCCTTGATGAGTCTATTCAAAAAGTTATCTCAAGTCCAGTCTCTAAGCAGGCATATTACAAAATACCTTTTTTGAAAGAAGGGCAATTTCTTTCATAATTGAACAGAATTGATATCAAAATTTTTATCGCTAGTAAGAATTATAAACTTAGTTTTCTTTGTGCTGATACTTATACCCACGTCACCACTTTGTTATCCCACCATACTAAGGAGCTGTTGTGGTTAACTCATGTTGTCTACAACAAGGACATTGTTATATTATTAATCCGTACTCCATTGACTATAATCATAACCTCTGCCTCTTCAAGTGCTTCCTGAAACATAGCTTCCAAGTGAAGGTAAGAGATAGTCTTGCCTCCATTTCACTTCTTTTATTAAGAGCATGGGCCGTATTGAATCATTAAAGCTTCTCATAAATTTGCTGACTTACTCTCTCCCAGACCAAAACATTATCTACGACAATTTTTTTCCGATCTGCCCCCTCTAAGACAATTTTTTTCCAAATGTCCCCTCCCTATACCAAAATCTGGGTACGCCCTTGATATGAATTAAGTTAGCTTTTAAAGTTAATAAAGTGTAGTTGGTGAATTGCATTATTCTAACATGGTAGATTTACTGATAGGTATAATAGCACAAAATTTGGCAGGATTACCGATATATTCATCAACAACAGCATATGGGCCAAAGGCAAGGTTATTCTTTTGGTCTATTTAGATGATACAATAACTTACCAATTACCAATTCTTATATGAATTAGAAACAATTTTCAACAATCCAGAAATAATATATATTTTTTTCTTCTTATTTCAGACCCAAATCTTAAATTTAACCTTGGTCCTGAGTAAGAGCAGCGAGATCACGACTACAATGGATTTTAAGATTAGGTAAGGATGTCCTAATATATCAGAAATATTCTCCAAATGGTGGGTCAAAGGTAGGAATTAAAAATGTGTGATGCAATGGAAAGCAGTAAAATTACTTAAGACGTTTCTGTTTAGTACCTCTATAAAAAGACTCACTATTTATCCCAAAAATACTAAAAAATAGCAAATTTCTGACGAAATCACTTTGTGGCGAAAAATTTGTATACAATTATTTTTCTCCATACTAAGTTTGTCTAAAGCATTTTCTCTTAAATAGTACAGAAATGTGATTTAATTACAACATTTTAAATACTTTCAAAGTCATATAATAATTCTAATTTCACAATGCCCAAACTGAATACAAGTTTGACTTTGTAGGTAATATAATAAAATATGTGTCCGGTCTTGGAGATAAATGCAAAGTAAAAACGAACAATAACACATCAAATATACAAATATACTAAGACCAAATTTGAAAAAACTAAACCCTAAAATGTTATTCAAAGTTCCAAAAATTGTGTCTATTGGAATACACATTCAGGTGTGACATCAAGACCTCTCCAAATAAGGAAAAAAGAACAAAAAGAAAACTTCTCAATAAAACATATAAACAGATCAAGATTGGCAAACAATGTAACTAGCGGATAATGGACAACATGGGCTAGAACAAAACAAAAATATTACTAAAGAAGAACATACTAACAGAACAAAAATTCAAGAAAGTATCGTTCGTAGATAATGAAGAAATTGGAACATCGTCTGTCGTCTATGGAGATATACATATCATCACAACCGATCTTGTTAAATTAACATAAAAAAAAACTTCAAACAGAATAAGTCAAGAACCAAACAATCAAAACTATAGTAGGAAAAATACCGTTGGACAATGATTCCTTTGAAGGGATCGGAATGTCACGTCACGTCACATAGACAAGTATCTTACAAAGTAGATTCAAACCTTTATTATCCAGGAAAACTACTTGACAGATATATTCTCTCAGTTTTAATCATTAGAAAGAATTTTTCTATAAGAAAGCAACTACTGTTTCCGGCAATTTCCACAAATTTCCCTTAAGTAGTACAAATTGATTCTTCAATATTTAAAATATCTATACGAGGGCTGCCTTTTATATTTCGGGCTTAGAGAACAAAAACAAATATTAATCATTGAAAATCGCTTTATTGTTTTTAAAAATATTCCACATGAAGATCTATACACTGTTGCATGCGTTTGAACCAATTGTCGAAGCACTTTTTCCACTCTGATTGAGATATCTCCAAAACATGCATTCTGAACGCAGCAACCGCTTCTTCAGGTGTCAAAGAATGTTGACCTCTCAGTTTGTTTTTTTCGTACGGGAATAAAAAGAAGTTATTTAGTGACAAGTCAGGACTATACGGCGGATGACTCATTAAATTGATGTTTTGACTGGTCAAAAATTCAGTTGTTTGAGCCGATGTGTGAGAGCTCGCATTGTCGTCGTGAAGAGTGATCCGTTCGGCGGTTGGTTTTCCTCATTTCTTGGAAGACAACTGGCAAACAAATGGTTGTGTACGACTCAAAATTGACTGTTCTGCGTTGTTCTAGTGGTACGGTTGCGACATGTCCAGTTTTTCCGAAAAAACAGGCGATCATTTGCTTGGAAGTGCTTCGTGCGCGAACAACTTTTGTTGGATTCGGCTCATGTTGAAACACCCATACAGTCGACTGCTGTTTACTTTCGGGCTCATACGCGTAAATCCACGATTCATCACCTGTCACTATGTCATAAACGTGTTTTGAAGCACCGCGATCGTATTTTTTGAGCTTTGACAAATTGTGTGAGATCCAACGCGAACAATTTTTTTTATATTCAAATCTTTATGCAATATTGAATGTATGCTGGTCCCACTAATGTGTAAGGCTGACTCAATCTCACGATAGGTCACATGACGATCTTGCAATATCAGTTCGGGCACAGCATCAATGGTTTCCAGAACAACAACTGTTTTTGGACGACCTTCACGAAATTCGTCTTGGAGTGAACTACGACCTCGATTGAATTCACCATACCATCGATAAACAGTCGTCCTTGATGGAGTTTCATCACCAAAAATTAAATCAAGTTCATCCATGCATTCTTGCTGACTTAATCCACGTCAAAAGTTGTAAAAAATAATCGCACGAAAATGTTCAAGATTTAATTTCATTTTTTGGCCGAGATGAATCCTTTAAGTTACTGTAAACAACACATAGCGCTCGTATGTCAAAACGTTCTGAGTACGTATAACCTCAAAAATGTCAAACTTTACGATAGAGCTGTCAGTTGTCAGTTTGCAACACTAGGATTTTCTAATCCCGAAATATAATAGGCAGTCCTCGTATTTTTCAGAAGCCACTGTGAACAATCAACATAGACATATAGGCATTTCTGAAAAATAATGATAATTGCTTTTTTTAGTTCGTGTAGCGTAATTTCTTATCTAGAATGATAGAGTTAATATCCTTTTAACTCCTAAGTATAATTTCTAAATAATTATTTTCTTACTATACCTATTTAAAATATGAGGAAAGTTCTCAGATAATTTTATGGAGCCTTGAACATTTCACTAACTTATTGAATGTTTTCTAACTTATGAATCACATTGTACCAGCGTTACTCGTAGAACGATTTAAATTCTCTGGTGGGCCAGTTCCTGAAACACCAAAATGTTGCAATTAAATAGTTAATTTGCTATTAAATAGGAGCACCAGTAGGTAACTTTATTACTTGTATTTCTCCACGGCATATTTAGTTTAAAAAGGCCCGAGTACTATCGAAAATTTCAATAATATTATCAAGATGTACAACATTTTTCTAAAATATTTGTAACTAAAAACAACGTGATGACCAAAAACTTCAAACTTCTTCCAGTTGTTATTGTTGTTTGTGAGAATTTTCAATGAATATCTTCGGGTTTCTGCTAATTTTCTCAAAAAATCATCTGTTTGTGTAATGTGAATCTTACTATCCAAATATAAATAACACGAGGCAGCAAAAATACGACTTTTGACATTTTTTAAATTCAAGAACTGGTTCGCATAGTTCGCATAGTATCAAGCGAATCTATAGATGGCAGAAGTGAAAAAGTCAGTGAATATGACACTCTAAACAACGCTTGGTTGCCGATAATAAAGGATGGATTTTGTACTTAATAGTCATCTCCGTTTGAACCACCCTATATCCGGATATTTCTAAAGGGTATATATGTATATCCCTGGGTCTTCCCTTAAAAGGTTAATAGGATGACTAAAATAACAGTATTATTTGATAACATTTTTGGCGAATCTTAAACCAAATTCGCTCCCAGCAGCGCCACATGTAAATTCTACATACTAGTCTTTTAACTTCAACTAGATAACTGTATGACAATTATATATGATCTTTAGGATCCTACCCTGTGTGTCTAAAATAATATTTTAGTTATGTTCTTGTAAAAAAGTCAAACAACCACATTTATATTTTATTATTTTTTAGATTATAATTCAAACACTGAAACGTTTGAATTTCTAAATATACAGTTAGTGTCATACTGTTTCCCCAAAAAAACATAAAAATAAGCTAGAAATTGCTAGAATTACCCTACAGAAAACTATTGCATTCCGTTGCAGCGAACGCGAGACAACGTCCTATGATATGCTGGATAGATTGAGATGTTTGGCAACAGTACCTGCACCTGTCGTTGTTAATAGAAGGGTCTTTTACGATGTATTTTACATAGTTCTTTGTTGGAATTACTTGATCTTGGATTGCCAATATGAAGCCTTCCTTTTCAGGAAACATATGACCAGAGATTAACCAGTAGTTCGACGCTGCACTGTCGACATAATCTTGGTTGACATCATTCATATGTATTCCATGAAGGGACTTCTCTTTACATTTCCGCAGTTTCTGATCAATGGTCTGGTGGTGTAATTGGACATGTTGTTCTGTCAGTCACAGTCGTGTCAACCTGGCATATGACACTCTATAGATCAGAAAACGTTCTGCTAGTTTCTGACTACGCAAAATCGAAATTTGTTGATCTAGTAGTTTGCTTATATCTGCCAATCTTCTTCCTCCTTCATACCGTGGCAAAGTTGTACGTTCGACAGAGCTCCTTGGATGATGTTTTTGAGCTTTTGATAGCAAAACTGGAACTTTTGTTCAATGTCAGTCTTGCACCAACTATACCGAAAGAGTAACTTACCACTGAACACGCATAGGTGTTAATAGCCTGAAATACATTTTTACTGTTTAGTTTGGTTTTCAACAGTCCTCTTACCCTTCTATAGAACTCTGCTGTTAGTTCTTTTTTCATGGTCAATTAATCAATATGTTGTGCCTGCTTTATTATTATCTTTGTATGGAAGGTATTACATATTTCTAATGAATTCGCTTATCGGAATAACACTTATACCAGTTTTAGTAAGTTTTACGTTATTTTGACTGCTTTTGTGTAGAAACGATGGAAATATCGGGTTGAAATTGTTTCGTTTAACATTTTGCAAATGTTTTAGAACATATCCATCCCAACCACAAATTTGTCACTATACACTAACCTAATGCTAGAGTATTCGAAATATTAGTTAACCATTAACAAATTCATGACTCAAGTTTAGTGCCCAGGACAAATATCCTATTACCTACCCAAATTTCCTAAATAGGACCCGGGTATGTTGAAATTTTAAGAATAACAAGTGTGAGATAAACTTAAAACCAAAAAAAAATCAGAGAAATTAAGATGACGCTAATAGATCAAGGAATAAAATAAAGACAAGCTAACATAAGGAGATATGGGTATGACATATAGGAATGAAATTTGACAAGGGATGAGAGGATATAAAATAATGTGATCTTCACAGTAATTTCTATTTCAAATGGAATTGAAGGAAATGTGATGCAGCCTAAAGCTTAACATAGGGGGAGAGTAGTGTTAAAATAAAACAAATTAGGTATGCCAAAAGTTATAAATACTCCTAAAGACCTATATAAGCTTTTGATTTGTTTTATTATTAATAAACTGCTCTATAAAATCTGTCAAGTAATTATAATTAAAATTTATAATTGCACTGTATAAATATCCGGATAAATATCCAATTTCATAAATTCCCTTTCCACATAATTATATGTATCCAGGTCCAAAATTAACAAATTGGTACAAACGAAACGAAAACTCTTTTTAGCGTCTGTTAATGATCAAATACTTAAAACCACCGTTCAAATTATGTTTAGAAATCGTATCCTAATTTAAATCATTTCAGTCCATGCTTGAAACATCTGAATTAAGAGTCCCTCTAGAGTCTAGAGCATGGAAATATATCCTTAGTTTTGCAGTCATTGAGAACTCAGGTACAGCAATCAGCTCAAAAACGCAAAATTTCAATTTTTCCTTTATTTTCCAAGTGACCGTCTGTATACTTGCACTGATTTTCCCCTACTACTTTGAGTTACCCTAAGATACCAATATTGGAATGTAAAAAAAAACGGATGTTAGACGACTAATTATTTTTTATGTTATCGCAAAATGAATTCCGCCCTCTAGGAGTTTCAGGAAAATCTAGCTCACAGAGACTCCAAATCGGGAGTTATACTGTGTGTAACGCCGTTTTCCTGTGAATTCCTAGGATAGAAATCACTCGAAAAAATCATAGGTTTAATAAAACCTGCTTAAGACATGACGATACTTTTTGAGATTTTTCAATCCATAAAACGCAAGACAATATATTGTTTCTAGTCGAGAGCCTTCGTCAGTTGCGCGCCCCTCAACTGATTGAATTATCAGATAATTATATATAATATATATATATATATATATATATATATATATATATATATTTGTTTTTAAGTTTTCGCGGGCACTAAATGTTTTAGGTGGTTTCCGGGAATTCATCCGCGTAGTTGATAACTGATCCCTGCCGGGATCGATGGTAAAATGACGAAATATCGATACTATTTTCAATACAGACAGAAAAATAAGCACGGTGTTGAGGACTCCGAAGACTAGGATCCCTTTAGAACAACAGGGAGTGTACGAGATTCCATGTGCAGACTGTCATAAAACCTATGTGGGGCAAACTAATAGAAGAATTCAAGCTAGACGTGATGAACATCAGAACGCTGTAAGAAAGCAGGAAAAAACAACATCCATTGCGGAAGACGCCACCACGATGTCACACCGAATAGACTTTGAGAACACCAGAGTACTGGCAAATATAGATCACCCGAAATCAAGACTCGTAAGAGAGGCAATTGAAATAGCGAAGAGACCTCACAGTTTAAACGCACGCAATGAAATTCAGAACCTATCGAATTGTTGGAAAATCCTATTAAACACCGTACCGGCCCGGACCCGTCCAAGAACAACTCAACCGGAAATAACAAATCAGCAAGATGAACTGAATTTAATATGTTATCGCGAAATGAATACCGAAATCTAGGAGTTTCAGGAAAATCGAGCTCACAGAGACTCCAAAGTAATAATTATTCGAGAATTCAATTAGTTGAGGGGAGCGCAACTGATGAAGGTTCTCGACTTGTAATAATATAGTGTCTTGTGTTCAATGGATTGAAAAATCTCGAAAAGTTAGTATCGTTATTTTATTTTTATCATCCGGTCTATATTCAAACAAAAGCATTACCTTTTAGTAATTGATTATTTATTTATACTATCAATGAAATAAATTTTATTCAATAATTAAATGTCGAATAAAATATTTTTCAAGTAATACCGGATTCCAAAGTATAAAGTAATTTATTTATCAAGTATAAAGTTTTCTGATATATTGAAAGATATAGTTCATTAAAAACATATATCAAGTGTTTATAATAAACAAATCATATGATATTATATACATTTTGTCCATAAAATTTTTACGATCTCCGGCACGCTTTTCCCGTGACATGTCGAATTTTTACGGCGTGTCAAACCCATAATTTCGCTTCTTCTTCCCAGTGACATTTACGATCACTCAAAAAGCAATAAAATGTGCTTTTACAACTAACTCACCTCTGTACATATTGAAATCGCTGATCTTGGGGCATTTTTGTTAGACGAACACTCTGTTTATCTTCACCATAAGGATTATTTTGGCTAAACGAAATTTTATAGTACTTTTACGACTTTATTGTTGATGTCTATAATGATGTTTAGCGGTCGGTACTTTTGTACTCTGGCTGTCATATCGCAAGTGAGTGTCGTTATTTTATGTAAACATATTAATGCTAATAAAGATAATTTATTTTATGGTTCTATTAAATTGTAATAGAAAATAAATATTAAGTCTGGTATTCCCGATTTATTATTGGAATTAATTAAAGGGTTTCTGTTTCTTATTACAAATAATAGTAAGTAATTATGATAAAAGAAAATTAGACAAATAGGGAAAATTTGGAACAAGGAGTATAATAAAATAATTTGGTCAAGTGCGAGTTGGAATCGCATACTAATGGTTCCGTACCACCTCCAAGATTCGCGGTATTTAGTTTTCTAATTTGGCCCCCAAAAATTAACACTAGAGTTTTGTTTTATTAATAAACTTTCAGGGAAGCCTTTTATAATCTACTGTCTGAATTTTGAGGCTCTATAGATTGGAAGATAAAGGGCAAAATAGATCAAGTTTTAAAGTATAAATTATTAAATCTGGTATTGAAATAATTTAAAAATACAAATAAAATATATTTTTCAAAATTTAAATAGTGTAGTTTCTAAAATGTGAATTAAGTCGATTTTTAATATCTTTGCTAATATCTTTTAAACAAATGATTTAAAAATATGATTTGTTTGTAATTCACATAATGAGTCTTTTATCTGATATGATGCGTTTGAAAATTGAATTTTTATTTTCCACTTAATTGTATAATTTGTCCCTAAAATGACTATGGGGGTTTTCTAATAATTATTCTTATAAATTTCAAGTGAGCCACAGTACCCCTAATTATTTTCAAAATTTTAGGTAGTATGGTTTCGGAAATAAAGCGAGAAATGAGAACTTTTTTATCTTTATGTTAATATTTTTTTTCTGAAGGATACTTGTGGCATAATTTTCAATGTCTAAGTGTTTATTGGGAAATAACACCACACTTTAAAGGAAATTGCTGTATATTCCAAACGTTTCGGGGTCTAGATCAGACCTCGTTGTCAATGGCTAAGAAACTAACGGATTAAAAAGGTACAATTCCAAGATGTAAATTTAAATATTTAAATTTACATCTTGGAATTGTAAATTTAAATATTTAAATTGAGGCAGAAATCCTGAGTGATATTATAAGGGTATTGTACATACGGAACCCTAAAAACATAAATTTTCTACAATTTTATAAGAAAAAATGCAGATGCTGTAAAGTTTTCAAAGTACAAATATTTAGGTTTACCAATATAATAATATAAGAATCCTCCTTAAAGCATATGTCCAGAGTGTTCAAGATTCCTTGGTGTTTTACTATAATTAATATGGCAGTTTTTTAAAGTGGCCCGAAAAAGTGAATAAATATTATACCTAGTATTTTTCAGAAAGTGCTGGTTTTTCAGATTTATTTCTTAGTTACACTTTTGAGTTTGTATTTACTTTATGACATATAGTTAATGAAGACAAAAAACGGTAATACTAGGTAATTTGTCTAAGCAGCACAGATTTTCCTAAAAATTTTGATTTAACTTCTACTTACCCTTTACTTCAAAGTTGACCCTATGCCGGGGGTTGCTTTTTTCCCGGGGGTGAAAAATATTAAATTAGGTATATAAAAAAAGTCCGGAAATGAATAAATTAACTAATTTTAAGATACTTTTCATATTATTATTATATTTTATATGTTTCATACGGTTTTTCGTAAATAATTTTAAAAATATACACTACGAAAAAAATCATTTGAATCAAAATGTAACAACTCCCCCCCGAAAGCAAAAAGCAGGCTCCATGACATGGTCAACTTTGACACAAAGGGTAAGTAGCATTCAAATCTAAATATTTAGGAAAATCGGTGCTGCTTGGACAAATTTTCCGGGAAAATGGTCATTGGCTGGACTAATAGAAAGTTAAGGCTTTATTCGACGACATAGCAAATAATTTACGATATCAATATGAACAAAGATAATTTATAATAACCAGATATTCTGTACTCCAAATTTTATCACATGTTCTAAATCATACATTCTCCATTTCTTTCAGTTTTTGGTTTATAATTTCGGTTCTAAGTACATGCCGCATATACCTTATTTCCGTTCACATTTTTCTTTTTCTGGTCAGCTTATTTCTGCAAATTTTTGGAGGTTTCTTCATTTATGAGGAGGCTATTATTACATCATTAGTATAATTTTTTTGAAGGACTCGACTTCTTCTTTTGCCTATTTATGTGGATGTTCTAAAACATTATGTTCGCTTGTTTTGCTCTATTAAACTTTTTAGCTCAGTTTTGTAGTGTTTTGTGGAGTTTTTATTTTTACCTTTCTTGTTTTTTTTGTCTACATTGCCAATTTCCACTCCTTAGATAGTTGCTGTATGAGCAACACCCAGCAACCTTGAAAGTGAAATATGGAGAATCCTGAGGTTCTCTGAAAGATAGTTTTCTGTGTCAATGCATGGCGGGGTCCTGTTTAATTTTTAAGAATAATTACACCTACCGAAGACGAAGAAAATAGAAAAAAGGAAAAATGATATACATCTTTCGAAAAGGAATGGAAGTAGTCTTCAAAATGAAATAATTCGGAGGTAGAAACTGTATTTAGCCAATCACGAAATGAACATTAACACAAACAAAATCGGTTGCAGATTATATTGAATAAAAAATAATCATTATTTTCGGTTCATAATCCAAGAAAATATTGGGTAACATATAGTTAAAATTCAAAATTTCTTGCTCTCTTTGCGCATAATTTTGGCTCATTAAAATGGAAATCAGTGAAATATCAAACAAATACGTTCAGTCAAATTGTCCTTTATTGACTATAGTTCAGGTTGAAAGTTTATTATGTATCTTTATCCAACGGTTTTTTAAATTTTAAGAAAATAATTGCAGCTCAAAGGGTGGAAATATGGGATGATAAATTTCATATTAGATTTCTTATATGTACATGTTATGTGATATCTTCCCTGATTTTAAACAGATTTTGATGATTTTTTTGTTAAGTAGCTGACTGAGGGTTGGCCCGTTTAAATCTACCTAATTAAAAAAGCCCAACCTACCATAAGGAAAAAATGTCATATTGGAGTCTAGCATATCTATATGATGTATTCAAATTTTAATAGATTTCAAGCTCTCGGTGAATATATAGAGGCAAATTTTAAACGCCATTCCTTATTTTTTATATATTGAAGTCTAGAAATAAAAAATTAAGTATTTTAATTTTAAGATTTACCTGTTTTCTGTTTTACTTAACTGTTTTTCTGGTGATTATTATCAAAAATACAAATGTTATCAAAAAACCATGTTGTAGATTTCTCGGTTCACAATGAACGAAAATATAGTCTAACACAGTTATACAGGTTAACTACAAAATTTTCAACTTTTTTGTGCCCTCAGGGGTGGATTTTTTTTGGGTCGTTAAAATAGATTACTAATTAGTGAAGATAAAAAGAAATAAATTGACCTTTAGCAACGTTTAGCGCAGGTTGAAGATTTGTTTTACAAATCTTCAAAGAATTATTTATTTAAATTTGAAGAAAATAATTGGACCTCAAAGGATACAAATGATATAAAAAATTTCATATTAAATTTCTTATGTGATATGTAAGTAATGTGATATTTCTCCTTACTGAACAGATTCTGATGATTACATATTTATTTTGATCTGTAGCCCATTGGGAATTGTTTCATTTAATATTAACTAGTGGTCGTTCCTATATCATGATATTGTAAATGTATATTTTTATAAGAAACAGAGTTGTGGAGAAATCGGAGAAGTGGATGTAATGGCCAAAATTGTTCACTCATATTAACAAATCTATTGAAATAAAAAGAAAATAAAAATGTAATCAAATCTCGGTACTCGAAATATTTTTAACAAATGAATGACCCCCCCAAATTTTTGGCTGGAACTGCTCCTGGCAATATATTCGATATAATTGGAAGATTGTTCTTTGCAACTTAAAAGTTTTCATCATTTGCGGTTTCAATCAAATTCAGGAATATTAAAGAAAAGAGAGGACTAACAACCTTAGGGGAACTTAAATATTTAATACATTCTCTATTGTCTGCTGTGTGACAATTTTTTACACAATACCTTCGGGAAGGTTGTGATAATAATATATCAATCAAATAATGAAATTCAGATTAAAAACAGAATATTTAATATGAAAGTTACTGAAACGCGTCAGAAAAATCAATAATGATCTAATACATTGACTATTTTACCACTAAACAATAACAACGCTTGTATGCCACTTCCAGAAGTACATGCTCTAAGTATATAACAGCATCTAACGATCGGTCCCTCTATATATAATTACTTTATGTTTGAGTTTTCACGCTCTGGCGGCGGCGGCACTGTCAGTTGTTTGGCGTTGACGGTATGGAAGTAAATAATGAATTTTTATTATATTTTATTTAATGAATGAACCATCAATATTATAAATTAATATTTGCATTCTGCACTGAAGGTCGTCAGTAGCTACTAACCAAAACAAAAATGAAGAAAAAAGGGTGAGAGACAGAGGAGAAAATAGTATCTAATCGTTTTGTCTTTGCCTATTTATATAGATTAAAAAAGTTGTAGCGATAAGGAAAAAAATGTCATATTGGCTTTTACCATCTTTTTATGATATATTGAGGTCTTAATAGGTTTAAGGCTCGTGAGGGATATAAATAGGTATTTTTTTTAAGTCAGTCGTTATTTTTTAAGTTGTACTTTATACGTTGAAGTCTACTAATAAGCAATTAAAATCTAAACATATTTTTTTATTTGATATAAATACCTGTTTTCAGTTTTTACTTTACTGTTTTGCTGTGATGATTAGTTAAATAAATTAAATGACGCATAAATAAACTATTCCAAGTTCAAAACCGCAACGAAAGAACCGCCAAAATTCCTTTCTATTAAGCCGAGTTTTTCCACGAGAATAACTTCCGTTTAATCCACCTAAAAACTTGTAAAAGCAACTTTATTGCCATTAGGAAAGACTATAAGTATTTATTCCGAATGAATTTTATCTTTTACGGGTACTTGAAGTAGCAATATACGTTGATGTTGCTCGTTTGAACGTCGAAAAGTATCTGGTTTGTTAAGTTGAGCACTTAATCGACAGAGGACGCCACAATTCCAGCATGGCCAACACTGCGAGAACGACAAAGAAAGCGCTAATCGAGTGGGGAGAATGTTTTGTGAACGCCGTGCCGTTAGGGGGATACATTTTCCTTGCGCAACATTCGATGTGGGCGATAGCAATGTAACGAAATGCTATTGCCATTGGTCCATTTATGATCCCTTCCATAATATAGACACATTTATCCTTATTTCTTGCAAATTATTAATGTGTCTTTATCAAAACATTTTTTTAAGAAACTTTTCTTTAGACTTCGTCTTTGCTGAATACATACCTTGTAAAAAAATAGTTTCAATAGGATGCGTCATACTTATAATAGAGACGTAAAAGTTTCCTTGACCAGCTATTCAAAAGTCTTTTCAATAGAAACGATGAGAGAGTACTTCATTTTGTAAGGGTATAATTATCCGTAACCCTAACAAATTCAGTCCTTAGGGCTGAAAAATACAGGTAGCTATAGTGGCAGGTAATAATGAGCTGACTATTATTGCCGCGTGCTAAATCGGGAGGGGGTACACCGCGCGCGAGCGAGAACCACTCACCGAGTAAGAGAGAGAAAACACGAATGGGCCGGGATGTGTGGGCCGGATTCTGCTCCGGAGCTCCAGTGGGTTTTCATCCGCGATCAAATTAGTTAGCGTCGTGCATTCCGGAGTAAACATTCGCGCGGTGTGCTTGCCTCGTGTGCTCGAGACGAGTCGTATTCACGAAATTTTATCGCACACTTTTATTATTATTACGTCGTAACAATAATCGTAATATTTGCAATTAAATTGCAGTTTTCCCCCCACGATCAGTGACCTTCATCAATTTTATTATAATGTTCGTTCCAATTTTGAGTGACAATTGTGAATAAATTCATCCAAAGAAAAAATAAATCGCACTGGTGTGATTTTTTTGTGAACTTTGTGACTGTCGTCAGTGATTGTTTTTATTTTGACAAAGGGACATCCCTCAGTTTTGAGGGATTTTAAAAAACTTTCAAAATTAACGCGACAATAATGAACTCCTATTTCGAACAGAGTGGCTTCTACGGAAGTCACCATCACCAGGGTACTGGCTCTGTAACGGGGGCGCACCACCATGACCATCAAACAGCAGCCGCTGCTGCTGCCTACAGATCATTTCCTCTAAGTCTTGGTATGTCACCTTACGCATCAAGTCAACACCATCACGCACATTCATTACACCAAGCTCGCCCGCCACAAGATTCCCCATACGACGCTTCAGTAGCAGCAGCATGTAAATTGTACTCCTCCTCAGCTGATAGCCAACAAAATTCAGTCAACTACAGTTCATCAAATACGAAATCAGATTGTTCCAAAGGCAATGCCGACCAAAACGGATACGCTTCAGTGGTGGCAGCTGCAGCTGTAAAAGACGTTTGGCAAAGTGCTACATCGGGTGGTGGTGCCAATCTTTCCAATAGTTTAACCGGCCCCGTTCGTCCATCCGCGTGTACACCAGACTCTAGAGTAGGTTATGGTTCTTCCGTTGGTCTAGTCGGAGGAGATCCGTCGTCAAGTCCTGGAGCAGCAACAGGAGCAAGGACGGGCAATTCCTTGTCCTCCTGGAACAATCCCTGTTCGCTGAACACCTCATCATCGCAACCTGTAGGAACTCAACTTCATCAGCAAACGAATCACACTTTTTATCCTTGGATGGCAATAGCAGGTGAGTACCGAAATAAAATGACAATTCATTTCGCATTAAGTCAAGTGCGTGTAAAATAAGGGTTAAATGTTCCGCAATTATCTTTATCGCACCACGAATCTCATAGATGCGTCTGTCTCGCTTAGGCCCGTGTAATTTAGAGTCGAATGGTCCTTTACAGAGCACGAGGGGCGATCAGCTGTTCGGAGGGCCTATTCGAAACTGCCGTAATGTCTAGACCGGAGCAATTATTAGAGTTTGTTAACGGCGGACGCTTTGTTAGAATTTACAGTTCGTTGAGAACTATAATTTGCGAATCAGGAAATCAAAGTCCAATAAGACGATGTCCGAAGAAGTTTTCCGACGAACATGAGCGTATCGTGAATAATTCAACACCGGAAAGTTATATTTTCTACTAAAATTGTATTTATGAGTTGTTTGAAAAGCATTTTTCTTCGTCAATTTCTATATTTACAATTGCAAAAAGACGAAAACGGAAAGTCCGAAACAGAAGTCTTAAGAGCATTTCAAAGTAAATCCCCGCCAAATTATGACCCTTGGGTATTATTCATGAGGTTAAAATAACAAATGGTTTTTGGCAACATCTACAGTATCTTCGAAATTGACTGATCTCAGCGCCGCCAAAATTTCGTCGCGGCAAATATCTCGAACTAACAGGGGTTGAGAGTTTCGAAGATTTGTCACTGTGTGTCGCTAGGGTTATAATTATTTCGGTGGCTCCGTTTTAGGACAGGTACCTCATTCCTTCGGCTTTTCGGTACTTCTTCATAAAGATTTTACTCAGCTTGAACAGAACTACAGATTGGATGGTTTTTTTTTTGGATTCGTATATTTTAGATTTTTGCATTCAAAGTATGTTAACGGTTTCCAATATTTTTGGCAATAATATTGATTTCACAAAACTGCATAAATTCATTAGATGCACTAAAAAATTGTGAGTAAATATTATAAATTTGTTGTTGAGATATAAGCGTTCACATCTGTTGTAGGTGATATTAAATTTCTAATTGTAAATTTTGTTTAAAAGTTGATAAACTTTTGACTTTAAATCATAAAATATTATTTCATGACTTAGAACTCTTATTTAGATACTATTTTGATTCCAGTGCCATATCGATACATTCTGCTATTGTTTACAATAAATATGTTCGTTAGTTCGTTTATGAGTATGCATATTTCGCCATTTCTTGTTTTTTTAGGTTTTTTTTTGGCGGTCCAAATTAATTGAGTTATAATATGTCATGGTTCAGTCTTTATTAACATCTATTCTTTGTTTCTACAAGATATTTGAAAATTGTTGCAAATGGTATTTAATTTGTGAGTGGTATCTTTATAATAACACCATATACTTCTTCAAATAATTAATTAACTTTCGAGGAATTTTTAGGATAGCCACATCTATAGATTAAATAGATATTGTTCATTAAATTCCTTCACATGTGACTGCTGTTTTTTATATATCTCTTTTATTTTTTTGTTGAGTATATTAAAAGCTTATTTTCTTCAATCACCCGAAATTTCCCCATTATTATAATATTTAAATCTTATTTAAATAGTACAACTAAAAATAACATTTGGATACAATCATTAATAACTTGATAATTTCCAAAATCTTTACCCTAGATAAGATAGCATATTTAAACAACCCTGGTACCATTTCAGTGGGCTGTAAATAATTAGTCATCATAATGTTTTAAAATTATTTTTATTCAATCAAAATTTTATTTTATATTCTTCTAATTTTTAATTAAGTAGAATTAAATTTGTAATTACTTTACTCTTTTTTGGCAATTTTAAATATTTAATTAATATAGACTCCTTGACAAATCTGCCTTGGGTGACAAAAGCTGCTGTAACTTTAGAAAAGTTACTATTAAATCCTCAGCCATCAGAAAATTACTTTCAACAAAGTAGGTATGTCAAATATTTCCTTACATATTTAGCTAAAGACAAATATTATATATATAATATATATATATATATATATATATATATATATATATAGTTTTGCTAAAATTCTATATTGAAGTTGAGTTGAGTTCAAAGAGCAAAATATGTTTCTAATATATTTTTTAATCCGATTATGTTTTATGAAAAAATAATAATTTTAAGTTATTATTTCTAGTAAAAATCATCCTTAAATATACATCCTAATGTTTTGTTTGTTAATTCTTCAATTTCGTTAAATCTTTTCGTTAGTATTGTGCGTTTTTTTTTACTTCATAAGAATAGGCGATATTGTTGTTCTCCCATGATAATATTTTATTCAATTAATGAGTTAGTAAAAGTCTATAACATTCCTATTATTATTTGCACAAACAGGAACCTTATATTTCATGAAACTGCTTGGAACACTTAACAAGCATTAGTATACACTCTTATTTTTCGATTTCCATGAAACTCCATTAACTACTGAAACGTGTTTACCCAAAGACGCATTTGAAATGACCTGATGAATCCTTCCTGTATAAACCGTTGTCCTAGCTGGGTACATGTCATGTCGTACTTGCATCCATGTTTAAACAGATTTAACCTGATGATTAGACAGATGTTTTACTTGATCTAAAATGCCAGATCCACGGGTACCGCAACTATAATTTAGGTATGATAAGTTCATATAAAATTGAAGATGAAGAAACCTTCTTTTTCATAATTATTTCGGTGCAATCCTCACTGGTACTCACACATGACTCTCCAGGTTTAATCAGTCATCATGTCCAGCTCTATTCAGCCGTCATCATGTTCATTCTATCGAAATATGGGATAAATGGTACATTTATCCCATATTTTTTGGATGTTAATAAATACACTTTCGCTAGTCCTTATTATAGATAATAGCGGAAATGATTGTGGATCTATTAAACTTTGACAGCCATGTGTCACGCCCATTCTTGGTGAAAATTAGCGACAATTTGTGGAGTTACAGTTCCCTATGAGTTTTTTAGTCTGTTGAAAATACTGGCCCTAAGTATTTCTTTGCTCAATCCAGGATATTGTCTCAATATAAAATTAAAAAGGAACAACTGCTTTTATGAAATGCTTTGTCATACTGTTACATTTGTCCCAATTTTAAATCTAACGGAAGCCTAATTATTTTATGTAGCAAGATGCGCTAAGTTCTTCAAAAATAGTAATAACATGGATATGTTGAGTAACTGTTTTGTTTGTTGTTTCCCTTGCCAATAAAAGAGATACTTGTGAAGATTGGTTACATGTTCCCTTTTTAATTTAGTAAAATGCGCATTGACTCTTCTTGGAACTGTTTCTGCTCAGATTCTGTTTGGACAGCATTTGAAAAAGTACCCCGAGAAAGTAAATTCTTTTCTTTCGAGCTTGGATGCCATCAGTAATAATTTTTCCAAGAGAGGTCTCTGGAAAATTCACTTACCACATCTTGAGTAAGAAGTAGGAGTTTTGACTTAGACTCAATTATCACTTTCTCGCTAGTATAAGTTAACATATCTTCAAGTACAGTACATTCTGTATCTGAAAGACTGGACATGTGACGAAAAGTTGGAATAGCAAGACCTAAAGAATGAAAAACAGGCTTTCCAGCAGATATTAGGGTACACATACTTTCCGGTAAATACCTACTCTCTGTTGGTTTTGGGTTTCCTTCACATAATAATCACACTGTTGCCATTGTTGAGTTACACTAAATGTTCACTACACACTTTTTCACTGAATACTCGTCGCAAACATTTAAGAAAAAGTGTTTTGGTCAATTCTATACATTCCCAAAAAACAACAATAAACAAGAAAACTCTCCTACTATATTTTCATTTGAAAATTGGTATGTTCCTGAGAGGGGATGTTGGCAGTCCCGACAGTACCCATTTTTTGTTGGAACGTTGGATTCGATTAGTTTAATTGGAATTGTAAATTAAGAACGCCTTACTGCATATTATGAAATGTTGATTTCGAGTTTTTTTTCATTAAAGGTATGTTTCTTGGTCCCCAAAATTTACGTTTCATGAGGCTGTTAGTTGTGGGTTCCTATAAAATACTAGCTAGCTTTGAAATTTGAAAAGGTTGCTAAATTCATTTATGTCCAGTGGGATTAGTCACAGTATATGATCAAAGCGGCTGCATTATTGTATATCTATTTATGATATCATGTCGGATGAACAAAATATGTATTGTACGAGAGCTGCCTTTATATTTCGGGATTAGAGAACAAAAACAAATATTAATCATCGAAAATCGCTTTATTGTTTTTAAAAATATTCCCCATGAAGATCTGTACGCTTTTGTATGCGTATGAACCAATTGTCGAAGCACTTTTTCAACTCTGATCTCCAAAACATGTATTCTAAACGCAGCAACCGCTTCTTCAGGTGTCGAAAAACGTTGACCTTTCAGTTTGTTTTTTACTTACGGGAATAAAAAGAAGTCATTTGGTGACAAGTCAGGACCATACGGCGGATGACTCATCAAATCGATGTTTTGAGGGGTCAAAAATGCAGTTGTTTGAGCCGATGTGTGAGAGCTCGCATTGTCGTGGTGAAGAGTGATCCGTTTTCAGCCGTTGGTTTTCCTCATTTGTTGGAAGACAACTGGCAAACAAATGGTTGTGTACTACTCAGAATTGACTATTCTGCGTTGTTCTAGTGGTACGGTTGCGACATGTACAGTCATCATTTGCTTGGAAGTGCTTCATGCGCGAAAAACTTTTGTTGGATTCGGCTCATCTTGAAACACCCATACAGTCGACTGCCGTTTACTTTCGGACTCATACGCGTAAATCCACACTTCATCACCTGTCGCTATGTCATAAACGTGTTTTGAAGCACCGCGATCGTATTTTTTGAGCTTTTCTTTCGACCAATCGACACGAGCCTTTTTTGAACGATTGACAAATTGTGTGGGATCCAACGCGAACAATTTTTTTGGACATTCAAATGTTTATGCAATATTGAATATATGCTGATCCCACTAATGTGTAAGAAGGTTGACTCAATCTCAGGATAGGTCACATGAGGATCTTGCAATATCAGTTCGCGCACAGTATCAATGGTTTCCGGAACAACAACTGTTCTTGGACGACCTTCACGAAATTCGTCTTGGAGTAAACTACGACCTCGATTGAATTCACTATACCATCGATAAACAGTGGTCCTTGATGGAGTTTCATCGCCAAAAATTGAAATTAAGTTCATCCATGCACTCTTGCTGACTTAATCCACGTCGAAAGTTGTAAAAAATAATCGCACGAATATGTTCACTATTTAATTCCATTTTTTTGGCCGAGATGAATCCTTTAAGTTACTGTAAACAACACATAGCGCTCGTATGCCAAAATGTTCTGAGTACGTATAACCTCAAAAATGTCAAACTTTACGATAGAGCTGTCAGTTGTCAGATTGCAACACTAGGGTTGTCCAATCCCGAAATATAAAAGACAGCCCTCGTAGTTAGCATTTGACATTTGACAAATAGTTTATAAAAGTTAAATTAAACAACATTTTTCATATTGATCGTTTGCAATGTGCGTCAAAATATGAAATCAGAAATCAAATTCCATTTTTGAGAATTTCCACGAAAAATATTAATATATTATTTACAGAACAAAAAACACCAGTACACAAACATTGATACAAATTAGATAATTTAAGCTGGAGTATCCATAAAATATTGAATTAATGACAATTATATCAAACGATGTGAATATTATTAACACTATTAGACATTACTTGTTCTCTACCCCTCGTATAGCAATACCTGAACCCAACAAAATAAAGTTGGCTAAGATGAATGGCCAGAGAGTGAGAACGAGACAATGCTATTCAGATGATAATTTTCTTTGCATTACGGAGTACGAGCGAAGTTGCACTTGGATTCCGGAGTTTTCCTCCCGGCTTGTGCCGGACTCAGTCCGGATGAGCAATGACGTATTACCCTGCCGTAGTCAACATACACACACACCCCTTTTGTACTTTCAGCTCGCTTGAAATACGGCCACAGCACACCGAAAACATTTTATTTGGAGCAGAGTCCAAGGCTGTACGGTAGGTCAGGTTGGCTCATTGTTTGTATCATATGATTGTTGGTTCAGTTAAAGTGCAAACATGCATTTAATATGATCATAACAATTACTACATAAAATGATAGTTGATAGTTTCTATAAAGTTAAAGCAAACGATTTAAAAAACCTAACAATTCAGTCACTCTGAAAGTTATTATATTATATACAACTCAATTTATTGTTATATAATCTATTATATAATATATTATATATTATATGTATTGTGATGGGAATTCAACCGGTACTTCGTGGAATCGGCATTCATTCGATGTTTTGTGGAATCCGAAATATCGTTTGTCTGGCGCCTCACCGACTGGCTTTGATAAACTTCTCAAAAATTCAAGAGTACTTGAAAGAAACTTCTTCGCGGCTCTTTGACCTTCTAGATAATTCCGAGGAGAAATATATAAATACGAAGAGCTGGCGAAAGGATTCATTCTGTATTAGATAGCCGTCTAGGTGTTAAAGATAAATTGTAAATAGTTGTGAGAATATAAATTAAAGTAGTGGAAATTAATTACAGTGGTGTCAGGTGTGGGGTCAATCGAGTGCCCAGTGAGGCACTATTACGCTAGAGGGGAGGAGTGACGTAACGCAATTTATCAGAGTATTAAAGGCGCTTGTTTAATCTTTCGGACATATAGTACTTCCTGGGATATTACATTAACAATAGTTAATCTGAGCCCCTATTATTTTAAAAGTTAAAGTTATTTTTTTCCAAGTTCTTGCAGCTGGATTCTCTCGATTTTTTTGGAAGTGTGATCGCCCCCTCCACTCTCATGGATCTGGATCTTGATTGGAGTCTATGAGAATAAAATTCTACATAAATCCAAGAACCCGAAAAGTAAATAAACTCATTACAGTATATATTATGGTCAAAATGAATAGAAAAATGGTAATGTAGGTAAATCAGACAAACAATGATTTCGGAGGAAAATGTCTATCGTTTCTAATTAGACCCTCATTTTGAGGCGTATAAGTTTCATCTTCAGTAACTATACTGGAAACCAAACCATAGTCGGGATCAACTGTAAGCTTCTATTTTTGCTACTTAAAAATACGAGTACTATATTCAGGCATTATTACATGGTGTAAGAGCCCTGCAGACGTATAAGATTGAAGATGATCATAAAGCTGATCACCCGAAGAACCTAATATCTTGATAACTACAACAGTGGAAAAGAGAACATATTTTTGGTAGTAAAGTTTATGAGACTGGGGAATTGGCCTTGGAATAAAAATATGCTTTAGAATTTAATTAAAGAAGCGAATAGTTCATCTGTAGTTTATTTGCTAGGCAGAATTGGACTTAAAAAACACCAAAGTAGAAGAATATTTACAGTGGTTCTGAGGCTAACCATATTGCATCAGTTGGGGTTGGTAATCGGCTAGCATTTACTGAATTGTATCGTTTGCATCAGATACTATTTTTGATACAAATGAAAAGTATACACTATCAAAAGCATTCTTGATACTTCGTATTCTGTAATCGACTTTTAATTCGATAAAGTAACTCACAGTCTCTGTGAGTTTAATTAGATCTCTAAATATTAAAATTTCAGGCTGCATATCGGAAATGATTAGCAAAAACAAATTCAAGGGATTATTCTACTAGAAATACACCTATGAGCGTAAGGTTATATAACATTTTTCGGGAAATCGAAAATAATGGGATTTAAGAGATTCCCAACGTATTTGAAATGTAACAAATTATATGAGATATGAGTAATTTCTGACACTGTACTTTTTTGTTCTTATAGTTTTGTGTACACTTTGTAGGAGTTTGGTACCAGGTCTGAAGATATCAGCGTATTTTCCATTAAGAATCAATCCGTTTGATTTATTGAAAGGACCTATTGCAAGACAAAAGGACAGGATGGAATCTCCTTGCTTGATTGATTCTATTTTTGAGGAATTGTACTATGTTTACTTAAACAGCCTACGCTAAATAATGTCAGAAATCGAGAATTTAGACACGTTTATAACAAACCAAAAGACCTTTTTTAGTATCTAAACACTAAAAATGAAGATAGTAGGAATTTTTTTCACGCAGTATGAATTCTGAGCTTTTGATACTCTTAACTACGAATTTGTTGTTACAGCTGCAAAGAAACCACAACTGGAAATATTGAACAACTCTCCCTTATTTTATTTACATGTAGGTGATATAGATGAACGCTGTTAAAAAACTGATAATTCTATTATAACTAAGGGTTTTCCAATTTGAGGTTAATTTTTAAATTTTTATAAAATTCACAAATTATTTATTCGAGAATCATTAAACCTTTTGTTTCAAATGATGGTACAATTGTTTCGGTTTAGTAATGGAAAACAATATCTTGTAAGTGACAACTTGCTGCTGTACGACAAGCTTCTAACCTTTTGCCAAAATTTTCGATAACTTTCTGGCATAATTGCCGTTTTATTACTTGAAAACAGTCAATAGTGTTCTCTTTTAGGCCATCAATTGTTTGTGGATCGTTGGCATAGACTATATATTTCTTTTAAATAGATCCCTAGAAAAAAATCTAGAGGTGTTAGATCACAAGATCTAGGGGGCCAATTAATGTTTCCTCTTCGAGCAATTATTCGATTACCAAATTTCTGTTTCAAAAGATTGATTGTATCTGCTGCTGAATGACATATTGCAGCGTCTTGTTGGAACCACATATTCTGCAAATCAATATGCTCCAATTCATCCCACAAAAAGTTAGTAATCATCGTTCGATATCGATCACCATTCACAGTAACAGCATTTTCATTGTCATCTTCAAAAAAGTATGGACCAATCACTCCACCAGCCCAAAAACCACACCAAACAGTTACTTTTTGTGTATGAATCGGACTTTCCATTATTTCTCGTGGATTTGCTTCACTCCAGAATCTTCATCGCTGAAGATGATTTTGTTGAAAAAATTCACATTTTCAAGTTTCTGTTGTATGGCCCAATTAATGAATTGACGACGTAAACCAAAGTTTGTTGGCTTTATCTCTTGCGTTATCTAAATGTTGTAAGCCGTTAAATTAAGATTTTTGTGCAAAATTTTGAATAAAGTGGTTTTTGGAATGTTCAATTGCTGTGCACGATGACGAATTGATGTTTTTGGTTGTTCAACGACACTAGCAGTAACAGCTGCAATATTTTTTTCTGAACGTCCACTACGATGATATGTTTTGCTTTTTTCATTTTTTACTGAACCAGTTTCCAGAAATTTTTGAATAGTTTTTCCAATGGTAACATTTGACGGACAATTTTCTCTTCCATATTCTGTACGAAACTTTCTTCCAACTTCTGCACAACTTTCACCAAATTTAAATTAATTTTTAATAATTAACAGGGGTTGCTCAATAGTATATCTCTCCATTTTTAATGACCGGAATATTCCTACTTGTCATCTGTCAAGTAACATATGATATTCTAGTACATAATATATAACCTCAAATTGGAACACCCTTTATAAAGGTTAAACCATGTAAGTAATTCTCTACTAAATGTTAATTTTTTTTCTTGATCCTTGAGTTCCGAAGTTTCACATATTTTACAAAAATTTCTTATTGGACTACGATCCAAGTTGATATTTTTCGGCCCCAGTCAAAGTTTTTAACAAATAGCAATTCTTATATTATAAATACTAAAAGGAATAAAATTGATTTTCATCAGATTTTCAGCTTTTTCACTTCTTGGCATAAGCGGCATCGAAAAAAGAGAAACTTTTACCACTTGCCAACGTGAACGCACGAATTGATTGTAGACCAGCGTTTATCCGTGTAATAATTCATATTTCCTTATTCTGAATGGAAATACAAATCAAGCTCGTGCGAAAGATCCATAAATCCACGGCTTATGATGTATGATATTCTAAAGGCGGGAAAATTCGAGTTGATATTATAGATAATTGCAGAAAATTGCTCTTTTATTGAATGATTTCATGAATAAAGACCAGTGGGCATATAGCACTCAATAAAATTAGCGATTGACGTACAAGAATTGAAGTGGAATAATAAAATAACAGCTGGTAATGGAGCAGGTACCATAACAAAGCCATTACCCCGCCTTTATGGCATAATGCTGAAGACTTGAATGAAGATTGTATGCGATTTCAAGTCACGGTGGTCTTAACTGCGGCCACAAGTATTATCAGAACATTAGGTAAATAAGCTAATTGATTTAGCGTTAAATCATCTCTCTAAATGACTATTTGACGCGATCTTCAATTTTGATACGGAGTCCATTACTACTCGCTTATTTTTCAACTTATCGATAGCTTGATAACATCTGAATTAATACCAACTTGCTCAGATTTCTTGTGAGGGCATGGATTTGTTGAAACGTTGAACAGTTCGTAGAGTAACCGATAGATGGTGCGACAGTTTAACTTCACATAAACTTTAATGTAAGAGGTCGCCTTGATAATTAGGTAGTGGTTTTGTTCAAGCTTTGTACTGAAATCACTGAAAATTGTACACTAATGTGACAAATAAGGATTTATGAATAGATGAATAATCATCTAGGCACTGTGCTCTTTAATATTTTGTAACAAAAGTTTTGGTACTTTTATGTGTAATTTTATTAGTACTAGGGGTCGCCCAGTGGTCGAAATTCGACCCTAATTTATTAAAATTATGAGTTTAACATTATTGACGTTATTTTGTCTGTATTTGCTTTTGCTATCACTATTATTTCATTTGAATCACATTTATAGAAATAATTTGTGCATAATTTCACAATTTTCTGTAATCTCAGTTAAACTTATATGAAAGTTACCCGACAAAAATAAAAGGACTCTAAACTGAAAGTATAAGGTTAAAATAAAGAAGATATCAGAAATAAATTGATGAGGTGCAACATAATTGTGATTTTAGTTGACAAACCATATTTACAATGCAAAGTAAGTTGCAAACTGCAAACTTGCGAGCGACCAATAAACAGCGATTATTATGTATTATAATTTTTCGTTGGTTCTATTTCAATAGCATGACTATGTAGGCTAGCTTTAGCGAAGAGCCAAAACTTTTAGTTTTACATTTAATTTAGTTTTTCTTTCACATTGGAGTCAACCTACCTTATGATTTCCTCTAGAAGTAATCTGGCGACACTGTTTGGCATTGAGAGTATGCATGTAAATAATGATTTTTTTATTATTTTATTATTTAATTATTGAACCAATATTATAACTTAATTTTAGCATTCTACATTGAAGGTCGTCTGTAGCTACTAAACAAAACAAAATAAAGCAAATCGGTTGAGTGACATAGAAGAAAATGGTACCTAACGGTATTGTCTTTGCTTATTTATATATAGATTCCACTCGATTGTGGTCAACATTTTAATTGCTCTTGGTAACCCAAACTTCACTGTAACGTTACAACTTCAGTCGCCATTTTGAATAAAATTTCGTTTAGTTGATTACTGCACTAACCTCGTCTGCAGACTGACTACTTTAAATTTCGCAGTAGCAAGTCTGTCTGCTATGGGGCAACAACGTTTTATTTAGCTTCCAAAACTTTTGCAAAACTTTTATATATTTTCGTTGAATTGACCAATTGCGACCAATTGCAATAGTAATAGATATTGCTCGATGTTTAGAACAACTAGATGTTTTTTATTTTCAATAAATCTTAATGACTTAAGGTTTTGAGGATATTTACGTTTTAGTATTTCTGAATTTTGCGCACCAGTACCTTACCGAAGTCTCAAAACCAACCATTTCTCACTCTTATCTTTCATTACTATCGTTGATATCCACCATATTGTGTGAGGTAACGTACAGGTCCTCGGCGCCGTAAAGGACCTCTACGGCCTAATGTATCCCAGGATTCAAACCCACTAGACAGCTTTCTTGAATTTCACCGTACGAGTTCCTCTAGTAACTACTGATTGTCCGATTAACACTCATCACTTTCATCTGACTTTTGACTTAAAATATGCCTATCCCGGTGTTCCTCCACCTGAACCAATTAGCAGCCATTTTATCTTGCAGAAATGTCTTTCTTGTATGAGAATCGGTCTCTTTAACCTAAAGTACAATCAGGAGACCCCTAGTGTCACTACTATATTGTTACAGATCATGTCTCAAAATTGGAAAATAGAAACGCTATTGAGGACTAGAGAATCGTATCCGAACGCAATAATAACGTACTATGAGCCGCCAAAACCGTGATTACGTAATCACCATTTCAGTATTTTAGAATACCCCGAAAGAACTAAACGCTGTATCGAATTTAATATATTAAATATTATTTTGAATTAAGTATACAAGGATAACAAACTAAAATAGAGGTAGATAAACTAGTGGCTTCAGCGATAGGTAACCCACACCCTGTAAGTAGTCTAATAGACTAATAACGGGAGTGACCGGATTGAAAAAAAAACATAATAATGGGGTTGAATTAATTTTAATAAAAAATTAACTTAGATCCCCAAAGAATACGTTAATTTCTAAGTACTTCTTGGGAAATAACATCACATTTAAAGAAACTTGCTGTATATTCCAAACGTTTCGGGGTCTAGATCAGACCCCGTTGTCAATGGTTAAGAAACTACGGATAAAAAAGGGGGCACAATTCTGAGATGTAAATTAAAATATTTGACAATACTAATATTTGATTTCTGACGTAACTAAGAGAATTTTATTTGTAATATACAGGGTAGCACAGAAAGTTCTAAAGATCATATAATCATAAAGATACTTTCAAATTGGAAGAATTTGAAAGGGGGATCTTCAGAATTTTATGTGGCGCTCCTAGGTGCGACTTTGTTATAAGATAGTGCATTCGCCAAAAATGCGATCAAAGAACTTTGCTGATTCAGTGATCCCATTAAAATCGTAAGGGAAAACCTAGGAAAAACCTTATGAATTATCCGGATATTGTGTTGTTCACAAGGACATGACCATTAGCAATTTCTTCCTTAATCATCGGCAACCAGGAACGACTGAACTCTACGGAGGTAGTAGCGATACAATCGTTTTCTTTTAACAAAATTAAAGCAGACTCGTTTAAGTTTTCTTTTTGTGGTGTGTTCTTCTTTGTGTAATATAACTGAATTTTGAAACTGTATTTTATGACCAAGGTCCCAAGCATGTTCACAAACAAAGTCGCACCTAGGAGCGCCACATAAAATTCTGAAGATCCCCCTTTCAAATTCTTCCAATTTGAAAGAATCTTTATGATTATATGATCTTTAGAACTTTCTGTGCTACCCTGTATATTACAAATAAAATTCTCTTAGTTACGTCAGAAATCAAATATTAGTATTGTCAAATATTTTAATTTACATCTCAGAATTGTGCCCCCTTTTTTATCCGTAGTTTCTTAACCATTGACAACGGGGTCTGATCTAGACCCCGAAACGTTTGGAATATACAGCAAGTTTCTTTAAATGTGGTGTTATTTCCCAAGAAGTACTTAGACATTAAAATATGTCACAAGTATCATTCAGAAAACAATACGTTAATTATTGGTTAAAAAGTAAAATTTATATAACAGATTAATTAGACAAACAGTATATATGTTTAGATCTAGATGACGATATACCGAACCAAGTCCAACGTTTCTTGTAATCTAAATGGCAGAAATGTTTGTTAAAATTCAATAATCGTAAACTATAATGTACAATTATTTACAATTAACTTGTTCCAACATTCTGATTTTAAAATTATAAAGCGGGCTTATTTTGTTTAAATTTTTATCTAGTTTTCTATAGCCCCCAAAAAATTAACATTGAGACGTTCGCTTAACTTTTCATATAAAGTTTCAATACAGGGCAATCTATAGCTTTGGAAAAAAAGACCGAAAATAGGTTTGGATTTTATGTACATATTTTCATATTATTTTTTAAATCTTTTAAAATTAAGAAAACTATAGTTTATATTTTGCATAAAGATTACTTTCATTTGATAAGTCTTGATTTTTTATATTTTTTAATTGTCTTTTAATTTCTGCTCAAAACTTAGGATTTGGTTTTTCTGTTACGACTTCATGTTAATGTTGGGGTGGCCTTCCATTATATATTTTATAGGGAGAGTATGGATTAGTTATAACATCTTTTTTTAAATAACCTTAAGCTATAGGTACATTTAAAATTTATAAATGATAATCTGTATTTCTCCTAACGAGACTATGCGTTGGATATATTACAAAATGCGATTTTTATAATTTTTTAATTCTTATTTATTTTCTAATTTACCTCCGAAAATTCACATTCAGATTTGATTTGAGTTGTTCTTTGGGTGAGAGCCTATATTTTCTAGTTTTTTTCTCACAATTTTTGCGTAAATAGTTTTAATGAAACGAGGAGTGACATACCCCCCTTCTGGACCCCTGTGATTGGCTTACTGAATTCTGTATTAGTATCATATGTCTTTTTTTGTCCCAGGTAAGTACGGAAAAGATTTTAATGGATCAAACTCTGTTGTGATATAAGGGCTACACACTATAAACATTAAAAAAAAATCAACAGTACTATTAACATAGCCCACGAATATTTTAACCTTATCCATTTAATATCGATTAATATAATTCTATAGACAAATCTTATAGAATTAAAATAAATGTAGGTAGGTACACAAAAAATATTCTCAAAAAAAAATTGTTAACAAAAACTTTAAAGAAATATATTACCAGAAACAACAGCTATGATGATGTTCTTCTACTGACTAAAGCACCTATTGTAAAGCTTTTTAAAGACCATAATGAAGAGATCAAAGAAATCTAATTCTTAGTATTGGTAGTTATTGGTGTCATAAATTCTCAAGGTTAGGCACAAGACACGAGAGGTGAACAGACTTTTTTATAACGTAAAATATTTCACTTAGTTTTTCCTAAATATTGGTTACACTTTCGATTTGCATAATATATGACGTGACTATGCTAAATCCTATTAGCCAGTAGCTATTCCCATGTAGAACTTTTGATTAATACCATTCTTCCACCATAACTTTTGTCGCCTTGAGCCATCCAAAATTCGACTGACCAGTTCTAAGGTCAGACCCGTCAATATAATAACAGGCCTACATTGTTGGCAGGCCCTGATATTATAAAAGCCACTTTTAATGGCTTCCCTGAACAAAAAAACTCGATTACACAGGGGGAGAGACTACGGATTGCCAGTTAGAGGAACGCTTAGTATACATTTGTTGCTGCTTAAGATAACAGTCAAGTAATACCTGGTAGTTACCGTGATGAGTGCTTTGATTTTTCTTTTTTTGTTGTAGTTTTCTTCAATTTCTGTGACGGAAAGAGAGTACGTATTGTGGTGTACACGAAGGCCGTGCCTCGGGACCTCACCGGCGTGAATGATGTGTTTAGTGTTCATATACCGTAAAGCTAACTCAAGTTGTGAATAAAAATTTAATCAATTCACTCTCTACGGGATAGTTCGATACGAAATTATTATATTTAAATTACTGAAGTGTGAAATCCGCGATTTTGTTATTACAACGCCAACGTAATATTAATGATGGTAAAAGTCATCAGTATCAGCAGAAACTGGAATCTATAATGTATACATTCTTCATAACAACGCCTCATTGGCGTACGTGTTCTCTGCAAAGCTTAACGATAATTTAAAAGTACAAAATAAAATAGTCCTAGGGAAATGATAGGTCCCAAACCCACAATCTCTGAAAAAAATTTGTTATATACGAATAGTTTTCATGTTGCACCCCATTGTCAAGTCACAATGTTACAGAATTATCAAAATAAAACAAACATGTTTAGGGTAAGTTTGTTTTCTTTTTCATATTTTGTAGCTTTGGGAGTTGATAATGGGGTGTAAGTTTTAGACCTCGAAACTAGTCGTAAATAATAAAATTATTCAAAGATTATGAGTTTAGGACCTTTCATTTCCTTGGTATCGTGAGAAGAATAATAATTTGTATGACAAAAACTTGCTGGCTGAAACATGTTATGTGAAACCTAAGTTTGCCTATACATTCTTTTTTATGTCTTCCACTTTCGAACGCTGGTTTTCTTGGCCTATCCTCACTTCTTTGATCACAGTTCCACTTTCTTATTTATTTTAGCAGGTTCATTCGAAATATATGATCTTCCTGATTATTTTAGTTCTTTATTGTTTTATTTGTATTGAAATTATTTAGTTCTGACCTATGTAACGTATGCCGACATTGTCTTCTTCTTACAGTCGTTTGGTGGATTCTGGTTCTAATTTTCTTTCTCACACAGTAATAACATAACATTTAACAGAAAACATCTTATGCCGTCATTTGAATAATAAGTAATATCGGAAATATTGTTGAGGGAGATCTTTGATTATTTTGCCGGGTCATTAGTGATTTCACTCTTCTGATCTGAAATTGTTTGGAATACTGGTTGACTGTACAGAGATTCTTCCTCACATGGATTCTGAGAGATTCCTAAAGATTATCAACCAGGATTTCTGTATATAATTAAGTTATTGTTTGTTGTGTGATAGTTATCTGTGTTTGGAGACGTTTGAACTCCAAGTCTAGAGCCGTTATCAGTTGACAGTACGATCCCTGGATAATTTATTATAATATGAGCAAGTAAACAAACAAATTCCACATTTTTGCGTGTTTTTATACATTAAACATAAATTTAAAAAAAAATCAATGCTTTTGTTAAACTTAATTGCAACAAATATTTTGCATATCCACAAATCGTATGCTGATTATCCTAATTAGTTTTTAAACATGACCTTAGCAGATAGAAACTTTAAAATGATGCAACACTGAGCCAATTACTATTTGAAAATTTTAGTGTAAATTAATACAAGTCAATTTTTATTAGTAATCACTGTAAAAACAGGCTGATTTTGTTGTAATTTGTGTAGGAAAGTTAACAGATAAAATCACTATTATAAAACTAACTCAACTCGTAAACATATGTGTGAAAAAATCAATAATTATTTTCTGATATGCTTTGACAATTCATTTTGGAAATTTGTGTAGGAAATTCATGTGATATTTACTTTGACTTCTACGGAATTTTATTTAGTTTTACGGTGTAATAAAATGTATTGAATCACTTTCGAGTCCACTTTAACGCTTTAACATTTATAATTTACCTTAAAAAAAGAATCAATCAAAATGGAAACAGTTACAAGCACTCTGTATGTTCAATACTCTTCTATGCCACATCTCCACATCTAATTTTAGAGATTCATATTCGATTCGAAACCCTATTAATTTGAAAATTCGAATTATTAAAAACTTTTCGAATAGTTCGAGTTTTTACCTAATTATTATTACTCGCGAATTTTCGAGTATTTTAAATTCAGGGTTTCTTCGGTATACTAATGTGTAATTAAAATTATATACATTTTTCACCATGCAACAGAATTTAAATTAAAAACAATGGAAAATCCAGTGATAATTCGGGCAATATTCGAATTATTCACGAATTATACGAAACTTTTCGAATAATTCGAAGTTTTTCTAATAATTCGATTTTTTTCGAATTGTTTGTCGAATTTCGAAAATTCGAAAGAATTATTCGATTCGATATTCGCACACTCTTACTTTTTGCTCACATTTTCCCTATTTTTGGAAATTCTAAGGTTTTATGTTACAGAAAAAATACGGAGTCTTTATAGAACACAATTTTTAAATTTCAAATTGAACCATTTTAGACGATAAAAATTATCAAAACAAAAAATTAAAAAAACAATCTTTTAAAGAACTGTTACATTTTGACACATATAAACCTGAAAAATGTATCGAAGATGAAGGTAGTTTACTTCTACAACTCAGATGAGAATTCCACTAAAGTTGGAGCATTTAGTCATAATTGTATTTATTATTCAGAACGCAGCTAAATTCTTGTACTACAAAACCGGCAACAACTACAACTCCCGACGGAAAAACATGACTCTAAATGAGTTAATATTTGCTGATATATTAAATATTTGTTTGGATACTAAAGTTATTTCAGCAGCTATCCTGGAAAAATTCCCATAAATTTATTTGTATTACATGTTAATAATTCCTTATCTGATGCAGACCGACTAATTAATTTAATTAATTCAAAGCAATTTTTCAATTTGGTGAAACAACATGAATTATTTTTTATAAATGTGTATATTCATGGCTTGGATACATTTAAACTACTGCTTAAAACCTCATGAAAGCAAACGTTTGTTCTGGTTTTAACAAAAATAAGTTATCATTCCACAGCGCTGACAACTACACCGCATAAATCATGGTAGAATTAAAGGAAATGTCTGCTCTCCAAGATGTATTACTTTTTCTCTTCGACCTCTTCTAACTGTAGTTTCGGCAAAACGTTTTAATTCAGGCCAACGGCTATAGCCCAAGACGACTCCTTCGAAGTCGAACCGTTTGAAGTGATTCACCAAAGTAGATTTTAAATTGTTATCTCTGATCTCCAATAAGATTAATTTGGTTGGTGTAAACGTGCGTGGATATTTAACCTCAAATATATGCATTTTTAAATTAGGCACCAATACTATTACATTTAAATATATAAATATTTAATAGATTATAGGTTTTTAATTGTTTTATGAACATGTAATACGATCCTGTTATAACATTTTTAAACTGTATATTTTGAAGAAAGTAAATCAGATATAATTAAGAAACCGTCTCCTAAGGCTGATTTTATCATTCTTTCATTCGCAATGACGAAGAATGTTTTTAAAAGCATCGGATTGATTATTCGAAGCAGATATACAGTTTGTCCAGTTATGGACTAGCAATAATCTAAATACATGTAAACTATTTTAATAAACAAATACACCATATACTAGGGCTCAATACCCACCCCTACATACGGCACACATTTTGTTTTTTTTTATGACCTATTCTCTACGTGTGAACAAAAACGTTATCTGTTAAAGTTTTGGTCTTACTTAGGTAAAAATACGCTTATTCGACGGACAATAATACTGTCTATTAACAACATTTCAAAACAAAGTGTTAACGTTTTCTTAAGTTTTAAAAAAAAGATGAAATGCAAAAAGGAGTCAAAAAATTATGCATTTCAACAAATTATTGCTAATCAATGCAAAAGCAGGCCCGATAACCTTATATTTTTTTTCCCTAAATCGAAAGTTTTTTAGTTAAGCTACAATACAACATTAAATTCACAACTGTATATTCATTACTTTAGGAGTTATTGTTGTTTGAACATAGCGTATGCGTAAGCACAAAAGAGAGTTCTCTTTATTATACCGTCAACATATGTGGTTGCAGCTAGATGGTGCACCCGCCCACTATTCTCGAGCAGTGAGACCATATATCGGTCGCGGTGGTTTAGTAGAGTGGCCAGCTCACTCGCCCGATTTGACCCCCTTGGACTATTTTTTGTGGGGTGATATGAAGCAAAAGGTGTATGCTACAGTTTCAAACACCAGAGAAGGCCTCGTCGCTAAAATTATGGCACTCACCGATGAAATAAGATCAGCCCTAAAACTATTTAAGCGCTCAACTGGCCAGATAGCACACATAGCATTAACTTGTTTACAAGCTGGAGGTGGGCACTTTGAACAACTGCTGTAGGATAAAATTTAATAGGTATAAAAGATTGTAAAAGTATCAAATAAAAATTAATAAGAATTTTATGTGTATTTAATATCTTTTGTGCTTGTGCATACGCTATGTTCAAACAACTAACTCCTAAAGTAATAAACATACAGTTGTGAATTTAATGTTGTATAGTAGCTTAACTCAAAAACTTTCGATTTAGTGAAAAAAAACTGAAAGGTTATCGGGACTGCTTTTGCATTGATTTGCAATAATTTGCATTACATCTTTTCTTCAAAAGTTAAGAAAACGTTAACACTTTGTTTTGAAATGTTGTTGATAGACAGTATTATTGTCCGTCGAATAAGCCTATTTTTATCTCAGTAAGACCAAAACTTTAAGAGATATGAACGTTTTTGTTCACACGTAGAGAATAGGTTATCAAAAAAAAACACAATGGCTGCCATATGGCGGGGTGGGGATTGAGCCCCAGTATATGGTGTATTTGTGTATTAAAATAATTGCTTTACATGTATTTAGATTATCGCTATTATTATTAGGTTCGTCAGATTTTAATATGAAGAATCCATATTCTGCTTTTTAAAATTTTTGCGTAAAAATTAGATTGCATTTTTAGAAAAAATGTCAAATTTATTTCAATAGTATCACAGTAGTGCTCTAAAATAAACTAGGTCTATATAAAGTGCAGTTTTTGAATGATAATTGTGGCATTTTTGCTATTATTTTAAGGTTCTAAGTGTAACCAGTTCCCAATGAAAATATAAGACAACGAAAAACTTATTCTTCGCAACTACAGTGTCTTCAATTTTCAATTAATTGTCAACCATTTTAATTTCAAAGTGTTCTTTTATGCTGGGATTTTAATCATCTTGATTTTTCAAGTTTTGAAGTATTTAAGCTTTTATACAAATGTGATGTTATTCACAAGAAATTTATAAATACAAATATATGAATTGAAGTGTGTTTGTTATCACATTTCTATATTGAACGGACAAAAAGATTAATCAAAAATTAAATCACATAAGAAACTTTCCACAGAATAAAATTTGGTAATAATAGGTACATAAGTATATACTTAATATGATTAACATTAATTTAAGATTAGTTTAAATATATTAATTGTCTTCTGAATTTTTAATGTATGGTAGTGTTGATAAAACTATGTATAGTGAAACTATTTTTATTATATTTGTATTTGCAACAATTTTCAGTCAAAATTCAGCCTTAAGGAGTTAAGTTTTGCCAAATGGATTTTAATTTCTAATTAGAAATTATGAACTAAAGTAAATTGTCAAAGTTTGAAGGAAAATGCAACTAACACTGATACTCAATATCCTCTAGTCAGAAGGAGATCTAAAAGGTTATCAATATTTAAATTTGCATTAATTTTTTTGGTCAAATTACATATTATATTCTGTTGGTATTAAGAGCTGATTAGTTTAGCAAGCAGTGAATCGGCATGTCTCTTACGTTTAGCCATTAATTTTTTACGAACGCTCAGCGTATACGTCGACGTAAATAATTGGTCATTCAGTAGAATTAGCAACACATAGCATATATGGACGAATATGGTTGCAAAACGTTTTCGGAATTAATGATTCAATGTTATCTATTAATATGCGGGGTTTGTTCTTGCTTTACTTGGTATAATTGTACATATTAATAGAGCTAAATTACACTTTTATCTGTTTTTATTGAGTTATTGCGTTTTTATTTCTACCTGATAGCATATTAAAAGGGGTCTCATTGCTTTATGGCAAGAATTTTGTTGTTATTTAATACAAGATTTTTTCATACATTCGAGGTCGCAAACGCACCTTTAATTCTTTGAATTTCTACATTTGTTTCAATTACATTATCATCGAATTTTCAACAAAAAATGGCAGCTTTCACGTATTTCTATATTTGAAATTACTCATATAGAAGTTCAATAAATTTTGTAGTTCTGTTGTTTGAAATGCTTTTATACAGACTTTCCAACAGCTGTGGTGTTTTTCTCAAAAAATTTAAAAAATACCACCTAGAAATGCCACAATGATCTTTCAGAAAACTGTTGTTATTCAGTATAATCTTCCTCAGCTTCAATACACTTGTTCCTGTGATCTTCCAATTTATGGATTCCATCCCTGGAATGAAAATCTGATAGATTGCCAAAATAGGGTTCCTTGTCGTTCGATGAAATCCGTTTTCGAATAATTTTTTTTATAGAAATCAGCTGTGGTAAATCTGGTCAATAGGTTGGATGTGGTAGCAATTCGTACTTCACTAACGACATTTATTTTCCATCACAGAAAGTTGGTGCCCGCAAGTACCAGGTTTACACAACTCCTAATCTTCTTGTTTTGGTTTAGGACCATGGTATAGAGCCAAAAACTCCCAGTAGCTCTCAAATATATTTCGCGAATTCGGCACCTATTGTGCACTCTATGAAAGTCAAAACTTTTGCTAAAATATTGCTTACGTTGCCTAAATAGATCCCAAGGACTTTCACTAAATCTTTCTGTTAATCGACGATCTTCCAGAGCCATATCCTGTATTTCCATTATCTTTAATTCTTGGACGACCACATTTAAATTCAAAACAACCCATCATAGTTGTGAAGGATTTTTTTAAGCTTCACATTTCAATTAGAAAACAAACGATGACACATCAACTCTGAACTATTATTAATATACGAATGAATTAACAGATCAGCGTGAAACCTTAATTTAAATCATACTAGTTTTAAAAATATTAAGTGACAAACCTAATACCAACCGACAAGACATTTTACAACTTTTTGTTGTTTGGGGCTTTATCAAGAATTATAAATTTAAATATTAAGCACAACTTTTAGTTATTTCTGCAAAGAAAAATTATTTAAATTATTTTTAGTCTTCTTCTGATAAATCAAATATTGTCACAAAGCTGAGCTCTTTGATTTGAATATTACCGAAATCTGTTTGCTATTTACGCAATTTGAAATTTCTAGCTGATGAAGTAGATTCAGTTTTTTGTATTTATTTTCTTGAATTATTAAATTGAAAATTTTAAATGCTCTAAATCCACGGTTATGTTTAGATTGTGACTATTCTTCATATGTTGCTCAGAATGACAATATTATGCTCGTTTAACCAACATTTAATGTTAATACCAATTTGACCAACAAAAATAGCTTCAAAATCTTTTATTGCATATTGTCTATATTATTCTTATTAACATTGAAAGTCTGACAACCTAAATTTGATAATTTTTGTGTAATATAGACTTCTTTGTATCATATTTGCGATAATGTTTTATAAAACTCCTAAGTTATATCGAATTTACTATTTAAAGAAATTTCGTGGGAGACTCACACTGTATTTAACTCAATGTTTTATCTCGGATTCAGATATACACACTTCGCGTTTCATTTTTGTAAATAAAGCTCGTCTGTCTTTTTTATTGGGCGATCGGTTTACAACGAGATTCTTAAAATAAATATTTATTCTCACGTTATTGGTTCGAGCTCATTAGTTAAAAATGGCTGGTTTAACGTAATAATCGATCCTTATCTTTATAGGCTTTCAAATCAAAATTAAATTTTCGTTAACGAACTTTTTTGTGGTGATCTCTTATAATTTTAACAACCCACTATTATTACTAGTTTGGAAAAATATTAGTATAATGACTCCAGAACTGTTTAAAAAAATCATAAATTGTTGTGTTCCCAATATTAATCAATGGTTTGAAGTTTTTATTGATGTAACCCGCTGTTAGTTACACACGGAATAAGACATTTTTAAAAATAAATATCTTCTGGGAATTTGGAAAAACTTCTTCTTCTTTTTTTTCTTCCTTGTTTGGATGTTACTGTCCCTTAAAGGATTCCACCATCTGCAGATGAATTCCAGTTATTTTATAAGGTTGATATTACATACTAGTCCAATATAGTATAAGAAATGATACTTCTCACTGCAGCTTTCGATGAGTTTATACAGAATCTGATTTAAGTGAAGTAACCCGTTATCGTGAGGCATCATTAAGTATTCCATCCCTGGATTTATTTTTTACCAAGCATAGTAGCATTTTTTTAAATTGTATGTACATGTTTCTTATTACAAGTTCAAACATTGAGCTATTTCACCTTGCTCTTGAAATTTCCGTGTCATTTGGTCATACCAGAAGTATTAATACCTGGTATATAATACATATTTTCTGTAGTTTGAATCTCAGTAACTTTTAAACAAGCTATTCCAATAGTTCTGCCCTCATTCCTCTTGATTTCTCATTAACATTTTCATGTATTGAACATTGTCTTTATCCGGTGAACCTTTCACCTGGTCATTGAACAGTTATTATCTAAACAGTGTTTTACTGATTTAGTACCCTCCATTTGCTATATATTTTTTTGCACGTTAAAATTAAATGTTAAGAGAAGATTTTTTTGGTTAGTTTGTTATGATTTATATTGTCATGCCATATGGAAATCAATGAATTATTGCTCTATCAGAAGCTACTTGCTCTTATCTTCTTTGTTAGAGGCATAGAACGTTAGCTAAAGATCAATTTATTCTATGTCCCCCGTATTCAATTTATATCCTCTTCGATAGAATATAATGGATGTGTGTAGCTCAACAGTTTTTATATGTATTGGACTAAACTGGACAGTGTCCACTCCTTTTTTCTCAGATTGGTGGGTTCAGAAGGTGAATCTCTGAGGGCTCATCGCCTGGGGTACTAATGCGAATAAATTAGGAAATCAAGAGCTGCAAATGTGTATAAGAAACAGATTATTTTGCCCATGATTTCAAACTTTGTTTTTTATTTAAAAATATTCGTACTAGTATATAAGAATAAGATTTGTCTTATTATATTATTATTAATTATTAATGAACTATCAAAAACCTCGCTGTCTGTTTGGAGTGACTGACTCATATAAGTGAGAATTTACTCTAGGACTGGTCTAAAATAGCAGTCACCTTAATTATCTTTGGAATCTGTGTGTTAACATCTATTATAGAACACAATAGCCAACAGGGTCAATTCTGGTACATAAAAAAAACCTACTGCTTTTAGTCACTAACAGACTACAATAAAAAAAAACTTTTGAGCTGTTTTTTTTGGACATTGTTGTCACTTGTTGTCTTTTCTCTTCTTTATAATATAATTTAAAAATCGTTCATAAATATCTTTACAATTTTACTTTCGGTATGTCTAGATCTTCTTTATTTATGTTTTGATATTTTTTGGGTATTTAACGAATCATACAAAAGCTGGCTAACACATTTTTTCGTTTCTGTTGCAATCGTTCTGGTTTTTCGTTTTTTCATTCAACCAAAATGTATCACATTATGTAAAAATCTCTATTCATGTGTGATATTGGTGTAGTCAGCTAGTCGTCAATATGATTTGAGTTCGTTGAATGGTTGGATGCTTAAATGTTTGTGCTGAAAATATAGTGTTATACCGATAAATTATTACAATGTGTATCCAGTATTTTTTTTTCAGAATAACTCACAGGTATCTGGGAAAAAAATCGAAAATGTAATCAGCATAAGTCAAAAGTACACAAAATTTATCAAGGAAATTTAACAAGTACGTGCCTAACTTGAATTCCGGGACGATGCTAATAGTCGTTATAAGTGAAGTATGGCGTCATTCCATTTATATAAACACGGTTGCGCCTAGTTAGATATCAGTTATCTTGCTGGTTGATTCTTCGGTATAAAAGTTCGAAAAATACGGATGTGCTGCACTCAAAATAACGTGGCGAAATTAATCTGATATAGAGGTTGCTCGGAAAGGTAATGGCTGTTTAAGATCGTGTGAAAATTCCGTTGAATTACTGGAGCTTAGGGTTGGAGATAACATTTTCAACGTTCTGTTTGGTGGTGCTAAGAAAGTGTTTGATTAATATTTAATATTGGTGTTAATAGTCGTAATGAAGTTGATGATTTATGAGAGTTGCAATCCTTAGGAAGGATTTTGTGGTGTTGGCGTATCAGTGTCTCATATTTGTCAATTTTTACTACTAAATTATTTACATTTCAAGAGAACTGTTTTCTCAATTTTTGTATCAAGTTCTGACTTCTAGTTACAATTAAAACTCTGCACCTTTTGTCTGAATATGGATGTGTTAACATAATGCTGATAATGCTGATAAGTATGAATCAAGGGCTTCTCCAGGCAGGGGCTGAGGACAGCCCCCCGCCCTAGACTTCCTTCTATGTGAAATAAAATCTACAATAATTTATTTTAGCTAGTACTTATTTTATTAAACGCACATTTCTATCTTTATTGACAGAACATTTCCGATTTGCTCCTCCCTCTGTAGACCAAGGTCTGCTGACTTGTCCCCCCTAAAAGCCTAAACCTACCATTTTTGGCGAAGGTCTTGGCATCAAGAAAACAGTTTTAAAAGGTATATATAATATAAGAATAAAAATACACAATGTATTGTTTTAAATTTCAATAAATTCGGCAACCTTGCACTGCTTGTATACGACTTCATTAACTCAGATTTGAGTAAGTTGTCTAATAATTCCTACCGACTGGTTTTGACATGTTCTGACTTATATCTTGTTGTACAGCAATTCATGCTGCGGTAGAAACAGTTGTCTGATAATTATTTCGTCATTAGTCTTGATTGCAGGGTATTCTAATGATTTCAGGTGACCACAGAAAAAAAATCAAGATGTTTTAAATCGTGTTATCGAGCTGGTCAGTTGTGTACGGATCGTGGCCAAATGTTAACTGAAAATTGGTCCTGAAGTTTTGATTAGCTTTATATGTAGATACTCGTCATACCAATAGAGCGTATTATGGAATTGGAGACGTCATTGTGGATAAAATTCGTATTTCTGGTAAAGAGGGTTCTGTGACATTTACAATTTTACCATTTTGACAATTTCTGTCGCACATTCTGGCATATGAGTGTTACAATCAATGCGACTTGATACGTTAGTTTCTTCTTTATTTGAGACATGTCTGTTTTGCAGTAGCTTCAAATGTTATTGCTTGTGAAAATTCTCTTCCTGAAGTTGCTTTTCTGCTCTTCTCCATACATTTAGAGGTTGTCATGTATTCTGAATTTGTAAATACATTCAAACAATGCACAGAGTATTGTCCAAATATCCAGCATTATACACTAATCAAAATCCGTAGACATATGATCAAAATAACTGAGTTTATGTCCTATTACTTATTTGTTGCAATGTAGGTTTACCTATAAAGGTCTGTCGGGCGCAATAATGCTTGTTTAACCAGAGTTGCCATGTTTTCTGTTTTAATAACTATTTTGTTAGCAGTCTTGAAGATAGACGGATAAATATTTGCAATGTGTCATGGAAGCTTTTTTCATTTTAACGAGTACTATCCTCTACATTCATAGTTGGTGCAAAGACTTAACCAACAAGACTCTATAACAAAGAAACTGATTACCACTCTTAACATGTATAACTTAATTTCTTCATAAAAGTTAATTTATTTATGTTACACGTATCATGTGTAAAAAATTTTTTTTTCTAACTTCTGAAATTGCTGAAGATTAGTTCCCTGGGCCTAATTTTGTTAGAATTGTAGGGGGTGGGGGGGTTTTTAAAGCCAGTGAGTAAACGTAATGTGATTATTCTCAAATACATATTTACAGTTATTTCGACTATTTTGATTTTCCAATGGAATATTGTCTAACTGATACAAAAGTGATAAGAATCGAGAAAGTAGAGTTTTGGGATTTATTTTCTACCAGTCTTCACAAGCATGAACCAAATTCACTAGAATTCGCTTGAATTTTCAAGCTAAATAACAAAAACTATTTGAAAAATTGATAGTTGATTATAATGCTTTGGGTGTTATTAAATATATTGTTTTTTCTTAGATTTCCTGACAATTTGGGACATATAAGCCATGAACGTGAAGACAGGCTTCATCAAGATATACGCTATAAGTTTATTTTAAAATTGAGTTAAGCTAAATTTATTTTTTAATTAAGATATATTTTTCGGAATAAGCTTTACGACTAAGTACAACTTTTTGTTGAACGTTATTTAGTTCACGTTTAAATCCTTGTTCATATTTTCTTGTTATTATAACAATCTAACACAAATATTATTATTGCATTAATATAATATCATTTATTATTAAACTCAATAATATTACATTCTCTGACATTTCTTAGTTGGAAAATGAGAACTGATGCTTTTTATTACTAGCAAAATAGTTTCTCGCCATAAATCTCAGTGTATTATTTTGTCGGTGAATAAATCAATGAGAAAAAAAACTAATTAGTTTAACAGATTCTAAAATTCGTGCCAAGGTAACGGACTGGTAATATTCATACAATCAACATACGCGATAACATTATCAGCTCCATTGTGTTGTTTCTTTCACTTTTCTCCTCAAATCACGTTTCGCACATAAACTTTGGTAGTTTATTGTCCGCCAAATATTTCAGTTTTCCTTCGAAGTACAGTTTTTGATAAACACTACGCACATTAGCACGAAGCAAACGTCCACTGGAATATTTCCGTTTACGTATTTTGAAATGAAACGGTCTTAAGGAAATGAATCTCCCTCTGAAATAGTTTACTTAGTATAGTAAACAAAATTACGTACATTTTTTATTAAACTAAATGTTTTCTATTTTTTCAATGTGGGAAAAATTCTGAGACTTCAAAATACATTTAGACCCGATAATTTTATTTTACAACCTCGATATTCACAAATAATGCGTAGAATATAGTTACCTTTGAAATTTTAAGATCAGATTAGGATCTGTGTAATAACTAGATGTGCAGAACTATCGTCGGTGTAGATAGTTATCGATAATTGAGGATTGATGGCATATAATTAATCTGACATGTTTTTTTCTTCGCATTTAAACTACCTATCCAATAGAACATCCTACTACTATTAACGTCACTTGAACATTAAAGATTCTTTGTTACATACAATGGTTTGTCAGGATTTAATATAATTCAAACTTTATCCTAATATTGTTTGCCTTAAAAAACTCAGCTAATTATGAGATATGTCTTCAGTATTATTTTCACACCATAAAGTTTGTAAATAAATAAGCAAATTTGGGTAGATATGTTTTGGAAAGAAATATTTATTCATAATTTTTTCTTATCAGATAAGAAAAAATTTCGTTAAATCCTATCTTTTCCATAGTAATTATTCTTGAGATTTATAAGAAATTCTTGTTAAAATTTAATTAAATAGCTTTTAGTTAATTGTTTAATTTGATTATAGCAATAATGCAATAACTCTTAAAACTTTAAAGGTAATAACTTTTGAAATTTATTTACTTTTATTACAAATTATTATAACTGTGATAATTCAAATTTAAGTCTAGTCATGTTTAACAAATGAGGTTTGGGATCGTTGTTCTTGGATGTCTAAGTACTTCTTGGGAAATAACACCACATTTAAAGAAATTGCTGTATAATTCCAAACGTTTCGGGGTCTAGATCAGACCCCGTTGTTTTTGGACTTTGTCTTGTCTACTCCAATTTCATTTTATCACTAGGTAGAATACGTTTGAAAAAACATTTATTCGAACTGCTTTTTATGTTTTTCTTTAAATAAAACGAGAACAAAAATAAAACATTTTAATTTGTACGGTTGTTCTAAAAAATAATTATATTGTTGATTTCAGTTTTTAAGTGTCCATATTAGAATAAATTCACGTTTTGTATTGGTATATTTATTATTAATTTATCAATTCAAAAACTACCTATAAGAAAAACTTTAACATTCCTACGAACTTTCTTTATAATAATTAATTTGTCAAAAATTATTTCAATGCATGAAATGCATTTCTTTGTTAAATGTTAATTTCAATGATTCGATTGTAATATTTAGAGGAATTTTTTTTTATAAATTAAAAACATAAAAGATTTTTCACTAATAAATTATTGATAATTGTAAAATTAACAGGTCATACGATTCTTGTTATTTCTGAATGTTTGTTGAAGAGGTCTTTAATAATTTTGCCTGTACTTTGGCATTTCTCCCCTCAGTTCTAAATGTGGTCGTTTCTCAAAAAATATACAGGCAAAATAATTCTTATTTTAATTGTTACTTGTTAATCTGTTTGTAATTAGTGTAGTATTTTTGTCTTAATCAGGAAACAAATGCGAATTTTACATGTCAATTTGAGCAGATTAACGTTCTTAATCATCGATTCATATCACAAATTTCAATCTATCCGCTAACGATCCCACAATTACTATGAGAACCGTGTCTCATGCTTCCATTGAAAATGTAAAATACATGAAATTATTCAGTTTAGACATAACTGAAAGACTCCCATCATGCAAACTAGCTGTAAACACAATCTGATTCATAAAAACCGACATCTAAAGAAAATTAAAAAGCTTTTCCTACACTTACAAACTGAAAATATCCCTTAATCTTCGGTTGGCATTACGGCCCCGGTAGAAGTGTTCAAATGTGCACGGTACAAGGTAAAATAAAGATGGAACATTGCCCGCTCGGGGCGTACAGAAAGGGACAAAAACAATCGATGTGTTGAGGCTTTGAATTTGCTTTGTGCAAGTCCTACCAAGCAACAACCATGATGCTATCGCGAATCTCGATGGAACCTAATAGAATAGCCGGGCATAATCTGCTACGTTGGTGGTCGTGTATATACCTATTATATTAATAACACTTTGCCTTATTAAAAATGCATTAGTTCGTTCATTTATTGATTTAGAACGGTAGGTGGATGCATATTCGTGTCGTGGTGACTGCACGAATAAGTCTTATCTGAATTTTGCGTTACGTTTCGTCATTATTTTCGTTTTTATAACACCTTTTTAAAAATTGCATGATTTGTGGTAGCCGTAAATATCCCCTGTGGTAACCGCTTTGCTGCATTGTATACAACAACAGTCTTCCACCAAAGAATCTGTCGGTTTAATGTTATAACTTGATCATGGGGATGTCAACATTTTATAGCCCATAATTTACTTAAAGTGTCTGTCTGTACTTTTTTCTAATAACAAACTTCATTTATTTCAAGCTTATTTGTGGTATCTTTTAGTTCTTTTATGGTTTGACTGGAAATTAACACCATACTTGAGGAAAAGGATGTATATTCCAAAATAATCCAAACATTTCAATATCTTAATCTAATTTCGTGTTTTTCTGAATCTTAATTGTGGCTTCTTTGGTTTTTTATTTTTTCTGAGTTCTTTGGGAATAACTACCACATAAACTTGAATGTCTGTATATTTCAACAGTCCAAGCGTTTCAAGGTCTAAATCAGACCCCGTTTTCAATGGTATTAACACAAAATGAACAAGAAATTTAAAAAACCATTGAAAACGGGGTCAGATTTAGACCTTGAAACGTTTGGACTTTTGAAGTATACAGATTTTCAAGTTTATTTGGTGATGTTAAACTTGAAAATCTATATATTTCAAAAGTCCAAACGTTTCAAGGTCTAAATCAGACCATGTTTTCAATGGTATTAACACAAAATGCAGACGAAATTTAAAAAACAATACCATTGAAAACAGGGTCTGATTTAGACGTTGAAACGTTTGGGATTTTAAATTATACAGACTTTCAAGTTTATTTCGTGTTGTTAAACTTGAAAATCTGAATATTTCAAAAGTCCAAACGTTTCAAGGTCTAAATCAGACCATGTTTTCAATGGTATTAAAACAAAATGAATAAGAAATTTAAAAGATCATTGCAAACGAGGTCTGCTTTAGACCTTGAAACGTTTGGACTTTTGAAATATACAGACTTTCAAGTTTATTTGGTCTTATTAAACTTGAAAGTCTGTATATTTCAAAAGTCCAAACGTTTCAAGGTCTAAATCAGACCGCATTTTCAATGGTATTAACACAAAATGAACAAGAAATTCAAAAAAGAATACCATTGAAAACAGGGTCTGATTTAGACCTTGAAATGTTTGGACTTTTGAAATATACAGACTTTCAAGTTTATTTGGTGTTATTAAACTTGAAACTCTGTATATTTCATAAGTCCAAACTTTTCAAGGTCTAAATCAGACCCCGTTTTCAATGGTATTAACACAAAATGAACAAGAACGTAAAAAAATAATTCCATTGAAAACGAGGTCTGATTTAGACCTTGAAACGTTTGGACTTTTGAAATATACAGACTTTCAAGTTTATGTGGTGTTATTCTAACTTTGGCAAGGACATTAAAGTCTGAATAAAATATAAATTTAAAAGTGAAAGCTAAACAGGTCAGTTTGACATTTTAAATTAACACAACTAATGAAATTTGTTTATTTCCAGATATACAGGGTAGTACAAAAATTGCAAATAATATATATAATAGTAATTTGCCTTCAAATTTGAAGAATTTGAACAAAATTCTTCAAATTTAAATGTGGCTCTCCTAAGAGCGACATTACTTTAAATTCTTTTGATTAACAAAATCCCATTAACGTCGTTCAGGGAGAACTTAGCAAAAGCTTATGAACTAACCTTGTATAGGGTTGTTCAAAAGGAGATCAGCATTATTAATTGCATTCTTAATTATCCAGGTACGATTAAGTCTATTGAAATAGAAGCAATATAATCTCCTCATTTAACAGAATAAATGTAGACTATTTTAATTTTCCTTTGCATTATTTTCTTCTTTCTGTAGTATTGTTGAATTGTCAAATTGTGTTCTTTGGACTAGGTTCCAAGAAGAATACTCATAAATTTCTCGAATTGTCTTTATGTAATTTTTCTGTTCTTTCATTCGGTATTTAAAAGTCTAGACGTTTCTCCAATGTAAAATTTAGTAAATACTTTTTTGAGTTTGGCGTTGTGTTTGTTCGTTTTGTTTAAATTGCTTAAGTTTTTTTTTATTTCTACAACCTAATCTCGTTGCTGATTTTGGAATTTAAAAGATTAATTAGAAATAAAAGTTACTATACAGGCCAAAACTATGAAACTTTATGACCATTTTAAAAATATGTTACTAACAAGTTTCCCTTAACTCGTAGTAGACTTCAATTCTGTAAGGATTATTCTCATTAAAATGTCGTCAGTGAAATTTTATTTTGCAATTTCGATGACATTTACCTTGAATTAATTTACATTATTTATGATTTAAATTTACAATCATAATAATGGATAAATTGAGTGCTTATGGTTTATCAAGTATTGATTTTTGATTTTATCTTGGTTCTTCGTACCCTTTTAGGTACAGTGTGTTCAGAAAAAAGAAGTGATACAAGATTTGTTGGTTAAAAAGAAGTCCAATTTTGAGGAAGTGTATGGAAACTTAGTTGCTTTCTTATAGACATATATGCAGATAAAAAATATTGCCTGTAAAATATGTGTGTTCATTCGTTCATTCCTGAGTAAATTTCCCAACATATAAGTTGCATTATTTTATCATTAATTATTATTTCTTATAACACATTAACTACTGAAAAATATCTTTAGTGGGTAACTGCCGATTGTTTATATTCATGAACAAACAAGCTTTTTCTGATAAATGATAAATATAGTTCTTTCAGTTACTCTTTTATTTCGTAATCAGCTTAGGTGGCACATTTTTTGTTGATTAAATATATATTGCAGCATTGTTGGGTAACATTCTTAATTTTCCATATTCATGTGTTATTCAATAATATCTAGCTATACCACAGCAGACAAACGTCAGTTCCCGATCTGATAGTATAACATTATAATTTCAAACTAAACAAGCAATAGCTAGAAGGGTGATTAAAATTTCAACGAGTTAGTGGAATATATGTTTAATTTATTTAATTTTACTTTTTTATTTTATTAGCTTATGTGGCAGTTATGAAAAATGTCCTCGGATTGCGGGGAATGCGATAGATAGACCATGTAGTTGATCCTTTTTCATTTGGCCCAATCTGTTGTGAGCTTTGTAAACTTGTCCTCCTCCGGAGGTTGTTTAGCCAGACCTTTTCTCTCTACAAACCCGACTGAATTTGCTTTGAGACCTTAGCGAGTTATGATTCGATCACTTGTTGCTAATATCACTTACTTCCTTCTTTACTTCTCTATTGTTCACTAAGTTATACATATTATGATTGTTGCCGTGAGTTGGTATATTGCACATATAGGTCTTTCCAGGAAATTATTATAGGCATTCTGTCTAAATAGTACTTTTTCTTGGTCACGTTTATGTATATGATGATCTCTCCCCACCTTCTGGGGAGTCCTCTCCAAATTGTCTCTTTGGTTCACATGACTATGAGAGTTTTTTTAATGCTGACAAGTTAAATATGATCCTCTTGAATTCAGCTGTTGACATCATAATCCCCCTGGTCATAAGTAAGTAATCAATCATCAAAATACTATTTAGTATCAAAAATATAAGTCTTAAAATGTCTGAGATATCTTATAATAACTAATAATAAGAGAGGACATATAACAGTCCTTTGGGGTACACCTATTTCTATAGTTTTTAGCTGGCTTAAACTGTTTTTATGATTTTTGTTTTCAGTTGGTTAATTAATTTCTTATCAGTTTCAACGTCAGACCTCTGATCAATTAGTGTTAAATCAAGAACAGCAAATGAACAGGAATGCTTAACTTAAAACTATATTGTTTCGAGTAAATTCAGATACAAACGCTAAAGCATTTTTGGAACTAATTTTTATTTCTACAACAGAAATACAAATTGACTAAATCGTATGTTTGATCCTCCTTTGATATAAATCATTTTTCTTTTAGTCAGGTTGGCACTATTGACGTTAATGATGTCTGTGTATTTTATACTGTACAGTTGTCTCATTTTTTTTAAGAAATATATCACTTTATCGTAATATTCACTTTTAAAGTTAGAAAATTTATTTTTAACTACCAAAAAAAAAAAATTTGTATTTTTTTATTTTTGTAACGTGTTTCTTCTTTATTAAACATTGAAACCATATCATTTGTGAACTGGTCCTAATTAATTTATCGTTTAATACTTTTTCAACCAACAGATTTATAAAGGGTGTTCAAATTTGATTTGGTTAATGTTTAAATTTTTAATAAAATACACAAATTATATGAGAATGATCAAATCTTTTATTTCAAATGATAGGACAATTGTTTCGGTTGTAAGTGACCACCTACTGCTGTAAGACAAGCTTCTAACATTTTGCCATAATTTTCGATAACATTCAGGCATTACTTGAAAACAGTCAATAATGTTCTCCTTTAGGTCATCAATTGTTTGTGGATCGTTGGCAAATACCTTTTCTTTCAAATAGTTCCTTAGGAAAAAATCTAGAGGTGTTAGATCGCAAGATCTAGGGGGCCAATTAATGTTTCCTCTTCGAGCAATTATTCGATTCCCAAATTTCTGTTTCAAAAGATTTATGGTTTCTGCTTGCTGAATGACATGTTACACCGTCCTGTTGGAACCACATATTCTGCACATCAATATGCTCCAATTCATCTCACAAAAAGTTAGTAAGCATGGTTCGATATCGATCACCATTCACTGTAACAGCATTTCCATTCCAAAAAAGTATGGACCAATCACTCCACCAGCCCAAAAACCACACCAAACAGTTACTTTTTGTAGATGCGTCGATCTTTCCATTATTTCTCGTGGATTTGCTTCACTCCAGATTCGACAATTTTGCTTGTTAACCAATCACCCAATTCAAAATGCGCTTTATCTCTGAAGATGATTTTGTTGAAAAAGTTCACATTTTCAAGTTTGTGTTTTATGACCTAATTAACGAATTGACGATGTAAACCAAAGTCTGTTGGCTGTATTTCTTGCGTTATCTGAATCTTGTAAGCCTTTAAATGAAGATCTTTGTGCAAAATTCCGAATAAAGTGCTTTTTGGAATGTTGAATTGCTGTGCACATTGATATTTTTGGTTGTTCAACAACACTAGCAGTAATATGCTGCAATATTTTGTTCTGAACGTCCACTATGATGATAACTTTTGCTTTTTTTATCTTTTACTGAACCAGTTTTCACAAATTTTTGAAGAATTTTTCCAATGATAACATTTGACGGACAATTTTCTCTTCCATATTCTGTACGAAATTTTCTTCCAACTTCTGGACAACTTTAACTTAACCACCAAATTTAACTGTTAATAATAAAGACGCGTTCCTATGGATGAAATAAGAATAACTCTGATTGAGAATATTGTTAATTTTATAAATATCAATATGACAGTTATTGGGGCAATTTTTTGTCAAGTGAATAAAATTAAACATCTTCCTAGAATCCAAAATTCTACATACATTTATACTAAAATATAAAAAGGTAAGCTAAATTTAGCTGGTTTGAGTATTACGGTTCATGGGGAATTATGCGGTTTTTATTTTTAATTATTAATATTGTTCAACTTTTTTCTAAAAATTTATTAATTATTTTTTGGGCTTTATTATTTATATTTTTTATGTTTTTATATTTACATGATGTGCTCAAACTACAAATCCTAATAATCCAATAGCTATTATTGCATAAATTATTCCTAGGACTCCAAAGGTTTCTTTTTTTCACTTTCCAAATTTTTAATTTGATTTAAAAAAGATTATTGCTAATTGTTTATCTCTCCATTTTTATTAACCGGTATATTCCTACTTATTATCTGTCAAAAAACATTTGATATTCTAGTACAAAAAATATAAATGGCGGCAAATTTAAAAATTAACTTCAAATTGCAACACCTTTTTATTTATTTGTATACATAATACACGTTTAGATTTGTTTCAAAACGTTAAAAAATTCTGCCAGGCTTCATATTATTATTCTCTCTTCAAAATTTATGCCTACCAAATGAGATTTTATATTCATCATCATAAACTAATCGTGATCTAACCAATATTTTCATTGGCATTATGATATAACAACTTTAATTTACGACATGCATCGTGCACCTTGAATGGGCAGCTAGCACATAAACCAGTTTGGGATTTTGGTTTACAAGGTTGTACATATTTGAACATTCTTTTTTTTTCTCGTTCTATGCGTACACTATTCAATGACCGACTAAACAAATTTATGTCAAGCATGAGTTGAAACAGTAGGTAAAGAATATAAATTTATGAAATAAAGTTTGTCCGAAAACGTGAACCCGAAATTATTTAAATCCAGATTGTATGTAATTTGCTTTTAGCTGTAATTTGGCAATTTCTCTCAATACACGGTCAGTACCAGGACCGTGTTATTATCATAATGAGTATACAGCGGCCATTATTTATGTTTATTCTTTGTTCGTGTTCATCTGGAAATTGTGGATAAAAACGTTCGTGCGGGGCCACATACAGTTTTGGAATAATATCGATTTTGCATAGTACAGAGTGTCCTATTTTTGTTTTTTTTTGTCTAACCAAATTTGCCATTGCGAATTCTGTTAATTTTTAATTTTCTTGTTCATTTGTGTTAAGATGATTACCATTGAAAACTTGTGTCTGATTTAGACCTTGACACGTTTGGACTATTTGAAACACTTTCAAACTTACAACAAAAAATTCAGACAAAATAAAACTTTACTCTCCTCGAGGTGTCATTCTTTTGTACGCAAGACAATATATATAATACATATTGTTTCTCGTTATATTATATATATTGTTTCTCGTTATATTATATATATTGTCTTGCGTACAAAAGAATGACACCTCGAAAAGAGTATTCAATATCTCTGACAGGTGAATTTAACCTGAAAATTTCATCGAGACAGTCTAACCTTGGAATTGGGGATAACATCAATTACATGGAACAGCTCCAGATTCGGAACCTCTATGTGCTAGTTTCCCCGAAAATCCTAGATGTCGGTCTTTACATCCCGTGTCTTCAAAAATAAAAATTTCCTATTTTTCGTTATACTCAATTGCGACATGCCTATGTTATTAGTATTTATTAAAGATAGTGAAGGGCAAAGGTTTATTTGGCAGTTCAAACGAACAATAAATGAAGTTTAGGAAACACAGCAGTTTGAGATACTGCTCACACATTTCTGAATAAATAATAAATTTATAGGTATTTTCAGAAATATGTCTAGATTTCTATATTTCTGTTGTTTTTATTGGATGGCTATGTAAAATGTTGTAGTTGCTATCTTGGACACGTTGTGTAGGTATATTAATTTTGTTGGTCCTGGTATAAGGGGTTTAATAGATGTAAAGCTTACACCTAAAAAGTCTTAAATAGAGATTTTACTTTAAATACGGATATTTTTAAATTACAAACGAGTATTGATTATTTATTTTTTCTAATTAAGATAATTTTTCGTTTTGATTTATTATGCTTACAATACTATTAAAACTATTGTAACTGAATTTTTATCGCCCAGTTGTCTATATATGACGAACTCTTCGTGAGCTACTCTATAAAGTTTTCATTTCCTTAAAATCTAACCCATGCTTTTTATCATCATCCTGTATATTAGGGTGTTCTTACCAATTCCTAGCTCAAGCAGCGCTAGTTCCTGGTGCATATTTTTGCCAACTTCCCTATATAGTTGCACAACGCTGCAATATTATGGGTTACGAAATTCTAGATTCCAAGAACCCTGTAAATTGGCAACCGTATCTGCCTCGGTCGTTGTTGTAGAATGGGCTTCCCTATATACGATTATTTTAGTTCTTAGTTGGAAATAACTGCACTCTGGAACTGCCTATAAATTTTCAGGAAACACCCTATGACCAGATATGCACCAGTGCTTCGATGTGCAACCCTTGATTGACGTCAAATGTCTTCCATGAAGCGGCTCCTCTTTTCATGCGATTTCTAATGTCTGGTGGTATACTTATCTTGTTGTTCTGTCAGTCGCAGAGGAATCACCCTGACATATAACTCTGTTAGATCAGAAAATTCTTGTTACGCAAATTAGAAATTTTTACCACTAAACAATAACAACGCTTGCTATATCTGCCATCCTCTTCCAGAAGTACATGCTTTAAGTATACCGTGGCAACAGCATTGGTCGACAGAGCTCTATAAATGGATGGTGATTACTCAATGAGTTTTGTTAGTAGAACTGGCGGCGGCGGCACTTTCAGTTGTTTGGCGTCTTGACTATTATTCCGGACGTAAATAAATTAACACGCGTGGGTTTTATTATAGCCCAAAACAGATTTTAACTGTTAAGCTTAGTTTTCAACATTCGACTTACCCTTCTATAGACTTTGATAGGTCTTCTATAGAATGTTGATAGGTCCTTTTTCATGGTAGATCAATTCTGCACTGAAGGTCATCAGTAGCTTTATTCTAAGGTATTTGTAAGTATGGCCTTCCTCCATCGGATTGAGAGACAGATGAGAAAATGGTGCCACCTAATCATTTTTAGGGCCCCTCTGTATTTTGCGTTTTATTTATGAATATTATTATTATTCTTACATACCTACATTTTAACCAAAATCTTCTCATCAGTAGTCAAGACAAGACACATACTGTCAAAAATTTAAATCTGACAATCCATTATAAATATCCAAAGAGAGTGAGTTACTATTACTACTCCAAGATGTCCGGAAATATATTTTTTTGTTTCTGTGTTTCGAACTATTTTGTTCATTATGCATTTTCCAATATTTTTATGTTATTTTAGTTATTATTTATGTGAACATATGTGTGATTTAGAACTGTGTTTTATTAGTTGCATAAAGAAATGTTACTACTCGGTTTAATGTTCTGTTTCGTATTTACGATTGCAAATGTACCCTTTTATTTAATTGTAAACCCCAGCCATTATTTCTTACCCAAGGTGGCTGCTAGAAAATTGTCAACATCCTATATGGGGGCCATCATCACGTAATATTCTTTAGTTAGGGCATAAATTTATTAATTTTTTATTTCTAATAGCAACCCGCATTATTTCTATTAGATATTAAATTTTCACGTAACATGCTTATATACAAATGCTAACCAAATGTGAAAAATATTATAGAGAGAGAATAAAACGTAATTTTATGTTAATTTCTAAAATCCCTTTGGAAAGAGGGAAAAAATTCGGCAGAAACCACATATACGAGCTACCAATTAAATTCTATGATTTTCAAGAGAGATTCGGTGATTATATGACGCGATTTGCCGGGCAAAGCGGTTAGTTCGCACACACACAAGGATAGTATTAATTACTAGAGGATTAATGTGCTATCGATCCTTGGTGAAACTCTCCTGAAAGGAGATTTACGGGAAAATTAAATTGTTTAAATTCCATAAACCTCTTATTGGGGACTCGAACCGAAACTATTTGAGCAGAGATCAGATTCTTATTTTATTTGGGGTTAAATTCAATGGAATTAACCCTAGACGACCCCACGTTAAACAATCAAGTTGAAACGATTACTTTTAAAATTGAAAAAAATGTCATGTCATCGCTGAAGACCTCTAAATCCTGTATTCAAATAGTTTTATGCTGAACAATTTTTTTTATCTTCGAACCAATTTGTCAGGTAGTAAATTTGGTTTACTGGCCCATTCGATCCTTTTGGGTAAGTGGGGAATCAACAATTTCTTTGCACCAGGAATTTTGGTGATAATACTTTGGTTGTAGTTAAACACATATTGTGGATCACCGTCTTTTAAAACAGCATTAAAGTTGTAGCGAAATCTTTGATACATTTTCGTGATTCTACTTTCTTTTTTTCTGAGAAAAATGGCCACTAATAAAGTAACATCATGTTAAAATCTCCAATTGAGAAAGTGTATCAATTCATTGACTACTCATCTTCAGGATTTAGGATTCTGGGATGGCTTGAGTCTTCCAGATACTTCCCAAGTAGCTCTTTGCAAAGTATGCAGCTTGAAATGTTGTTTATGTTCGAGTTCTTTCTAATGTCAGCAAGCTTGTGTTCCATTGCCTCTGTTATGGCATTTGCTTAACTTTGATCAAACTGAAAGGCAAAGAAAAATCATGAAAATAACTAATGATAATAATAAAAATAATTTAAATGTGATCACTGCTGCAAAGTAAAAGAAATTTTTAGCTAGCATTTAACGTGATGTATAAACGAATAGACTTCATTGATAAACAATATATTTTTTGAGATTTTTAATTATAGTTTTTGGAAAACAATATAATCTCTGTCACAATTGATATTCATTAGGTTTATATTGCAAAAATTGTGGTTTCCAGGAATTTTATTAATTTTGTTTATAATTTCTGTATTATTAAAGGTTCAATATTAACGCTTTCACTATATTTGATAACACTGAAAGTGTTTCTTGCCTTTACTTTATTACAAAAATATCTCTATGTTTTATATATGTATCGGCATTAATTGTCACATTAATAATCAGGGCAATTTTTTTATTTGGGAGTTTAAAATAAATAGCATATGTTGACAATAAAATTAACAATTAATTATCTGTATTATAGAACAACGCATATCGTTAAGACCTTAATAATTTTAGCGAAAAGTTATAATTAATAGTAGATACAGCAATATATGTTTTTTTCTCCGTGGCCAAGTCTAAATTGTAGTACATAGTAATGTTGACCACACTACTGTTTGCTATTAACAAAATCCAGAAAGCAGTAATCAGAGTGTTGTATATGTATCCCTTAAAATTACCATAAATAATGTAATGAATCTAACTGCCTGTGGTTATAAATCATTGTAATTAATCTCAGGCTGTTTACCTTCCCCAACATCTAGACTACTTTTACTGAACACAATTTAAATGTCTCCACAACCCTAAACGTTTCAAATAAGTTCATCTGTTTCAATATTTCAAGTATTAACCTAAAATCCCATCTTAATAAAAATGTTACAGCCTCTTTTCATTTAATATAATTAATAAAAAGACATGGAATTCAAAATTTTAACATAATTATTGGGTAGATATTATAGTGCCATGGATTTAAGTCACTCTAGAAATTTTTAAGTATCTGTCTGTACTGTACTTAAAATTACTTCCTGAACTGGATCGCTCGGTTACCAATTCGGTGTCCAAAGTTTTCATTTTTGTGCTAAAAATCGCAAAATTTTTTCGGAAATAAAAGCAACCATAACACCGCTTTAATTTTCCGTTATCTGCTTATGAATGTCTCATCGAATGCAGTCCAGTTATTTCGGGATTATTCCAGGCAGACAGACGAACAAACTAACAAAACTTAAAGATAATTTTGGGATCTAATACGATGCAACTATCCATATGTAAGTAGAACAAAATTATTACACAGAAATTATAGGGAAATACTTAAATTTTGTATGTATCGATCAGATTTTAATTTTTTTGGAAAATTGTTTATCCCGGTGTTGTCAATGCACATTTTTTTCAACTGTATCTTAGAATTAGAAATAAAACAACCATGAAAACCTCAATTGCTTGATTCTTTTAACAGTATACCTGTTTATATTTGTTTTTTTAACAGCTAATAATATCATCAAATAGATTTTTATATTTTGGCTATAAACTCCAATTTTTTAATTATAAAGATAAAATTTTTGACAACGGTAGATTATCTTTAAACTCCTAGCCTCCCGCTTTCACATTTTTTAAAGGCAACCATAAAATTGCATTGTGGCATTCCATGTAAACACAAATTAGAAGTTCTAACTTACTTGTTCCTATCTGCAAAAAAACTGTTCTTAAATCCTTAACAAGGAATAATAGCCTTTTCACAATTTCTATGAATGAATGCATAACAAATCGTAAAACATGAAGGCCGTTTGGACCATTATCGTAAAAGAAACAACTGTTACTGCATACAATGAGATCGTAAACCATCAGTTTTTTCGGCGGTCACTGACTTTCAGGTAAAAATCGTAAAGAAACGCTGTAAATGCATCATTACCTTGAGCTGACCAAAAATGTTTGCAATATTTAAAAGTCAAACGACTAGTTTCATAGTTAAAAACTCTATTATTTTGTGTTATTAAAGCCTGGTTATTGCTTGAATTTTTTTCTGTGTTAACATTTGACGTTGTGGTTTGTCTATAACCTATTTTTTGGATATTTGAGACTAGTGAAATTGGGCCCTAATATTTTCTATAAATTTATATACCATACATTTTTTTAAATACTTTTAAATATTCATGACTAATATATTTACATTTAGTTCAGTTTTCAGTACTGCATTACTTTTAATAAACTTAAAATTAATAATAAAAATCCATATATTCGATTTTATTATTATACATTTATTTATGTTTGTTTTGGTCAATATGATAGATGTTGCAACACCCTAGTTTTATTGTAAATGTGCTCTGCATAAATTTGTTTATTGTTCTGAACCAATTAATAAGTGTAAATACCATTAGGCCCAAAACAAAACTTAGTTCAATTTTTGAAGCTAAAGAGACAAAAGTCTAACATAAATTCTACCCTTTAATAGCCTTAAAATGAATGAATAATGGCACACACTCAATTTTATCGAATAATTTGTTCATTTTCACCAAAATGATGGTAGCAATAAACTATTTAAAAATAGGTAATAATCATCTCAGAAATACTCCTTTTTTATCCAGTAGTTTCTTAAATTGACATATTGATCTAGAAAACAATTTTGGGAATATGAAAATGTAACTTTCTTTCGAAGGTGTCATTTCCCTTTGTAAAAGTACTTATATTATATATAAATGATTATATATTGTTTCTGGTTAGGGAACCTTCATCAGTTGCACTTCCCACAATTGAATGTCCTGTCGAACACTTCTTTATGCATTTGATGTTCGTTAAATTTCGCCAAAAGATGGTAAGACCGACATCTAAATTATTGAAAAATAGGTAATAAGTTCACTTTTAAACAGAAATACCAATATTCTGACAGGTGAAAACCTGAAAATACCCTTTATCGTATTCTGTCCTAGGAGTTAAGGGAGAACAAATATACACACGACTCCAGTTTCGGAACCTCTGGTATCGAAAATCCTAATGTCGGTCTTACATCTGGTAATATGAAAATTTGTTGGAACAAAATTACGAGATTTAACAAGTTGCTCAAAAATGCAGCAATTCCAATCCAGTGTCTGGTCAGCCGTATCCTCTGAGTTTGGCTTAATCATTCTTACAATAGTTAAAAATTTGATAATTAGATTGGATGTATGTCAAGGGCTTAACATTTTGTTTAATAGCCTTACTATTGTTTCTAAATCATTCATGACGCTAATAACTGATATCCATTACCCCACACCAAATTCTTAAGCAACACAATAACGTATTCAGCTGTCTTAAGGATGACAGATAGAGGATACTATCCATTTGAGAACAATGTTCAGAAGCATATTAATTTGTTTTAAAATAATATTTTTAGGTAGATTGATTCACTTTTGTATTCGACTAAAACAAGGAATTGCATTTTTTTCTGTAAATAACAACTATTCATTGTTGTCAGTATACCAATTATAAATCTATAACTATAAAAGTAAATAATACGAATAAATATTATCAAAATTTTCGTATATCAAGGACGTTATATTACCTTTAATTTGTTTTCGAATTATCTATCATACACTGGAACGACATGGTTAATACAGAAAGCATTTCTGTAAACAAAATCAAAGATTAACAAAAAATATGAATTAAACGTTTCATATATTTATCTTTAAATTATATTACTTATCCAAATTCATTAATTAGCACTGCGGTTTAACAGGCAACACTTCCTGAAATTCCTGTTGCTAAAAGTAATTATAATCAACTGCTTTTACTTGTATACCATCCGATCGAGTATTTTTACCATAGAAAGAAAAGTAAAAAATTCAGTGATCATTAATTGGCAACAAAATTACAGTAATCTACTAGATAATTATATATCCACTGCCATCCATTATTTTAAATACCACTTGCCGTCGGGGTAATTTGAACACTAATTGTTATTAAACATTTATGGTCACTTACGCTACAAGGCAATTGATTATTGATCATTTTGTAATAAATACCACAAGAGTTCTCCTTGTCCTTGATTTCGATTTTATGAAATAGAGGACAATATCCGAAGGAAGTAAACAACAACTTTCCTGAAGATCAGTTTTCACAACGAATGAAATGTTCTGAACGAAATAAAAACTCAAACTCGAGTTTTGAAGGGAAAACTTTCTAATAGAGGTAGATGGGAAATTCCGTCAAATAGAACGACCACTGACAGGTGACCTTAACGTGCCACCTTGATAGTTTCGATCACTAATATGGATTAGTCAATGAAAAAATATATACAATATGCAATGAAAAAAAGTTGGTTTAAAAGTAATTTAAAGCAGATTATCCTGATTTTTTAAGAAATTTGTTATTGATTACCAGCCGATGCCATAATTGCCCAGTTCACAGACGACACCGCCATAGGATGCCAATCTTTTAAATTCGAGCCAGCCATGAGGCGACTGCAGCAAACGACTGAAGATTTAGCGGAATGGTGCCTTTAGTGGAAAATAGCCATCAACGAGGACAAAACTCAAGAGTTCTGTTCGTCAACGGGAGAAGCCGCACGATCGTTCCGACAGGAAACCTGACCGTCAACGGAAGACAAATTCCGTGGAAGAACGAATCAAATACCTTGGAGTCATCATCGACATGGGGTTGACTTTCACGAGGCATGTCCAAGTTACAAAGTTCGGGCTGCCCGTGCCAAACTTTACCCCCTAATAGGAAGAGGAAGCAAGCCGGGACTCTTAAACAAGCTGACTCTCATCAAGGCAGCCTTCTTGCCAGTACTGACGTATGGTTCTATTATGGAGACACACCAGCAATAGCAACAGGCAGGCTATCCAAAGGTGGCATTGGAATGTGGAATGGCATCAATCGTCTTCTCTGATGAATCTCGATTCTGCTTGAGAAGAAAGACCTCAACCTCAATTTGAACACGCCCAGTAGGCGTTATGGTAAGGGGTGCTATTGCAGATTGAAGTAGGTCACCTTTAATCTAAGTCTGAAAAATTCATTAGTCATTCTTAGTCTTATCCTACATCATTATAATTCGTTCAAATAATATACTTTTGTTTTCCTCAAACTCATATCGTTCTATAAGACATAGCAGTGGACGGAATAAATTTCATCGAAGCTTTAGTTCAATGCCCTTTTCTCTACATCATACAATACTTAAAAGATGAACATAAACCCATTAGTGTTATAGTTAAGAATTGCGTTTGACTATGTTAGGTAAGGCTGCCTAACAATTTCAGCGTTATAGGGAGCTGTTATAGCCAAATCTAATTATTTATTTAACCAAATCCATAAAATATAAAAATGTACTATATTTTTTTTAAATGAAAAACAGACAACATTTTTTCTTATAAAATTAATTTGTCTTGAAAACCAATTCCCAGTTGACTATTTATTGAACTTAAATATTTTAAGAAACTGCACTCTCTTGAATATTTGGTTACCCTACACGAATAAATTCATTGTCAGCAAAGTCTTCCCGAAAGCAAATTAATTAGAGCGTCAATTAAAGAATCGGTTTGCCAAAGAAAATTATGGTTTTAGAATTAAAGTAACTCTTCTGGTGTTAATATATTGCAGTAGAAACAATCGTCGCACGAGTTTTATTGCTCGTTCAATCGGCACTTTCTTAGGATTTCTTCGCAGCAAATGGGTGTAAGACAATAAAACCTGATGCATGGTGATTGTATACGACAGCAGGAATCTGTATTGATAAAAGGCACATTTCAAATTGGGACGAACTGCTAAATGCTAATTTAATTGCTTCGTTTGATATTTATCGTCTTTATTGTAAAATTTCATTCCCGAAGGGATATTTTTTATGTGTCAAATTAAAATGCAGTTCCGGTGTATTATGGTTCTTTAAAATTTATGTAGCTCATATCTCTTTGTAGAGAAGGCAGTGAGTATCGATTGAACTGATTGGTCAATTACTAAACCTAAAACATGACTTTAAACATGTAGAAATGTGTTAGAGATAACATCCATATATCTGCTTAGAATTTTTATATTCCATTATTAAACTGTACTGGAGAATTTTTATTATAAGGTATTTTTTTATCATCATTAAATAAAGCGCAATATTAAATTTTGATTATTTAGGACATTATTAGTAATGAATATTAAAAATATATTTGAAAGGAAAGCCAGAATCGTACTGGCTAATAATTAGAAAAATATATCAAATTAAAACTTTAATTTGTTATGAAAAAGTACTAATGGTTGCTAGAAAACAACAGAAAAAAAGTTTGTTATTATGTGGAATGAGTTTTTTTATTATGAAACACTAGCTTGCACGGGCTAAACAAATGGGCGTATTTGAACATTTTTTTCATTTGGTAATTTTTACATGCCATACATTATATGGCTACAACGACCTCTAAAAAGAAATTATTTTTGGTATTTATAATGGAGCACAACACATATTTGACGTGTTTGATATTTTTGATATTTGATATTACAAATGTAAATGCTGTGGAACTTTTGGTGTGTTACAAATGTAAAAACACAGTTTTGCACCTTAACACCAAACCTTTATTTTAAACACTCAACCCTGTTTCAACAACTCTAAGTTATTATCATCAAGGAGTAAACCAAACTAAATCGAAATTACAATTTTCTTACGAAGAAAGTCTATTATATTGACCAAAACAAACAATAAATAAATGCATGATAATAAAATTTAATCTATGGATTTTTATTTTTAATTTTAATTTTATTATTTTAAAAGTAAAATTGAACTAAATGCAAATATGTTTAAAATAATAATAAAAACTCTTTTTGTCTGACTGACATGAACTAGCTGTCAATTTGTATATCTATTATTATATTATTCTAGTTGTATTTACAATTGTACCATCATTTTGGTGAAAGTGGGCAAATAAAAGGAAGAAATAGATGAAATTGAGTGCGTGTCATTTTTTATTAATTTTAAGGCTATTAAGGGGTAGAATATGTTAGCATCTTTAACTTCAAAACTTGAATCAACTGGTCCAGTTTAGTATTTTGTTTTGTACCTAATTGTATTTCCAGTTACTAGCTATCGCCCAGTGGTCGAAATTCGACCAATTGTGTCAATATCTCTGGCATTTTAAGTAACCTGAAAATTTTATCTTGACATTCTATCCTAGAACTTTAGGGAGAACAGCAATTACACGGAACGGATCCAGATTCGGAACCTCTGTGTGATTGTTTCCTCGAAAATCCTAGATGTCGGTCTTACATCTCGCTTCTACAAATAAGTAACGAAATTCAAGTTTTTTTTAGATATAATATAATACATAGGGCTTTATTTGTGTTAAAATTCGTAATTCTTAATTTAATATGACAACAATTCAACCGCTAATGGGCTACCCTACATATTTATTTTTTCTAACCTCCCTGTATAGCTATAAGTGCGCTCAATTCTCTAACATTTATTAAAATCCTCATTATAATAATTCCATCTCATTACATATTTCCACCACCCTCTATATGCAACTGCTCATGGACCACGCATAATATTTTTTTACATTTTTGAACCACCCGTTAAACCATTCTGTATATGCCACTGCCTATGAGCCACCGTATTTACTCTTTTTATTTATGAATTTTTTAACTATCTTCTGTAAATATAATTCTACTCCGACCTATATTTCAATCATCATATATATGGAACTCTTCATGGGCTACTCTATAAATAATTTCCTTTTCTAACATTTTTTATCATCATCCTGTATATCTATAATTCCTCTCACCATATATTTTATCTTCCCTATATATACAACTGCTTCTGGGTTACGAAATGTTGCATTTCCATTTCAGCCACCCTGTATATACATCTCTGTATAATATTTTTTGCACCACCAAATATAACTCTAATTCTACAGCACCTTCTATTCCAAGAACTCTGTAAACTCAACCGCTAATGGGATTCCCTATATAATTATTTTATTAGTTATAATTGCACTCTACTCTATATTTTAAACACCTTATATACGCAACTGCTTATGTTCAATCCACGAAAAAAATGATTTCTAACATATCTGGAATCGCCCTGTATAATTATATATTCAACAATTACTTTACCACTAAACAGTAACAACGCTTGCATGCCACTTTCAGAAGTGCATGCTCAAAGTATATAACAGCATTGGTCCCTCTATATATAATTACTCAATGTTTTGAGTCTGGCGGCGGCAACACATTCAGTTGTTTGGCGTTGACATTACGAACGTAAATAATGAATTTTAATTATATTTTATTTAATGTAGCTACTAAACAAAACAAAAATGAAGAGAATCGGTTGAGAGACAGAGGAGAAAACGGTACCTAATCGTTTTGTCTTTGCCTATTTATATATAGATTAATTTGTTCAGAACAATAAACGAATTTATGTAATGCACATTTACAATAAAACTAGAAAATTGCAACATCTATCATATTGACCAAATGCAAAATAATAAAATCAAATCATTGATTTTTTTCCTAACTTTAATTTTAATTATTTGAAAAATGCAGGATTGAACTAAGTGCAAATTGTTTAGAATTATATTAAAACTCTGATTTTGTCTTAGTTAATGCACGAACTTGTTGGTCAAAGTTGTAGCATCATATTGGCGCAAATGAACAAATAAAAAGAAGTAATAATTAGAAATTGAGTGCCTGTCATTTCTCGTGAATTTTAACGCTTAAGAGGTAGAATCTTGGCATCTATTTAGCTTCAAAACTTCAACCAAGTGGTCCAGTTTTGTTCTTTGTTTTGATCCTAATTGTATTTAAGGTTATTAATTTGTTCAGAACAATAAACATGTTTATACAGAGAACATTTACAATAAAACTAGAAAGTTGTTCAGATCTGTCATATTGACAAAAACAAATAATATTCGTAAATGCAAAATAATGAAATCAAAACTATTAATTTTACTTATTTAATTTTATTATTTTGAAAGTAATGCAGTATAGAACTAAATGCAAATTTGTATCAAATAATAATAAAATTCTTAGTAGTACTATTGACTAATGTAAATTTATTTGTTTTCATGTGCCAAGTAAATGTACATATAAAACATTCCATAATTTTGCTAATTGGTAATATCCTATACTATTGGTGAACGCAGACAAATGAAAATAAAAAATTATTGAATGAAATTTTTGAAGATAGCTAGAATTTATATATCAACAATTTTAGCTTCTCCAGCTTCAACAACTGAATTAATGTAATCTAGTTTTTTATTTTCTTTCGGTGTACTGATGGTTGTAGATTGTTTTAAATTGGTAGTAACCAGAAAATTTTCTTTTTGAAAGCCTACATGTTATCATTATTTTAAGATATCTACTCCCTATTGTCTTAATTCTATAAACAGTCGTCCACTATTACAAAACACGTTTGACTGTGCTACAAATTTAGCATGTTCCTATCGATTTTTCCAGAATTTCCACCGTTAAAATGTTTTACGGTGTCTTGTCCCTCCAGAATATTATTTCATGATTTCCTCAAGTAAATTAAAAACAGTGATTACCGCCAGGTCACACTGTGTTGAGGTGGGAAGGGAATATGCCCTAATGGCCGCTTAGGCAGACATTCGTTTCGTTTCAACCCTAATATGTTCGTCCATCATTTTTGTGGTGCGTTTTGCCAGCTCAATTTAGACGCGCTGTTGCCATAATTCTTCGAGAAGTTCTAATCGGTACCTCACAGAGGCGATTCATAAAGTACCCGCCAATATCTGTTGCATCCCTGACGACAGTTAGATAAATTGTTAGCGAAGATGCGGGTTGAAGTGACAAGTTCCTTAAATTAAGTAGTTGGTGTTATGAATGTCTCAATGTGGTGTCTTTAATCAGTGATTTTTCGTAATAGTGTTGTGTTATTTGTGATGGTAGTTTTATTCATTAAGAATATTATTGACAAAGAGACCATCCTCATTATGATTATAACTAATCTACGTATAATTTATTGGAATAGCCGAGTCTGTCTTAAGTACGTTAGTAGTTAGTATGTTGATACTTATAAAAACGTAGTATGAAATTTAAAAAATTCAAATTTAATGTGCACTTCACACGATGTTTTGATTTTAGTCAATTTTATGATTACACTATTTTTCTTTATTATCTAAATTAATTTACAGCATCAATTAATGCTTAAAAACAATTGCAGTTGAATTTTCTTCAATTTTATTTTGTCTAGTGGTCGCCCAGTGGTCGAAATTCGACCCTATTTCATGAAATTGTAAAAAGTATTTTATTAGAAATAGAGTTGTGAAGAAATCGGAGAAGTAGATGTAATGACCAAAATTGTTCACTCATATTGACAAATCTATTGTAATCAAATATTGGTATTCGAAATATTTTTGACAAATGAATGACCCCTTAATTTTTTGGCTGGAAGCGCTCTTGGCAAAATATTTGATGTAATAATTGGAAGATTGTTCTTTGCAACCTAAAAGTTTTCGACATTTGCGGTTTAAAAAAAGTTCAGGAATATTAAATAAAAAAGAGGACCAACAACCCTAGGAGAACTTAAATATTTAACACATTCTCTATTGTCTGCTGTCTGACAATTACTTGATGTTTGACAACTACATTTATATAAACAAACCGACGAAGCAGCAATGGGGTCCCCACTAACAGCGGTGGCTAACCTCTTTATGACGTATATCGAGGAAAACGCACTACATACAGCAAACCTGAAACCAAAATTATGGATAAGATACGTCGATGACGTATTTGTCACATAGCCTTTTGCCAAATAAGAACTCCTTATGTTAGGGCACCTAAACTCCATGCAACTCAGGATTCAATTTACATCAGAACTCGAAGAAAACAACCAGCTGGGCCACACCGTATATATTAGGGGGACACACACAAACCGATAACTAAATTACAAATACCATCACCACCTTTCTCAAATACTAGCAATTCCCTATATTTTTCGCTTCCAGATCTATTCGACTGACAGATGATAATAACAAAGCCCGCGAACTATAAAACTATAATAGATAACTCGCTCCTACGACAAAACGGATACAAAACCCACACAATCAATAAGACAATAGTCAGATGTTCCTCAATTTTGCTTTCTGGTTTGGTTTCAAATTCTTAGATGAATCGGTGATGAGTCTATCCAGTTCCTCAGATAGTTTAACTGGTGGTATTTCTGCATGCTGTGTGCTTCTGACTACAGAGGAAACTGTTGAACAATGGTCCAAAGTTGTTCCTTTCCTTAGCACAACCAAGTAATGATTCAGGTTCATTACTCTTACTGGCACAGTCTCCTTGGCATGAAACAAAGTCTTTCCCAGTGTGATACCTCTCCAAATATAATTACTCAACGCTTTGAGTTTTCACCGTCTGGCGCCGGCGGCACTGCCAGTTGTTTGGCGTTGACAGTAAGGAAATAAATATTGAATTATTACTATATGTTATTTAAGGAATGAACCAATATTATAAATTAATATTAGCATTCTGCACTGAAGGTCGTTAGTAGCTACTTTAACGAAACAAAAATGAAGAAAATCGGTTGAGAGACAGAAGAGAAAAATCCTTGTATCTTTGCCTATTTATGTATAGATATATTTAATTCCTGTTTCAACATTGGGTATGTTTTACGGCCTTTTGTAAATAAACTTCATAAATTAAATATTTCCAATGTAGCCGTTGTTAGACTAAAAACGAAGATAACTTTAATTAAGGTTAATTTAGCATCTGTTGTTTTTTAGTTTCTCATTTTATTTCGAAAAAATTTTATGTATATTTTTCAGCTGATAAACAGAAGTACTTTGGTTGTAGACCTGCTTCATGAATGTTTATGTTTTTTCGTTTTGCTGTTTCATATTTGTCTGGTCTATAGTAATTGAAATTACAGGTTTAGCTAGTAGATGTAACAATATATTTTTTCGTGGTACTTGTCGTTTTCATGTAACTGTTCGGGTTATTCTGTTTGTTAATTGAAGTTTTCTGTACCGTATATACAATTTCGGAAAATTGCCGGATTACTGGCTGTTTTAAAGAGTCTTTATTACAGATGTTCTGAGAAAAAGAAATGTTTATATGATAAACCAGACTGTTTTCTTTAGGATTATTTAAGAAATTACAATACAACACATTTTGCCCCTGACAACGACTCCAGAGTTGAAACAGCAATATACACAATATACAATAATAATTATGGATTTAATTGCAGTTATATATTTTAATTTCATAAAAATTCTAAACAGACTGTTATGTGATTTATATATATATATATATATATATATATATATATATATATATATATATATATATATATATATATATATTGCAAATTCCAGACGTTGTAATAAAGATCAATACAACTTATTAATAATTTTATACTCTAAATATTTTATTAGGCTACAAAAATACATACCTACTGACATTTATTTAATTTGTTCGTATTATAAATTCTTAATTTAATTGTACTATAGTCATAATATTTTGGTTTAGTGAAACACAAAACCCTCATTTTATTTCTGTAATGATTTTAATTTACTGACTTCTACAACAAAACTCAGTTAAAAAGAATATGAAAAGTGACAATAAAAGAATTTGTTAATATTTATTTTTTAGTAGTTTACGAAAAAAAAATGAATATCTTTATCATTGGTATTGAGTGTGGAAAACATAATTTTAAAATATATAATTTTTGCATATAAATCATTTGTAAATTGGGCATAAATCCAAAAAACAGTGTTTGATGTAAATATAGTATGCATCGACTATTTTTATCTTAGAACATGGAAATATTTTTCAAGTCATTCACAAAATTAGAGGATGTTTAGATTACTTGGTTTCCTTTTGTTTGGTTTCGTCCACTTAAATGCGACAAAAGTATCGTTAATTAATAGAACACTTTCGGGAGTTATTTTTGTTGCAAGCATAATATATTGGCAATTATTTCAGTTGACACAAAAATAATTAACCTTTGTAATAGATATAATTTGCTTTTCGTTTTAAGAAACATTCAAATTTATGAAGAAGACCACAAAAGTGTAACACTATCAACTGTGGTTATCAGGTACCGAATTGCCATTACATTTATGGACTGAAATCACGAATAATATTTGAGTTTAGAGTAAATAGCCTTTTTTAAATTCCTTAAGATCGGACTTTAGAGCATATACTTCTTATGACGTGAAGAACATAAACAAAAAATTATCGTTTTGTGGTATTAGTTATTGTCACAAAATACTTTGAATTTGAACCCAAACGAAAAGTTAGTTTCTTGCAGGTTTGTCTCTGTTTATCAAATTTATTATTTATGACATCGTGTTTGGATACCCTGTGAATTTACTGTGAATTATTACCATAATTATAATAAATATTTTGTGTTGGGTGAGTCAGTGGGGGTTTTAAGTAATCATCTCAGGAAAATACGTTTACATATAGCTGGTACTTTACATTATTGTATTTGTTCTAAAACAGATACTGACCTTAATACGATTATATTAAAGTATATTACCTATAGCAGCTGTTTTGAAGAATGTCTAGAGATTATATGAAATATCTACTTAAATAATGTTCCCCTAATTGAATCTGTTATAATTAAAGGGACCCCGTTATATATTGCTAGTTAAATTTATTAGTTGAAGTAGGTTTGAATTATTATAATTTAATAGATTATATATTATAAATAAATACGTTCTATATTCTGTTGCAGTCATATTTAAATTAAAACCTAAATTACCTATTGAGGTTACCTAATACATGAATCGTACCTTACATAATAGTGACAATTAAAAAAAAAACATAGTTTTTCCTAAAAATATCTTCAATTTGACATAATATTTTGTTGGGATAATTATTTTAAATACAGATATTAATATTTTAGATTAATAACCTCAGTGTTAGATTAAATTGTTGAGAGAAATGTTGAAGTTTTCACGACTTATCTTATGGGCAAGTAAAATATCACTTTAGCTTGAATTTCGGCTTCAAGTGGATATTATTTTACAGTAATCCGGATGTAAGCCACAAGCAAAACAAAAATCTAGAGAGCGGTGAACGCCGCGTCCAAAGGTAACTCCGACTCGGACGACCAAAATCCAAATATAGGGAGAAACCATGAATCAAGCCCTGCGTACAGTTAAATAGTTGGTCATTGCCATGGAGTCGTTTTAATCGATTATACCCACTTCACTTGGAATATTCGTGATTTAGATGGCCTAAAAAATTGGGTAACGTCTATTTGCCAATTAATCATATTTCCTGAGTTTTGTTCCCGAAAAAAACAACATTCAACGGTTTAGGTAGCGTACAAAAATTTTATTTTTCGCGTTTGTCAATGAGTAATATTGAAAGTCTTCAACGAAAAAAATTATTACGAGTAGATAACCATGGGTTTCATTCTAATGATCTCGATATTTTGACGGTGTATAAAGTTGATAGTCGTATGTTCCAGTTAGTAATTTGTTTCAATTTGAGTAAATTTTAGAGGTCAGTGCACTTTACGAAAGACTAATTAGTACTGATGAGAATATTCAGTAGATCTCAATAATTTCTGATTCGAAGATTTCAATATATGTTGTAGTTTTTGGTATAAGATTACAACTTACATATCGCATTGTGCTGAAATATTTTTTTACGTGCATTATAAATAAATCAATTTAATAATTTTTAAAATATCCAAAAATGCTTTTAAGGCCGTAAATTCATTAAAAATATTGACTAACGATTAAAATATCAAGAAGGAGCTAATAACTAGGTATGCATTTCAACAATATTAGTTCCCGTCAAAATAATATTTATTTTCAAAAGCTAATTCATTTAAAAGTGCTATTTCACTCAATAAACATTCAAATCTAACTTTAATTAATGGACATTGTACTTTATATACCTGCTGATACCATTTTTTAAGTTAAATTATTTCTCAGAATTTTGTTCATTAAATTGGACTTAATAAGGATATTGAAGGTGAAATAATTTAGAAATATTATGAATATTTATAGTGGTGCAATTTTTATTTCATAACTATTCATAAAGTATTGAATGTCATTCTAATTTCTTTTTGGTTTTCCTGGGAAGTACCACTACATTGAGGTCGTTTCGTTAAAAGTAAAGTATTCTTCTTAGACCTGCCTTGTCTCCCTCATGATTATTTTAACTACAGTCTGTCAATTGTATAGGGATCTGGGATCTCCTCGCGAAATAGGGCTCGCATTTTGTGATTCTGTTGAGTCATTTTTCGTCCTTCTCTCTCTGGGATATCTTTTGTTTTCTTTATTCACTTATTTTATTTTTTTAACTTACTTCTATTTATTTCATGTTATATTCCACGTTTTAGTTTGGCATCTCAGAACTGACAAGACCCATTGATCGAATAATCACAGCTACTTTAATATATATTTCTTATTTATGTCTAAATCAACTTACCAAAGACAGTACAACTTAATGTTCTTTTAGAAGTTTCTGTTATTCGGTCCTTTTTTGATGTTCTAAATGCAATAATCCACTTCTTGCAGGTTTTGATATTTAAGTTTAATTTTATTTTGCTGTTCAACTACATCAGTTAAAATACTTTTTTGTTAGATTCATTTTTAGGCCGATTTCACATTATTTTGGCAGCCCCCTCTAAAGCAGGCCTAACAGTTTTCACTAGAGACTGCCTTATATCACGTTTGATGATTTCATGTAGATTTATATATATTTTAAGGATCCTTATGTGTCGGTGGTTGTTTACTGGCATCTTAAGTCCCTACCTAATCTTCTGTTGTGAAAAATGATAGGTTTGGTTCAAAATTGTGGTCCACGAATTTACGTTTCTCATTACCAGTAGGTGTCCTCTAAAGTGGAACTCTTTCAGTTTTTATTATGGTGTGGGATGGTGATAATAAGAAATTTATCGGTCTATAGTTTTCAAGGATCATTTGATATCTGTTAAAGAAGTATCTAAGTGCTTTAGAAAGGATCTGATTGTAAAAAGAATATATATGAAATTTTCCGAAAAACCTCCTAAGCTTACGTATATTTTATGTTTTGTGTTTACTCTTTTTAAAGCTATTGAGGTTTAGGCAGTTACTATAAACTGAAAGCTACTTTGAATTTCGACATGAATAATTTGAGCTCGAGTTCTTGAATTTGTAACATCATTTCTATTCAATTAGCAGCAAATATACACATCATTATGCTAATGAAATCTGTTCGGATCACGAATTGCTCAAGTATTATGTTCTCTGTTCTATGCTTTTACCGGCTCTTCCGAATTTTGCAACGTACCAAGATTACCCGATTATTATCGTTAATCAACGACTTTCAATAACCATTAAGCAAATTCTATAGAATATCGGGGTATTCATAGTTTAATAAGGCAATCAATTGTCTAGTGATATTCTGCAATGCGTTTGAGATTAAATTAAATTAACAGGTATTACAAGAAAGTACGTTTTTATTTATTTTAAAACCGCCACCTACTTTACCTCCTTTTAGTGGAGTATGAGATAATGTTTGTCATATGTAATATTTTAAAGAAAGATTATTAAAATTGATTTTTCTGTTGTACTTTCTTTAAATCTCTAATTGTTTCTAGCTGTGTTGCTCACTTACTTTATCGGCAAGGGCCTGAGTTTATTTCTATCACGTTTTGTTAAAACAACATGCACAGTATATGTGCTAATTTCGTCAATTTTTGAAGTTCCATAGATAACTTGACTTTTAATGACATACAACGGAAAAGCAATTGTTGTGAAGGCAAAATACCGAAAAAAAAAAATTGACTCTAAAGACCTATAGGATTTAGGACTTTAGATTCGTATGCTGACAAACCGATATTATTCAATAACAAGAATTGAGAACAAGTTGTCTAATATGAAGGTTAATAGGAATGCGTAGGTATATGTTGTGATCGGATAAATAGAGCAAAACCATATGTTTTGTTTATAACAAATGCTTTTCTTTCTTATAGTCCCTTTAGTATTATTTTCTTAGGTTTTGATGATATGTAGTTAGCTATTTTTTCGAAATTCAATCTTTAATTGTTTTCTGAAGAATAGTTATGGCATAGTTTGTCAGTGGTTAAGCACATTTTGGGAAATTTACAAAATTACTGTATATTGACAAACATTTCTGGGTCTAAGTCAGACTCCGTCAATGCCAAAGACACTATGAAAAATTCTAAAATTAAAAATTGAAATGTTTGACAGTTGTATTTGACTTATGATGTAAGCAAGAGAAATTAGTTTGATAATATTCAGACACTTCTAAAGTTTTAATTGTTGTTTTAATATTATTTACACTCAAATCAGTTATATCAAAAAACAAACCAAAAATCACAACTCGAAATACAAAAATGTAAAAAATATATATTGGAGGAACGTCAAGTACTCTAAATGTTCGAATAAACGAACACAAAAAATACATTAAAAATCGACTGTTTGAAAAATACAAAATTTGTGAGCATGCTTGGGACCATAAAATACAATATCAAACTTGAAAAGTCTGCTTTAATTTTGTTAAATGAAAACGATTGTATCGCTAGTACCTTCGTAGAATCCAATCGTTCCTGGTTGCCGGTGATTAAGGAAAAAAATTGCTAATGGTCATGTCCTTGTGAACAACAGATTCCGGGATATTTAGAAGATTATGGGCTACCCTCTATATTATCAAATTAAATTCTCTTAGTTGCGTCATAAGTCAAATACTATTCTCAAACATTTTCATTTAAAATTTGAGAATTGTACCTTGTTTCATAGTTTGTTTGCCATTGACAACGGGGTCTCACTTAGACTGAAACGTTTGGAAATATACAATTTCGTGAATTGCGGTGTCATTTCGCAAAAAGTGCTTAAACATGGTCAATCTTTCATGCCATTTAAAATGCCTTGGCAAAGCTAAGCTAAAGTTCCGACAGACATATTTAGTATGCGCAATTTTCCAAAGCATGTGTTATTAAAACAATCTGTATTTTAAAGATTTTAAGAATTGTTTCTAATGTCTTAGTTGGAATATAAGGGTAGGTACAATTTTCGAACGAATTGTCAAAGACCAGATAGATAATGGATCTGTTCTATTCTAATTTTTGTTACATTTTTTCCTGTTACCAACCGGGGAAATTATTTATTATACATAGTAGCATATTTATTGTTTGAGTTTGCAATATGTATGATTGAAATTCGAGTTAAGCGTAAACATACATTCAAACATTGACCAGCTGTTACATCAGCTGACCTCACATCGTGCATTTGCTACTCGGACACCAATATACGCACCCTATTTCGAAATGTTGCTTGCCACCGGAGGTTCTGCATTTTACGGATACTAGTATGTAGCATATAACGGTTTGATGTTATCTCGGAATTTTTAAATAAAAAACCATCGACGTCAGTCACTCACGAAGAGAGCGCCAGCTTGATAAAATGATGAACGTTCACTTTATTTGGACATTTCTGTCATCTTGAACGCGTAGTTTCTTTTGTATTTTCCCTTTTAAAGTAGTTGGTCGAAGGAAATTGAAACAAAAGGAATCGTGTAGGCATTATTGCGTCCTTTTCTTTGAATTGGACGTACAAGGAAATGGACAAGGTGACAAGACTCACTTTGATATGCATTCTGTCCTGCGAAGCTAAATATTTCTTTAAATAATATTAATTCTTGTTCTATACTCGTAGAAGGGTTGAACTAGAATATGATGATTCAATTTTAAAAAATTGCTAATGACTGTATGTAAATTATTTTAGCTCCCTTTCCTCATCAGAATTTCTTAGATAAAATATATCTTTTACACAATTGAGTAAGTAAAGGGTGTTCCAATTTGAAGTTAATTTTTAAATTTTTAATATAATACCCAAATTATTTGAGAATGATCAAATCTTTTATTTCAAATGATAGTACAATGGATGCGGTTTAGTAATGGAAAACAATATCTTATAAGTGACCACCTGCTGCTGTATGATAAGCTTCTAATCTTTTGCCAAAATTTTCGGCAACTTTCTGGCATAACTGCGGTTCAATTACTAGAAAACAGTCAATAATGTTCTCCGTTAGGTCGTCAATGGTTTCTGGATCGTTGGCATAGACCTTTTCTTTCAAATAGCTCCATAGGAAAAAATCTAGAGGTGTTAGAGCGCAAGATCTCGGGGCCAATTAATATTTCCTATTCGAGCAATTATTCGATTACCAAATTTCTGTTACAAAATATTGATTGTTTCTGCTGCTGAATAACATATTGCACCGTCCTGTTGCAACCACATATTCTGCACATCAATGTGATCCAATTCATCCCACAAAAAGTTAGTAAGCATCGTTCGAAATCGATCACCAATCACAATAACAACATTTCCATTGTCATTTTCAAAAAAAGTATGGACCAATCACTCCACCAGCCCAAAAACATCACCAAACAGTTACTTTTTGTGGATACATCGGTCTTTCCATTATTTCTCGTGTATTTGCTTCACTCCAATACGACAATTTTGATTGTTAACAAATCCACCCAATGCAAAATGTGTTTCATCACTGAAGTTGATTTTGTTGAAAAAAATCACATTTTCAACTTTCTGTTGTATGGCCCAATTAACGAATTGACGACGTAAACCAAACTCTGTTGGCTTTATTTCTTGCGTTATCTGAATCTTGTAAGCCTTTAAATGAAGATCTTTATTGCAAAATTCTGAATAAAGTGGTTTTTGGAATGTTCAATTGCTGTGCACGATGACGAATTGATGTTTTTGGTTGTTCAACAACACTAGTAGTAACAGCTGTTTACTGAACCGTTTTCCACAAATTTTGAAAAATTTTGCCAATTTTAACATTTGACGGACAATTTTTTCTTCCATATTCTGTACGAAATTTTCTTGCAACTTCTGCACAAGTTTTACCAAATTTAAAATAATTTTTAATAATAAGCATGCATTGCTCAATCGTATATCTCTATATATTTAATAACCGGAATATTCATACTTGTCATCTGTCAAATAACATATGATATTTTAGTATAAAAATATAAGTGGCGGCAAAATTAAAAATTAAGCTCAAATTGGAACACCCTTTCTAATGTTTTGACAACAATGAATAATGTAGTAGAATTATTACAAAATTAATCTTTGTGTGGCACTTTTTTAAACAAGTAGGTAATTCCTTTCTATTACGATTATTGTATAAAACTCTGCAAAGCAAACTGCTCAAATAATTTTCCAATTATTGCTAGCTGCTAGTACTAACCATAATACACTGTTAGTTATTTTAATTTTAATTATTTCTACTTCACTGTAACATTTTTATACTGTATTTTTAAATTGTATTGAAAAAAATTGTGATAATTTCTTAAAACATTTGACAATTTAATGTAGTTTGTGTTATTATAACTATTGAAAACCATTTTTCACAAGTATTGTATTGAAAATTCCTAACTTTTTTTTAAATACTTGAGTATCTCTAATTTCGAAAAATGAGCTTACTAATTTATAAATAACATGTTTTTCAACGATTTCCTATTATAGAGCATTGTTATTTTCAACCACTAATAACAAATGTAAAAATTATATCAGATTTTGTTTTGTTAAGTAACAGTTAACTAAAGGGAATCACCTGAAATTTTCAATTTTATATTGTTTTCCCTTCGTGCTATATTTTTTCCGATTCCAAGAATTTTTAAACCTAGGACCCACAGCTCAGAATTGATTATCAAACAAAAATATCATCGAAAATATAGGGAATTGTACTATTGTTAAAAGTACTACTTTGTCACGAGAGGTTACTATGACTTCAGTGAAAATTTTAACTTATTTTTTTGTTTTACGGTTTTACTATTTTCTCTTTTCTTTTCAGTTTGATTGAAGACTATAGTTGAAAAAAGGTGCATAATTATTGAGCAGGTGGAGGATGATGAAACAACGCAAATTTCGTACATTCGAAAAGCACTTGTGGACGTTAGAAAAATCGTTTAAGCTATGGCGAAGCTAGTAGTACAAATCTAGGAGATCTAGGAGCTACCTTCACCTTAAGCCCTGAATATGAGAAGGTAGTACCAGATGCACTCTATCTAGTCGCAAATCGGAGATTTATACAACGGTCCTATGGCTCAAATTGTTCCCTAGAATTTCTAAAATTAAGACAAAAACTTAAAGGAATATTCATGTTGAGGTAAATTAGCTAAATTCGGTGGCAAACTTTAGGAATTTAAGCACTAGACTAGCAACAAACATATATTGACCTGCTTATATAAGGATCTACTCAGAGTTTTAAATCTTGACCTGTTTAACCGAAGAAGGGAAACACTCGAAAAAGAAAAAAAATCGGGATTTAATGACATATTATGTAAACGGAGAAGAGGCTAGATGCAATACTTATGCTATGTGTTTTGTGTGAAGCAACATAACAGCACAAACCCATAAAACAAGTGTGAAGAATTAGTTGTTGAATGTATGACTTTTCAAAATTCAATCTAAAATGTACCATCATAATTATAAAAAGTTAAAAATATTGTTTTTGACTAAACTATGGATATGACTAATATATGACATTATATTGAAATCGACTACGTTTTCTTTAATAAATTTATGTTATAAATCCTGAAAATTGTTTAAATTATTTGTTAAACCATATGATTAATTTTTAAAACTTTATGATTTGATATTTTATTTTTTAGCCGATACTGACACTCCTAAATGGAGGAGGTTACTTTAAATTTTGTACATAAAGGAGCTGTTGTCATAATAAATATTCAAAAATCTATTTAAAGTTGGCTAAGGAATAAACCTCAAAGTATCAGATACTTCAAATACGTACCTTCATTTGGGTCATATAAAGTCTTTCACTATTTTCATTGGTTCGTTTCTTTTTCTACTTAGCGTCTGAATGTACGTTCAAATTTCTGCAGCCTAAGATGTTTACAATCCAATTTTTATTTATTGTTATTGGGTATATATTACAGCACAAGTAATAATAATTATATTTAATTACTATATATTTTTTTATCAATACTCTCTCACATACACTTTCTAAATTTAGCAATATTTCTGTCCACACATCGTTAAAACGTCATCATTATTTATTAATAAATTACCAAACACATCTTCATTAAGACAAAATAATACATTCGTTTTGATAATGCTTCTAATCAGAAGGCATGAAAGTTTGTTAACGTTACATATCATTTTTATATGACAGCGATGAGTATTTAAAGACAAGATTATCAACAATATTTAATAACAAAAATTCATTTAATTTTTATTAATATTCATATATAACTTCACCACTCCCAAAAATGTGTTAATTTAGAAATAAAACCCGTAACAGTTTATCGTAATTAGTTATGTTAACAGTTTCGTTTTGGTATTCTACAACCTCCTTAACTGGTATTAGTTCCAAATCATTTCCTCCTATCAAGACGTTTTCTACTAGCAACTTCTTTTACTCGCATGTTTACTGCTTCTAGCAGAAATGGAAATAAAAATTACATCCAAACGCGTTTAAGTGAAAAACTAAACACATAAAAGCAAGGGAGCAGACCAAAGGCATTAGAAGGGCCATGCATCATTCCCTCTTAGCGGTTACTGTACTTTTTGTTGCTGCCAGTGACCTTATTTCTGTGTTCTCTCTCGTATTCGTTTTTTATACAAGGTCGATCAAAAATGTGTTTCGATTCACGAATGAATATCTTTAGGTAATTTAAATACCAATAATTTAAGTTTATTAACCGGTTGGTCAAATTAATCGATTGCTTAACAGTGCATCTGCTTAGTTACCGATTTTGAAGGAAGTGGTGGTTAAGTCACCGATTCAATTCAAGGCATATGAAACTTGGCCCACCAAAATTTGTTTTTTGATTTTGTTCTGCATTGTTCATCATAAAAGATATATGTTTGTCTTCTGTGTATCTCAAAGTAATTAAACAATGTTTCGTCTTTAAGCGAGCCCCCTCACCAGGGGCGAACAAAAAATTTTTATGCCTTTAATGACGATCTATTGTATGACAAATTAAATTATTGATTTGAAAAACTCAGGCGCTTGGTTCGTTTATCGAAATTTATCATTCGAATGCCTAAAAATACGACAAAAATCATGTTACGAGTTTTCAAGACATTACGTTTTTGCTTTTAATTATAGTTTAGTTTTATTAAATATAAATCCGAAATAAATTATTCAAGGGGTGATAAACTTTGAATTAGAAAATACTGATTACTGAAGAACCTGTTGTTAATGACCCTTTTGTGTTACGAGGGCTGCCTATTATATTTCGGGATTAGAGAACAAAAACAAATATTAATCATCGAAAATCGCTTTATTGTTTTTGAAAATATTCCCCATGAAGATCTATACACGTTTGCATGCGTTTAAACCAATTGTCGAAGCAGTTTTTCCACTCTGATTGAGGTATCTCCAAAACATGCATTCTAAACCCTGCAACCGCTTCTTCAGGTGTCGAAAAACGTTGACCTCTCAGTTTGTTTTTTACGTACGGGAATAAAAAGAAGTCATTTGGTGACAAGTCAGAACTATACGGCGGATGACTCATCAAATTGATGTTTTGAGTGGTCAAAAATGCAGTTGTTTGAGCCGATGTGTGAGAGCTCGCATTGTCGTGGTGAAGAGTGATTCGTCTTCGGCGGTTGGTTTTCCTCATTTCTTGGAAGAAAACTGGCAAACAAATGGTTGTATACCACTCAGAATTGACTGTTCTGCGTTGTTCTAGTGGTACGGTTATGACATGTCCAGTTTTTCCGAAAAAACAGGCGATCATTTGCTTGGAAGTGCTTCGTGCGCGAACAACTTTTGTTAGATTCGGCTCATCTTGAAACACCCATACAGTCGACTGCTGTTTCCTTTCGGACTCATACAAGTAAATCCACGATTCATCACCTGTCACTATGTCATAAACGTGTTTTGAAGCACCGCGATCGTATTTTTTGAGCTTTTCTTTCGACCAATCGACACGAGCCTTTTTTGAACTATTGACAAATTGTGTGGGATCCAACGCGAACAAATCTTTTTGACATTCAAATGTTTATGCAATATTGAATGTATGCTGGTCCCACTAACGTGTAAGGTTGACTCAATCTCACGATAGGTCACATGACGATCTTGCAATATCAGTTCGCACACAGCATCAATTGTTTCCGGAACAACAACTGTTTTTGGAGTACCTTCACAAAATTCGTCTTGGAGTGAACTACGACCTCGATTGAATTCACCATACCATCGATAAACAGTGGTCCTTGATGGAGTTTCATCGCCAAAAATTAAATTAAGTTCATCCATGCACTCTTGCTGACTTATCCACGTCGAAAGTTGTAAAAAATAATGGCACGAAAATGTTCACGATTTAATTCCAATTTTTGGCCTAGATGAATCCTTTAAGTTACTGTAAACAACACATAGCGCTCGTATGTCAAAACGTTCTGAGTACGTATAACCTCAAAAATGTCAAACTTTACGATAGAGCTGTCAGTTGTGAGATTGCAACACTAGGGTTGTCCAATCCTGAAATATAAAAGGCTGCCCTCGTATGATATTTGCGTTGACTACCGTTCATAATTCTAATAGTTTGTAAAAAATCTTGCAACTTAAAATTTTCATAAATAGTCTCATATGTTAAAGTACAAATAATATTTTTCGCAAAATTGATGATGCCACAATCAATGATTATGAACGTTTATTTCTTCATTAAATAAAGCTCAGTGAATGAAAATGAGAACAGTTGAATAACACACTACATTATAATGGAAGTTAATAATGATAATTGCATTAATAACAATAATTTCATTTCTCTGATTCACAAGAATCACTTTTGCTGGCTGTAGTTTAAATTTGGCACTGCAAACTTTCACACAATGGTCAATATTCAGGTTTGATAACATTTTCTCAATACAGCTCCTCAAGTGCTTCTTCTTGTTGGTTATTATACGAGGTTAACCTTTATATGCAAATTTTATTTCCAACGGTGTTTTTGCTGTTTTTCTTCGTTGATTGTCTTTAATAACTATTAATTTTAAAGATTATTCTTCGCAAGATGTTATATACACAACAGCAGAAGATCTTTTCCTATTCTTGATTTGCAGTAAGTACAATTTTAACCTATAACACCAGAACGGCATTATTAGGTTACAAATACTTATTTGTGAACTTTTTCTTCATATTGACTTTATGTATACCTACTGATCCCTCTCATACTGTGAATATCTCACCACTAAAAACCTGTGTTTAATTGATTTTAGATTGGTGATATTCTTAACACAAAAAAAATCTGGCAAAATATTAAATTTGCAACTCCTGTAACATTTGGACGCCTATCTTATTGAGTGTTGCAAAATTCCAATCTTTATTTGGTTTTGCAAATGATAAAATTGTAGATGGTTTATCGTCTTTTATAGTATAAAAACAGTTAAACTCACCACACCTCGTGTTTAGGAATGCCTATAAGCAAATATAAGGCGACGAAATAGTTAATTCTGACTAGATTCAGTTATGTTTTATATCCTTATTACGGTTAGTTTTTTCGTCAACACCTTTCACGGACACGTTTTCTTTGAAAAGTTTATAGCATCGGATATTATTTGACTTTTGGAACTCGGAGAACTCTACTTAGTACCTAATATATGGTGTCTTTCAAAGTGTTGGAGAGTACACATAGCACCCTCTTTCTGAGATGGCATACACACTATAAATCTTCTGGATACAGAATCTAACACTGGAGTGGAACCCTTTCCCTATATATCAGCAGCTGGAGGACAATTGTATATTTTATCTTAGCTTAGCTTAGATATATATGATGGCTTGCAAAGAGTTGGAATAGAGTATAACATAAAAATCGACCATAATTTATTGCTCATTTGTGCTTAAATAGTTTTGTAGCTATTAAAATTTGTATAAACAATGGCCTCTGTAGCCTAAATTTAAGCCACATTAGCTACAACAGTAACTTTTGAACCAATAGAGATGTCAAAATTCCGTAAGCTAAAATATTGTTCCCAATATGTTACGCTCACAGTAATATTGTTGCACTTACTACAAAATTATTTTTAGGTTAACAAATGAGCAATAAATTCTCCTGCTTTTAAAATAATGCTATATCTATTCCTTAAGATGTTACAGTTGTGTCCTTACTTCTGTCGTAATTAACAACAAAATTGCATTAAAATCTTCAGGTTTTAAAAATTCTGCTATCTAAGTTAAAAAAGTGAGCTGAGAACTTTATAGCTGAAACGGGTACAAAAGCCGTTGTTTCTCAGAATCAATAAAAGCTACAATCATATTTCTTGTGCAGTAAATTATAGGAACAAAATTTTGAAACAACTATTAGCTATTACAGCTATGACTTCTGTAGCTGAAACGTATAACAGAGGTCGTTGTTTCTCTGAATTTCTAAAAACTGCAAAAATACTTTTAGCGTGAGAAAGTAACAATACAGTAGATAAAATAAGTCGCGTTCAGAGTTTTGATCTCTTTGTTAATTTAAACCTGTGTAAAGGCATTTAGATCTCGGCTTAGGTTAGAGCAAAAAAACTGCGTTCAGCGTAACAAGTTAGCAACAACATAGCTCTTAAATATACTCAAGTGAAAATTTGGATAGTTATATTGATTAGAATTTTACAGCTATTTTGAGCTCAAAGGCTTCTCAGAATCGGCAAGAGGTCCAAATCTATTTTCAGCTTAACAATTTAGGAACATATTTTCGCACTGATCATATATGTCTTTTCTGAGCCTCCTCGTTCTCCAGACTTGAATTCTAGAGCAAATGAGACATCAAATTTAAACAATATAGGAAGTTTAGTCTCAAGAGGATCACAAAAACTGATGTTTTAAGAAGTTAAGAGCACCTGTTATAAATAATAGAAAACGTGAGACAGCTGAATTGTTTTTTGCAAACACCTCAACCTATATTTGAATGATTTACGCGTTTAGTGAAAATTCAATTGTTGAAAGGAATTTTGTTGTTCCTTTTTCTTTTCTCGGAAACGTTATCACCTTCAACAATCATTCTAAGAGATCCGATTTAATACCGTAGTTATGAGTGAATTTCATGTTTAAACAATATTTTCATTCACTTATATACATAAAAATGCACCTTAAAAACTTCTTCGCTTCAAATTATACCCATTAAAGTCTTATTGCAGCTAAAGCATTATTTCGAAGAATTTTTTAATCGTATGTGCATTGTATGTGAGAAATGAATAAGGTGTATTTTTCTCAAATGAATAAATTTATTTTTTGCGCTGCTATTTGTTTTCCTGTTGCTACAACTTCGCCTGAATATATCCTCGTAAATAACATTTTAAAAGACTTTTACATTTGTAATGGTTACATTTTTTTGTTGGGAGGGGGTAAAATTCGCATATCGTTGATGATGTTTCAAAGTTATCTTGCATGCATGCAAAACGGGATAAAGAACAGACGATATAAAAAATATCAGTGTTAACAAATGCGTTTGTTATTATTTATAAACTAGACTTGCTGACAGCTGAGATACAGACCGAGATAACATAATGCATGAATACATGAATATATGATTGGCGACAAATGAATTAATTTATATGTTCATTAAAAGTCATATACGTACGTCTGATTTGATCTTTATTATATGTATGCAATAGTTTTCTGTGTATTACTTACACAATTGTTGTTTAATTAAATTGATAACAAAACTATGGGAGTTTTAGTTAGGTAAGCTCTGGTGCAAAATGACAAATTAAAAGAGATAGTTAATTGCATTGAATTCTCAATATTAATGTAATGATTCTGATAAATTCCAAGATAAATTAACTAGTAAATGTTTATATCCTGGCAATAACTGCAATTATTGAAAAAACCTAACAGACTAGTCAACAAGCCCACTTTTATTGATTTTCAGTTCACATTCTCCAAAAATTATGGTTAACTTGTAATATTAGATTTACAAACGTTATAAATAATGACGTATAAACGCATTTTATGTTTTTCTCGCTACCGAAACTCTAACTACAATTGCACCAATATTTATAATTTTAAATCAGACGTGAAAACAGGTTGATGAAGAAGAAGATATAGAAACAACAACTGAAATGGTATAGACACGTAAGACCATTGCCCGAAGAACGCAAATTGAGATATGAAATAAACTAACAATTTTTCTGCCATTTATCAATTAGGAGTACGTTGTCTTTTTGTGCAAGTAAGTTTTTTGCAATTTGTATATCTACATAAAAAACCCTGAAATTTTCAATACTATACCTTTTTTTAACTTCCAACATCAATTTTTATATGGTCTGTTTGCCAGAGAAAAAAATTACCAAAATTTAAGCACAATTTTTCATTACATTTTTATAAAAAACTTGTTAGTGTAAAATGTTTGATATCATAAAAACACAATAATTTTTTTAAATTTAATTAACCAATTTAAAATCAATAGGGGTAAAAAATAAAAATATGCATTTTTATGTCTTTATTGCTTATATATATGTTTTTTGATTCCCTTAAATTGTAAATAAAAAAATGGAAATCAAAATGTGAAATTTTTATAGGAGGCACCTGGTATTAAAAATCTAAAGCTTTTACAAATTGTAATAATAGTTGAACAAAATTAAATAAGTCAAAACTAGGGCAAAATATATTTAACTATTTAAATCGTACCTGATATATTTTCTTTCTTAATGTCCTTAATTTATTTATACAATTATTTGGTTTGAAAAAAATGAAAAACTTATTTTTAAAAAATATTTTCAACTGTGTTTGTAATCTGTTACATCTGCAAAGGATTTTGTGATTGATATTTGGAAAAAATGAGACAATTTGTAATATTCAATTTTTTGCAATTTTTTGAGCGGCACTAATTTAAAAAATATATATTTTTTCAACAATTTTTGTGATCTATTACATCTGTAAAGGATTTTCTGATTTATGTTTGGAAAAAATGAGATAATTCGTTATATTCAATTTTTTGCAATCTTTTTAAGTCACTTGAGCTGTTACATGCCCATTCTGAACCGAATGATACAGCAAGAATAACATTATTAGAAAAAGGTGAATTATTCCTAAATACCTGTGTTGACTAGCCTATAAAATCCGAAAAATACTACAAGACAACATTGTAGAAATACACGTAAGTACCAGTATTTAAATTTGGGTAAAAGAGTTTTTTATGGAGAAAATAAGTTAATAAATTAATGGTTAATGATTTTCGCAGTGAATGTTTTCTGTATTCATTACTTAATTTCAATTACAGCAAATGGTGTAAGTTGCCAAGAATGATAACGGTATTTAAAAGTCATTTAATTCACTAAATGTCAGGGGATGCTAATACCATTCAACTTATGCAATAAGTGAAAGCAGTAAAATCTTAAAAATACTTAACAGTGGAACAATCTGCTATATAATAGATCAGGCATTTGAAATATTGAAATTGTAAAAATGAACAGGGACTTTAATGACACCATATGAGGGGAGCGGGTTATAGTACCTAATTATTAGAAAAACTAGAATAGTGACAATTTCGCCAAAAAGTATTCATATCTTCTAGCCATCCGTAAAGTCGTATGGCCCAACGCTTTAGTTAAAGTTCCACCATTTAAAAGTTCTGTGGTGTAAATCTAGTTTTGTGAGAATGTGAAAACAAATGCCAAAAATATTGAAGTATTTTGAATGTGTTTATGACGTATTTGGTCTTGTTAAGGCGGACATATCGAACACATTGATAGATATTTCCCACTTGTGATCAAAATTACCCGTTTTTTGTGGATTATATTTAGCATCGTGTTTTATCTCTGAGAATGATAGTATCAATCTAGAATTGCTCGATGGTCCTCTTATTCAAAACATCCCAGACAAGCACAGGATTCTTCAATCTCAAAAGATGACTACGACTCCCATATTGAAACGATTTTTGATCTCAAAGCAACAGATGACGAAAATAAGTCCATACTGTTAAATAATAAGTCCTTTACCAAAAATGTTAAGAAGTAGTACTAGAAAGTAGCAGCAATCTAAACTCGTTACCTCAACTCTACTTGAACAAGGAATGAAAAGAAAAAGAACTGAAAAGTCAAATAAATGTGGCAGCTATTAAGAAAAAGATAAATCTGTTGGTCCAAGCATTAGAAATAAATAAAGGAGGATATTTGTCCAATTTGTTATGATTTTAGGAACAACAGAGTAATGTGGTCATGGTCCCATTATCCATGTACATGATTTCAGAGTGCAGAATTTATTGTCTGCCTTAAATATGTTGAAAATATGATTTAGAATAATAATCAATATTATCCCCTTATAGTGGTCGATATTTCTTGTTTGGACGGGTAATATCGATCAAAGAACATGTTTTTATTTTTGTGTAGAATTAGTTAGTTAGTTTTATAATTGTTGTAATAATTTGTTTGTTCGAAGAAAAGACACCACAGAAAGTTCTGCTGAAATAAACACTTTAAAACTCTAATAAGTTTTTCTTCTTTCTATTCGGGAAAAAGTCTTAGTTGGTCGATATTAGAACAATTTCACCTATGAATGGCATCGTATACGTTCGATATATATATATAACATTGTCTAGATTTTAAGTGACCTAGAATATGTGGCATGCATTGCTTCATAAGATTGAGGACAAAAGTGAGTAAGTTACTAAAAATAGTAAGCCAAAATCAGAGGAAATAAAAACGTCCTAGAACTCAAGACTTGCTAAGGCCAGTTAAACTAATCAAGCAACATCACTTACTATTAAGTAATGAGTAAAAACGTTGATGGAATATCACTCGTTCGTCTATCATTTCTAGAAAGAAAAGAGGAAAAATTGTATAAAGAAACCTCGTTATAAGGCATGGAACGAAAAATTCTGTTGCCTTTTCAAGGTGTCGTTCTTTTGTATGCAAGATAATATATATGATATATATTGTTTCTGGTCATGAAACCTTCATCAGTTGCGCTTCTCACAATAAAATGTCCTCTCAAACACTTATGTATGTGTTTGATACATATAGGTAAATTTGTAGACGCGAGATGTAAAGACAGACATCTAGAATTTTCGGGGAAACTAGCATAAGTAATTGTCACAAGGCTTAGAGAAAATTAATTTTGTTATGAAGAAAATACTTATAAAAGAGGCTTGTAAATTGTAGGGAACTAATCATTTCTAAAGGCCGTCTGTGGGTAAGCCATGAAATAAAATGAAGTTAATTGATTGCTATTTAATAACTACTTAAGTAAGGCATACAAAATGCAAGTAATGGGTTTGTACTTCAAACCTTATCTCGAATATCCCTGATTTACACCTATTGTCCCTCTCGACACCTAAACTGTTAAATTCTATTTCACTCCTTTTTAAATCCTCATAACTCCATTTAACGTTTTATTAAATTTACAAGTTAGATAATCAACTTTTATGTGGAACAAATAGGTGATAAAATCAGATTTGTTTGCTGAAACAATTTAGAGCTGTCCAAGTTAAGAGCTAATAAAAAAGAAATAAACGTCAGGAGGGGTCGTAAAACCTGTTTCGTCGTAACTCGAGAGATATGATAGTGTTTAGTGTTTTGATACAGTTTCTTTACATTTTACGATTTCCTACTTGTCTTTTAAACACCTTTGCCACTCCAATGAATTGCAATAGATTTTTTTCGGAAATTGTTTGTTGCTACAGACTTTGTATATTCAGAATTTCTGTATTCCTTCTAAAAATATTTTAGTTAGAGTATGTCGGTAAGCCACATCTCATATGCAGTAATTAATTATAACATCACTAGGGGTCCGTAAGTCATCGAAAGGTAAAAGATTCGACCACCCAGATTTTATTATTCGACAACGGTCAACATCTATCTTGTTTACACACATGTAAGCTTGTATGGTGTTCAAAAAAAGACAAGAAGACTTCTTTTGGTTTCGTAGTAATTGTTCTGAAGTAGTTAGCAGGCAAGTTAAGTTATTAACTTCCAATATTTAAATATACTCGCCAAGGTTTATTTTATATTAATGTTTCACAAAAATTATATTTATTTATGGTATTTTAATTAAAGTAGTAGTAGTTCATATGAGTAGGCAGAAATTTATATATTCAAATAATAGAGAATGATTCGACTTTAAACAAAGGTAAGCCACAATTCTCAGAAGTACTGTAAAAATGTTGTGTGCCTGGTAATCTCTATGGTGGTATAAGTAATATACGAATTGTTAAAGTGCCAAAATAAATCGGTAAAAGCCCAAAAGTAGCCAAGGTGTACCACAGGGTACAATGCTTGAACCACTATTTTTTCGACAGTACATTCATTATAAAAATGTTGTATGCCTGGTAATCTCTATGGTGGTATAAGTAAAACACGAATTGTTAAAGTCATCTCACATTGCATATAGCAATGTGAGATTTGGCATAGTTAAAGGTCATATGTGAAGGAATGTAGAAGCTAGAACGTACCGACAAATTATTGTATCTCATTTCGTCTAAACTAACACTAGTCAATATATAGGTACAATGTAATTACATATTGGCAATAACTGAATTCAAATTGAGTCAGATTGTTTCAGGAAACAATTATATTACTAACATTATAAAAAAATTACAACAATTACAAATTTTAAATAACTTGAGGTTAATTTTATGTGAAGCTCTTAATTTCAATGCATATTGTGGGCATGTTGGAAATAAGACATCTAGAAAGATGGTTAACTAAATCATTGAATTCGTATGCAAAAAGTGTTGTTTATAATCACTACATATAGAGTTCGCCCCATATATTAACCGAAGTGTCAAATATGTTCTTAAAAATCGCAATTGATACATAATACGACAATCAGACGAAAGAAATATATATTTTAAATTTCCCAGATGGAAATCAGAGAGTTTGTTGAAGGACATTTAATCTCATTTAGTTATACGGTTGGGTAGTTGGGTAATAAATGCATTATTATTAGGTTTATCAGATACAATACAAATTTGTGATAATTATAGGTTATCTATTTTCTGAAAAACGCCACTACAATGTGGAGAATTTTTTTACTATAGTTGTATTAATGTAATATATGAAATTGCTATGTTTTTACAAAATAAATCTTACCAAATTGCTTGTAATAATCACAGCTAGTATGGGTTCTTAAATTAAATTTACCAGCTCTATATAGTATGCCAAAGTAATTCTTTGGTATAGCTCATTTAGGGTTGGTAATTAAACAGAACACAGAGGTCGAACTACTTCGTAACAGTATTCCTACTTGAGAAACTTTTTATCTTAGCAGAAAAATCTGGAAATAAAATCTAGCTACATCCTAGAAGTAAATCAAAACCGATTAGTTTAAACTTAGTCCAGAAGACAACTATGGTCTTGAAACATTACCATGTGATGCAATACAGCATTGTTGTCCTATAGTCTGGAAATTACTTTCCTTTCTTATTAGTGTTTGAACATAGTGGCATCATACCTATTGGTCAAAACTGAATTCATTAAAATAGAAAATGTGCCAATTCTGTATTTTGGTTCACAAAAAGACTGTCGGAAGCAGAATTGGTGAAGTTAACCTCAAAATAATTGAATCATCACGGCATTATCGTAGAAAGTTTCAGTAGGACATGCATCCACAATCCCTAAAAATATATACAGTCGTGTACTAATGTCCCTTTCCCAGTTTGTTTTATCTTCTAGCCGATAATGAAGGCAAATACAAAATCTTATTTAAACGACAGGCATATATAAAAATATTCCCTTTTCCAGGCTAATGCTTTCTATAAGTATTGATTAATTTCATTCTGGGTCTGTATTTGAATAACCTTAATGTCAGAACGATATATTGGCTGTCTAAAACTAACAGTTTTAGTCCATAGTGTGACGGGAAATCATCTTATATTTCGCAGCATTCAAAAGGTTTCGTTTGGGTAACGAAGCCGGCGGCTGGCGATATCGAAGTTCCTCGAGTGTTCGAGAATCCATCCATACCCTTATGAGAAGAAACATATAAATTCGGAGAGTTGACGAAGGGATTCATTCAGTTTTCGATTGCCGAACAGTAAACATCAATATCAATTGTATATAGTTGTGTGAATATAGATTTAGTGAAAATAATTTATAGTAAGTTTGACTGTGTTTTTAAATAAATTCAAGAACCAGAGTGTGAAAATAAAAACATTACAATGTGAATATTTATTCACAGTCTTTTTCAAGGGATTTATAAATAAAACAATAACACAAGGCAATACACGATATACCCGTGGTTAACACGTATCAAAAAATCAAAAATAAAAAAATATTTGAAAATATTAAAGAGATTATTGCGATTTTTAATACTAACAATAAATTAAATCTGGTCTTACGCATACAAACCTGTTTAACACAGCCCAAAGGTCTAACAATTGCTTCTACACTATACCTTAAGTTTGTGGTCACAGATATACGGGTGAGATTTGAATATTTCTAGTAGTAAGGAAAAAGAAATACCCATGTAAAATCTCCGGAAAAATGTGGCAGGTACCGAGTGACATGGGATAATACTCTATGACAGAATTACACTTAAAAAAAGGAAATTAAGGACTCGAACTGCATGAGTATTATTAATGCTGAATTCAGAATACCGTCAATACACTAAACTAGGAAAATTGTCAGTGTTTGACAAAAATAAAAAAATGTAGCACAACTAAAGCCAACAACGACGTCAAACTTCAAATATTTATTTATTACAAAAAAGCAGTCACATGAAAGATTCTATACGAGCATAAAGAATAGTTCTCCTCCTCAATATCATTTTCCAAATTTACTTCTTTTCAAGATTCACTTGCTCTACTATCAAATTGTACAATTATTGCTTTACTAAAATATTGAATTATTTGGTGGCTGGTATGTCTTGAAAATCGACAGAAGCAACTCATATTGAGTCCGAAATTTCGGTCTATATACAAATTATTACGTACCTATTTATATGCGAATTTGTGAATCTTTTCGGTTTACTACCACCACAGCATCTATAACAGACCAGTAAACGCTGAAATCCCACTTTGCTGTACGAAAATAAATGCTATTTTCAGGAGAGAAGTGTAACGGGCAACGAATAAAAGCGCACCACCAGCATCGCTATATAGAGCAATACAAGTGAGCTTGTAGCATTTCGCTCCGTTGTGAGGTTTTCTGTTGAAAGTTACAGTGGCATAAAAAGGCTCTGGATTAGCCTCGGTGCCGTTTTGGTGTGTGCTCTGTAATGACATGATTTACGGCCATCAGAAACATTTACTAGAGGTGGGTTTCGGTTGCTGTTGTGAACGGACATACGTATTTTAAACGAATACCTATATGGGGCATTATGCGTTATTGGACAATGTCACCTGTCTTCCCATTATTAATTACGAAATTATTCCTAGTCGAAACGTATATAATTCAGTTACGGATTCGTTCAGTTACATCGGCGGGATATCTCAGCTATCGCGGCAGTCACATTGATTTTGACAAATTGATGTTGAGCTGATATACTGCATCTGTACCAGATTCGGGCGAGGACAAGTGGCAACAGGGTTTGGCGATGCTGGAATAAATACCAAAAGTAAAATGGAATTCATAAGTATTTATTACTTGTTTCCCTGTTACTTGTACTTCTGATTATGTTTTCAGTTTTTATATATCGAGAAATGCTTAGTGAAGTAGGGATTAGGATTCAGATCTTCTACATAAAACTATTTTTTCCAAATATTAACTATACAAGCCAGAAATACTTTGAGTGAATATGTCTTAGGTGAAGATAGTATACACCAATTTAAACAAAAAACTTTTGTTCCACTATGGTCTACAACACCTAGTAACCAAGAAAATTCAAAAATAATTTCGGTTGCAAAAATCTAACAACCTAAAATTCAGTGATTAGAATTGCGTTTCCGAGAATTAGTTTTGTTTCGCTATATAAAACATTTCTGACATATATTTGAAATTGAGTTTTAGAAAAAAATATTGAGTAATATGTCAAAGAACAGCTATTTACATATTAATTGCTCAATACAATGTAAAGTTAAATGATCTATTTTAAGCGCTTAATTATATAGAAACACATTAATTAACTTTAAATCTTTTAGTAAGACAATTGTCAGTACTTACCTCATAAATGATCCCCGAAGTAATTATTTTTATCAGAAAAACTGCATTAAACTGCACGTTTTAATCCAAGAATATTACATTTTTGCTATAAAGTTTTCACTAACTCTGCACACTTACAAACTAGCTTTTAAAATGTAAACAACACAAACATAATACAAAAACTACTAATACACACATTATATTCGTTGGAGGCACATCAGAGTATCGCGCTGTTGCAACATATTTTCAGTCAGTTTGCGGAGTAGTTCCGATTTATAATTATCAAAAATGTGGTTTGTCAATGTTAAAAAATCTAGTAAAGTCATATGATTTATTTTGTAGCTACATTTTAAAATCAGAAGCTTTTTCAATATAAATGTGTCTGTGACTGTAAAAAGGGGTTCTTTTTTTTATCAAAATGTAATTCGTTTTAAAAGATGTTATAAGGGTTTTTGATTTAACTTCACCTGAAGGGTTATTCCTTAAATTATCTGCACTTATACCGTTCACACCATGTAAATATGCCAATGATATTTAGTATTCAACGCAACTTATATATATATATATATATATATATATATATATATATTGACTACGACTATAGAATTAAACTAAATGTAGAGTTAAATAACGACACCTAGGTGTCTTAGTGCATGTTACTGAGGCTAAAAACCAAAATCTTTCGAGATAGTTTGATAATTTTACTAAAAATTGGTTGACCTTTGACCGATGTTAACCATCTTTCAAAGCTCATTTGCCGTCCTAAAGGGTTATAGTAGTATTAACATCACTGTAGCTTCATCTTCTTCGTTGCTTATCCATTTAGAATGTTGACAATAATGTTGACAATTGTGATCTATGTTACGGCAGCCTGAATTCTTCTGAAGTTTTCAAGGACCATGTTTTAAGGATCCTAAACGATGAAAATCTACTGCTGTGTATGTCTTATTTCTTCTAATATCACTGACAGAATAAACTGAAATTGTAAGCATTTTTCCCATGTACTCGAGTTGTCCACTGTTGATGGTACTTATATGTGAAGCTAGTAACATCAAAATATATGTGTTTTTGAAATTTTTCAATAAAAAAATAATAATAGCTAAATAAAATGATCTAAAGTCTATTCTGATGCACCGACATTGATGATGCGTTATGATTTCTAGTACAACCACTGACATTTCACGTCCGTTTGATCTTGTTGGTTCTCGTATCAATTACATTTCATCACCATTTGTAAATAAGGACGACCTTGGGATCTGTCACTATTCATAATATGATCCAACCGTGTTAACGGAATAGGAACTTGGAAATTAGTTGCGACCATTATTGTCTCAGTTTACAACTTACTTTCATATTTATCAGTTCGCCCTCTTTTAATTTTCATTTCACATGATGATCTTTCTTTGAATCCATGCTTGAACAGGTGTCGCTTTCATTGTGCGCTGCATCTTGTGACACTAGAAATATATCACTGCGGTAGAGTTTTTATATAGACTATCCATGTTATTGAAGAGTTTATTTTTTCCTGAGTGTTCAGGTATGAGCTCTATATACCGAAACTGCCCATGAAGCCAGATGCATAGGAATAATTTTATTTTTTTATAAAGTCCTTCTTTAGGTCACAAAGGAAGTACAGGTCAGTTTTTTCTGCTGCATATTGCTCATTTTGAATTTCTTTCTCCAAGCTTTCAGTTTTTGTGTGATGTTTGTTTGGTTCTTTTCTATATTTCGCTGCATTTATTTCAATTTCTTTACGTCAATCTTGTATATTTGTTTTCTTAGCGGCCTTATTTCCCGTTTTGTCTGTCTCATTTTTTGTCTCTAGGTCTGATCGATATTTATTTTGCTCGTTGTTTTTGGAGGAGAAAGAGTTCTTCGTTCGTCAGAGCTGAATGTTCCGCTTGTTTCTATATACTTGTTGTTTTACCCTATTTTTTAATTGTAGTATGTCATTAAATTCAAAAACTCATTTTTTGCATTTACCATTGGAAACAGACTCTTCGCTCCATTTAAACTAGTTTTGTGTTCAAACATCCGATCTCATATAGCAGAATAATTCGCCATATTAATGATAATAGTTAAGGGAAACGTAATATACATCAAAATTTTCTTAGAGCAAGGGGGGAGCTGATGTATATATACAGGTATAAATATACACAAATAATTAAGAATTGTTGCTCTGAATGAGCAAAAACAAAACCAAATATTTATTTTCTTAAAGATATTGTAAGGTTAAACGAAACTATTTATGGATGTCGCCTAGTAACCTTTAGCAGTGTTTCTTGCACTTCCAGCTCAAATGTTTGCACCAAATTTAAATGTGACATTTAATTAAAACTGACGGTTATATTGATCGTTTTCAAAAGACATTCAAACACACGAGAGTGCCTCATCCCTCGAAGTGCCGAGCGAACTGCCATCTAGCATGCCATTCTCACGGCACACTAGACTCAAACAATAAAAATAGATCATTCGCCAAACACACCTGACAAATGAAACACTGCATCTTTGATTTATGTTCACATAAATCGCCGTTATATATTAAAAGTGAGCAAAATATTAAAACAAATGCAGTTTTAGTTATGTGATGACAAAATCAAGTGTTTTCGTGTCCGGAAGTACTTCGGTGGGTATTTGCCAGAAATTTTATAAAACTTTAGAGGAAATTCAGCGACTCATTAGTCACAATGATGCGTGCGTTGAACTGTTAGTTATTGTTAATATTCCCTACAATTTCGTGAGGAAAAGACGTTTTATCACCAGCTGTTCGTTATATTTTATCAAGAAATTTGACACTAATATGGTGTTTGGGAACGAAGAAGAAGAAACAATAGCGTCTTAAAAAAGTTTGTATTACGTAAAATAACTTTGCAAACGTGAAGCATTTATTTTGTTACCATCGTCAAATTTTAGCTATGGTTTTAAAATACAAACACATTTTAAGGTTAACAATAGATACGACATTTTTATGGATTTTATAACTAGGCAGCTCATATTTAGCTAAGCAAGAACACACATAATTTCATTTGTTAAAAAAAAGAATAGCAATTTGTCGATATGTGGTTAATAAGATTTTCCAAGTTTATCAATAGATTCACGTACAGAACATTGTGAAGGAATATTTATCCGGAAATACATCTGTTCGTTAGTATGAATCTTGTCTGAAACTCGCAGACGTTTTGCTAAGGTCTCACTTGGCATTCTTAATGCGTTGTCACGGTGAACTGGGCTACCTGACAGAATTGGCCGAATTCTTCTAAGGCATGAGATAGCAACGTAAACAAACCTCACTAGATTATAGGAACAAGTCTAAGAAATCCTAAAAGTTAAACTAGAAAACCAAAAAGTATGTAGTATATTAGGCGTAACGTGCGACAAAATATACGTCTGACAAACGACCAGGAAAATTTCAGCCCGCTTAGATAAACACAAATTAGCTCTCATAAATAAACAAACGACATCGGTCTTGTTCCAACATGAACAACAATCGAGCCACAAAATCACTTTCTATAGTTATAAACAGATCGCCCAAAAAACCCACAACAAAACAAGACTAATACGAGAAGCTACTGAAATAGAAAAAACAAAGTGTACAACTAAACGAAAGCGAAGACCCCTACACCTCCTCAGTAGATGGAACAAAATTATTCAACAAAAAATAAAACACAATTAGCTACACAAAATACAAACCCGTCAACAAGCGATCTACCCGACACGACAGCCAAGGGGGCGGAGTCAACACCGACCAATCAGACGCGATACGACCTCCGAGGGGGGCATATAAATATAAAGCCCAGGTAGATTACCTCCCAGTACAACGTGACAACGCATTGCGAATGCCAAGTGAGACCATGGCGAAACGTCTGCGAGGCTAAAACTCAATTCATACTAACGAATGGATCTATTCCCGGATAAACATTTCTTCAATCTTAAAATCGTGTAGTGAACCGGCAAATCTTTTTTAATATATATTGATTTTTTGCTTTATTTTTAACAAGTTTAACAGACTTCGCAGCGAACAATTCAAAACATATTGGTGAAGGAAAACTTGTTAATCTTAAATAATATCACAACAGAATACCAAATGATTTACAAAGTATGAATCCGTCATATATATGATCAAAGAAGTGTGTTCAACATTAAGATTTCCATATTTCGTTAACTAAAATCCAACTGATTCTAAAACTAATAATTATGTTCTATCGTACAAAATAATGACTAAGTGGTAAACAAGGTCTAAAAAACTAGTAATTCAAATTATCACGTAAGGATTAATAAATGTACTTAAAAAAACGTTATGTTTCATGCTTTGTTGGTAGTAAACGACGTGTATTAAAATCAATTTTCTATTTCCAACTCATAAACACAAGTCAAGCAGGACAGTAATTTTGATTATGTGCGTACCTGGGTGGCACGATCTACTTTGTACGTTATAAAAGCACTAATATATGTTTTAATTAAGTAGCTATTAGAATATGTATGCGTAATAAGAGAACCCTTCAAGACTTTTTTGTTAACCTTGTATCATGTTTCAATTAAAATTCAAAGTAATATTGGTTAATTCAACAGTCTAGTTTTAATATTTTACCTCAAAATATGACACTAGCAATGCGATTCATAATATCTACTAAGTAATGCAGAAATTCAATCGGAAATTAATCGAGCTCTAGTATAATACGTATTCTAGAACAGATAAATATTCTTTCTAGATACCTTTTAAGAACCTACAAAAAGTAAAGGAAGAAGAAACAGAATGGGCCACATAACAAAAAACAAAATGTAAAAATTTGGCTATACTTTTTATTGTAAATATTGCAACAAATTAACATCGTTTACTTTAGGTCACATGTTCATCAAATCAGAATAAAATAATAGATAATTAAGACAATAACTGATGGTTAATATCATTAGGATGTTTAGTTTTGCTCTAATAGCAAGGCAAAACTAGCCTAGCGCAAACACAATTATCTTGACATTGGACGCAATCGTCATAATTCCAAAACAGTTGACTAGCATTTTGAATCTTTTAGGCAGTGCACGATCTGTCAGTTTTCTTGTTCTTCCTTGTCTCTGACAATCAGTCTGTTGTTTGATAGCCATTCTTCTTTGATACTTTTTGGCCACCCTGAAAAGTCAAGTTATTAATACTTTTTTTGGTTCATGTATTCTGAAATTGTGTGGAACTAGTTTCTCCTGCGTTCTTAGCTAGTTGATGAATGCGTTTCATTCTTGTTTAGATCAGAACTGTCTAAACTAAACTAAATAAATGGGGGGGGGCAAAATATTGGTAAACACAAAATACAATTGGATTAAAAAATATATAAAAATAATATTTTCTCTACAAAAAACTAGATTTTGCTATTTAAACAAATAAAATAAAAAAAAAGATTTTGCGTGCCGTGGTTTAGATCATCCTTATTTATTGACGTCGATGGCTAAAGATCTGGACTGTGAAAATTGAACATTAATTCTTTTTACAATTACTATTGTATGAAATAAACGTTGAAATGTTTTTCTACTAATGTTTGATTGCTCACAAATTTTTGACTCTGAAGGCATAGAACGGTTAATATTTGAAACTGCATATTCTTGATTACAAATTATATTAGTTGAAGTGGAAGGATTAGCGTTAGGAGCTAATAATTCCAAGTCTGTAGAAGCTGCTGCCCAAAACATTTTTTGGATTATATCATGCTTCAGAGGCCAAATTACAATGTCAAGAAATTTATTGCATAACGTCAACATAGTTATATTTTTTTCTTCAAGGACATCTAACATAATTTGGATTTTTTAATATTTTTTACAAACGTCATTTGATGAGAAGTTCATTTGTTTGTATTACAACATTTTCTTTCTTTTTAATTTCTAAAAATGTTAATAAAGATAGTTTTTTACATCGAAAATTGGTGGCCAATCATTTTTTAATTTCTATGTAAACCTAACCAATAAAATGTCTGCTTAAAGATGCATTCAAAAACTGTTGGGTGTATGCATTAAATTTATTTTACTGAAATATTTCCTAAAATATAATTTTTTTCTGTGAAAATTGTTTGTTAGTACGGCCCTGTTCGAACCTATTTTACTCGTATTCCAAATACTTAACTATTCATCAATGAGCGCCCTCAGTATTAAAATTATAAGTTAAAATAGAAAATGTTTATACTACCGCCACCTACCGTCGAATAGCAGAACTTATCGCGTGGGCAAAGTTTTACAAGTGGGCGGACCGTAACAACGCTGTTATAAGCGGTGGGGATATTCGTTAGGGGAATATCGTGAAAAGAGACAGAAATAGCATAACATCAAGAAACGTGGTTTGTATACAGGATGAGCACAGTTGGAGGTTCACAAGGTTGTTTATTTTGATTTTATTTTATTAGGTTTTAAACAGGCACTACTGTATTTTTATTTGCGTATTTGAATGGTTATTTTAGACTTATATCAGCTTTTCAATACAGTGAACTCGATCATTTTCTAACAAATAAATGACAAAACACCTACAAATTTATTAATATCGATGAGATATTTGAGTGTTGTTGGAAGGTACTTAAATAAATATATAGTTAAATCTGTTTACTCAGTATTGATATTATTTGACGTAGTAGAGCTCTATTGTTAATATATTTTTAGGACTGCCTTTTTTGAAAACTCTATTATACAATATAATGTATTGCTTTTCAATATGAATTATATAGGTTATTTCATTTTTACTTAAGGGAACATTGGTAAATCTGTCTTAAAATCTCGTTGCATTCCAATAAATAATTACATTTTCCTGAATTTTGTTCATAAGTATGAATTTTATACTCCAAATTTCTTAATACTTCATTTTAAAAAAAAACAAAATCTTGTAATTTGAGGTTTTTATTGTTCCCAGAATTGTGATATTTGAGCATATTAGGTGGAATCTTTTTTTGAAAAGTATTTTTTGCAACACATTGTGGAATATTGGTTAGACGTTACAAAGAGAGTTTTTTTATAGAATAAGATTTTTACTGTAAATAATAAGTTTAGGTAAGAATTAGGTGAAATTCGCTGTTATGTACCTAAGCAAATTGAAATATTTAATTATATAGTCCACTTTTACTACTTACTATTAGAAAGTACAAATTTATTGCAATTAATTTTCTTGAAAATTGAAAAGAGTTTATTATTATAATAAACCAGAAGCTAGCACACCTGGAAAATTATCACACAAAAATGGTTTCTTGCCTGAAATTATTTCTATTGTTGAAGTTGACACCCTCTTCATCCTTTCCCTATAAATAACTCGAACAAGACAACCCCCTGGGTAATCTGTCAGTGGTAGACACCCGCCGGCTCATACTGGGTGGGTGGTAAATAATATGGCCGATAGTTATCTGTCCATTGGTCATTGTTGTGAGATATATAAATCCTTAATGGAGTGCTAAGAGGACATGGCAATAAAATATTTGTATGTATCAGTTTGTTTTTGGTATATTTTATTTTAAGGGTATTATATAAATATTTGTCATGCGGGGTTTGTACCCAAATATATCTTTTGTGTTGGGTTGAATTGAAAAAACATGTAGGTAATAGGGATATTGAAAAATTGATTAGATTTGGAAAAACAGAATACAAAGGATAACATTAAAAATGATAAAATGTATAAAATGCCAATGTCCTGAACTGTATTTTAAAGAAAATGAAATCTTTGTCAATATTACACGTTTCATGATACATTATATAGAAAAAAATGTGAATAAATAAGCCTTTAATTATTTAATCTTGATATATACAGATACATATATATTGCAAATGAATATTTATTTTATATATGAATTTTGAATTAATTATTTAGTCTTGATATATACAGATACATATATATTGCAAATGAATATTCATTTTATATATGGATTTTGAATTGCTCTGTTAAATAATTTATCTCCAAAACTCTAATTGGTTTTGATCTTAAAAATTCCACCACAACTTCTTCTTGGTCCGGCTCATTGAGACTCAAAACCTGTAATCAAAGCTTTTTATATTCAATCGACTGATGTCAGTCAGCAAAACACAATTTTTCAATATATTTTTGTATTATAAACATATATTCCAAAAAATCACAAGAAATTCAAAATGTAACTCAATAGTCATAAAATGACATGCCCTTTTCGTATTAATAATTTTTATAGACATCTAACTTTGTAATTAGGAAGTTTCCAATCTTCATTCCTCCATATGTCGCTTATTCAATTTTCACTTCCCAAATGATTAATTTTTCAAAATTCCAACCCATTTTCGTAAAAATGTAATTTTTTCTCTTCTTGTTCTTTGATTTAATTGCCACCTATACTTCGAAAGTATAACCTGGTTCTAAATTTCAATTTTTTTTCCATTGTTTATTACAAACAGTACGTTCAGGCGACTCAGCTTTCTGTCCTTGTTGTCCTGTATAAATTTCAAATAGATCCGTTTATTGGTTATGTCATTTTGATCTAAAGTTAAATGTCATGTACATTATAATTTTGCCGTGTTATAGATGGAAATAATGAATTCTGAAACGTTATTTTCCCCGAAATAAGATTCCAAAGATGTTATTTGTAACTATTGCTTTACCAAAAATAAAAAGTTTTTGAGAATCTGGACTTATGAATTTAGTAAATGTCACTCCCTAAGGTTTATATCAAAATCGAGGTAAATTTTCAATCTTTCTATTGCTTAAACATTTCCAATATAATATATTGAATTACTAGAATCTTTCTTTATGCCTGTTTAAACTACTACTCTTTTTTTTTACTAAAACCGTCACATTTGTTAGATTCAAAAAATTATGTTTTGTTAGTTCTATTTATTAAAAATTACATACGAAGTTGCGAGTTCATGCCCTTTATTTATTGTTTAAAGATTTCAATATGATTACTGCTTCCATATCTCATTTGGTGTTTAGCATTGAGTTTTTTTCATCTAAGAACCATCCAACATAATTACCGTTTACCAGTATTATTTTATTATATACTGTACTCTAGTAACTTTAATTATTTTATGTGTTTATTTCCATTTCAGTATATTCTTATCTTTATTTAATGGGTTATGGTAGTTCACAAATAAAATACTTTCACAATATTTGTCAGTTTCTTGCGATTCAATATTGCAACATAGAGAATTAAGCAAAAAAAGAAACACATAAAAAATATTTTTTAACTTTCTGCTTTTTCATGATTAAGTTATACAGTTTAAAGCTAAGCTGTTCCTTTGTTTTGAAAGAACTGATTTCGACTTTCTTTCCTATTTAAGGTCAAGCACTTTGTAGATATGTTGTTGCTTTCTAGTTTGCATATGAGGATCTAAACCTTGAATCTTTCTACAAATTTGGATTATTTTATTGACGCCATTAACTAATAGAAAGTAACTTTACTTTAAAAACTAATTTCTGTTTTCTTATAATGGTTTTATTCATAACTAGCTGTCGCCCAGTGGTCGAAATTCGACCAATTGTGTCAATATCTCTGGCAGGTTAACTAACCTGAAAATCTTATCGTGACATTCTATCCTAGGGCTTTAGGGAGAACAGCAATTACACGGAACGGATCCAGATTCGGAACCTCTGTGTGATAGTTTCCTCGAAAATCCTAGATGTCGGCCTTACATCTCGCTTCTACAAATAAGTAAACAAATTCAAGTTTTTTTCAGATATAATTCATAGGACTTTATTTGTGTTCAATTTCGTAATTCTTAATTTAATATGACAACAAAGCAACCGCTAATGGGCTACCCTACATATTTATTTTTTCTAACCTCCCTGTATAGCTATAATTGCACTCAATTCTCAAACATTTATTAAAATCCTCATTATAATAATTCCATCTCATTACCTATATATTTCCACCACCCTATATATGCAACTGCTCATGGATCACGCATAAGATTTTTTAGCATTTTTGAACCACCCGCTAAACCATTCTGTATATGTAGATATTATGAAATTTTTAACTATCTTCTGTAACTATAATTCTACTGTGACCTATATTTCAACCATCATATATATGGAAGTCTTCGTGGGCTACTCTATAAATCATTTCCGTTTCTAACATTTTTTTATCATCATCCTGTATATCTATAATTCCTCTCACCCCATATTTCATCTTCCCTATATATACAACTGCTTATAGGTTACGAAATGTTGCATTTCCATTTCCGCCACCCTGTATATGCATCTCTGTACAATATTCTTTGCACCACCCTGTCTAACTGTAATTCTACTGCACCTTCTATTCCAAGAACCCTGTAAATTCAACCGCTAATGGACTTCCCTATATAATTATTTTATTAGTTATAATTGCACTCTGTATTTTAAACACCCTATATATGCAACTGCTTATGTGCCACCCACGAAAAAAAAAAGATTTTGAACATACCTATCTGGAATCGCCCTATATAATTATAATATACAACGATTACTTTACCACTAAACAATAACAACGCTTGCATACCACTTCCAGTAGTACATGCTCTAAGTATAAACAGCATTGGTCCCTCTATATATAATTACTCAATGTTTTGAGTCTGGCGGCGTCGGCACGCGGCACATTCAGTTGTTTGGCGTTGACATTATGACGTAAATAATGAATTTTTATTATATTTTATTTAATGAATAAACCATTATTATAAACTAATAATAGCATTCTGCACTGAAGGTCGTCAGTAGCTACTAAACAAAACAAAAATGAAGAAAATCGGTTGAGAGACAGAGGAGAAAATGGTACCTAATCGTTTTGTCTTTGCCTATTTTTATATAGATATTAGTGCAGTTCGTAGGCAAAGTTGTAGCTAAGCTATAGAAAGAGAATAAAGTATAGGCTTCGGATAAATCTAAGCTATACAAACAGGAACAAGAAAATTAGAGACGCTTGTTACTTCCAGAATTTAGTTAGTTGGGGCCATGGGAGACCTTGGACGTAACATAAAACCTAAGCCATGAACGGACAAAGAATAAAGCGACTAAGATTTGTCAGAACACTTTAAACATGCAAATACATTTCAAGATCAACATAACAAGAAGACTAGTCTGACAATAACAAGACTAAGTCTTAAACTAAGATCATGAAAGATCTTGCTTCTTTTACAGAAGCTTAACATCATTTCAATTATGATCAAATTCTGTATCAACTACACAAACTTAAAACCAAATATCGTTTACTAAAAGTAGGACAGGGCAAGAAACAGTAGCATAAAAACTATGTTTTTTATCAACAAAATATCAGTTATTAACCGAAGCTCAAATTCAAGATCAATGACTTTCAGAGTGTGGTAAATAAATTACTGTATGCTTGATCTTCCAGAGTACATCATGTAGCATAAAAAACCCACTTGATTGATACGTTGCCAGCAGCAATAGCCAATAATTTAGCATTCCTCTTGAATATGGAATCAACTACTTAAAATAATAATAGCCATCACAAAGTTATAAACCGTTACGATAATTTCGGGTGCCTTGACTGGTCCAACGGCATATTTTGATTCCATTCGACAAAATTTTCAGATGAAAATTAATCTGAATATCCGAAGGTCGACGTTATCACTGTATTCTACTTATGTGAGAAACATCTAAACCGTAATTAAAATAATTAATCGATTAAAAAAAGTGCGTGTTAACATCAAGATAAAATTATAGTGTTTATCTATTATAAACACTTCATTCATTCAGATAATAAATTTTCAAGTTGCGGCAATACGTGAAATCACTTTAATCGTATTTCAGTTGCTATAAATTAATATGCAAATTAGTTAATGTTTAAGAAGAAATCCGATTTTTTTTATTTTGTTTACTCCTTATTACAGGAGTATATAGCGGCCCCAGCATAAAGTTAATAAATTAGTTACATTTAGAGTCCTATAATTACAGCTGGAGTTTATGAATATTAAAATTTGAAATGTAAGTATTATGTTGGAATTTGATTCAGTTATGTTTCCTAATTTTGGAGATTTGAAAAATATTTTAGCTATAGACGTAGCTAGGGATTTTTCCTAGGGGACAGATGGCCACCTTAAAAGCTACAGTTATATATATATATATATATATATATATATATATATATATATATATATTGTTATGGAATTAAAATAGCCATAAACAAAATAAAAGGAAAAATATTAAATAAAGTCACACAATGTAGAGAAAAAGCATGTCTAAATAGCAGGAATGTTGGTTGAATAACCATCAGGAGAATTTAAATGTATAAAGGAAAATTTTATTAAAAATAAAGCAAATTTTTATTTGAGAAATATATGGTAAGGGTGGAAAAGAATCAACTAAGAGTCTGATGTTAAGATAAAAAATGGGCTTAATAAAATCATTTGGTGAATGTAGGGTCAGCACAACTCTTGCATTTCAGTTTCGTAAACAAGTCATTCCAACGAGACAGTAAAAAGGAGAAATAATTGTAAATAAACTATCTGGACTTTAAGAAAGGGAAAAATTGTATATAATAAGAAGTAGTTAAGATAATTTTAATAATAATAAAATTTGTAAATACTCACAAGTGATCCAAAAAGGCAATTCAAAATTGTGATGAGTCATCATTCAACCACAAAGGAGATTTTGAGAAATATACTTAAAAATAACAATGTAAATTGTAAGGAAAACAATTAAATCCATGCTAGAAACCTGAAACAACATTAATTAGTAAAAATACATGCAATAGCAACAGTATAAAATAAATTATTAAGCAAAGCATAATGTAAACAACCAACAGAGAAAACTAAAATCTAAAGAACTTTTAAATTAATGAATAGAAATAAAAGAAAATTGTTCAGTAAACATTAGAGATAATAAAGAAGAGAATTTTGTAACTCAAATTTAAATTATTCAAAATTTTGCGGTAAATTTGTGAAAAGGGTAATACAGGCGTCAGTCTATTCACAATGAAATGCCAAACCAAACTAAACATAAACACTTGACAGTTGGCAAGATGTGCGTCGATTAAAAGAATGTTGCCAACTTAAAGTTCTATACCTTCTATAAAAACGTAAATTTTCTCCCACATGTTAATAAATCAATTAAACAATCCTCATGTGACGCAATCGATATTTTCCTGATCGAACTTAATACGTTGATAGTATGCAAATGTAATTTTAAAGTCATCATTTAGGATCGCCTTAGGGGCAATGCGTTTCACCAAACCAACTGCATTAATGAACTCCTCTAGTCAGACGGACATGTTTATACCCACACAGAGTTGCACGCGCTTCTCGGACCATATCGCTTATTTATTATTACAAGTACTTGTAGCTGAACGTGACCTAGACGATGGAAGAAATCATTAAATTATTACATTTCAGTTTTCCACTGCTCAGATTGCTAAATTTACGGATCTGCTTGTACTCTACAGGTATACACATTCGTCATAAACTTTTATCTGTTTTGTATTCATCATCCGGTCTCGTATATCAATGATTTGCGGAAAAATGCCGAGTATCTTGTCCTATTTTTCTGAATACAAGAACGTCTCACGTCTGTGTGCTGTGAACTTTTATGGAAAAGCACAGTTTCGAACGGACGTTTAGAAGATATTTGCTAAGTTGTTTAATTTGTAACAGTTGCAAGATTCGTAGTTTTAAAATCTATTTGTGAAACTTTCAGAAATGATCACCATTTCGATACAAACTAGTTTAATTGTTAGTCTTTTAGCAAAGTCGGACACTTTGAGGCAAATTAGAAGTGGAAACTTTTTATAACAAGCTGTTCGACTACTCGATCAATTGCTGAATTAATCTTCTAATGATTTATAGGAAATATAATTTAAATGCAAAGTTATTTTCATAAACTACAATAAGTAAATAAAATAATAAATTAAATAAAAACGAGAATTATAGCACCAAAAAGTAAAAAATAGCTCAATTGGATATTTGAAACAAGAAAAAAATATGTATCTATTATAAAACTGTGTTTAAAGTTGGTGCCTCCCCTGTGAAATACATATATCTATTTTACAGATCAGTATAAACAGCTTTATAAGTTAATAAATTACTAGGTGTTTCCTGAGGGATAGTTGTGGCATAGCTTGTCAATATTTAAGCACTTTTTTGGGAAATGATACTACGATTCACGTAGTTACTGTATATTTCTCAAACTTTTCGGGGTCTAGGTCAAACCCCATTGTCAATGGCAAAGAAAGTATGAAAAAAGGCACAATTCTAAAATTTGAAATTAAAATGTTTGCCAATAAATTGTGTTTGACTTATGAAGTAACTAAGAGAATTATATGTGGCGCTCCTAAGTGCGACTTTGTTATAAGACAGTGCATTCGGAGGTAGTAGCGCTACAATCGGCTTCATTTAATAAAATCAAAGCAGACTCTTTCAGTTTTCGTTTCGTATTGTGTTCTTCTTTGTGTAATATAACTGAATTTTGCAACTGTATTTTATTACCAAGGACCCAAGCATGTTCACAAATTTTGAGGGTTGGAGGTTTCTCCAATATAAAATTTATTACATTCACAAAGAACGGAACTTTATATATGCAGCCCCAACCCAAAATACAAAAAATGACATAAGTCAAATACAACTGTCAAACAATTTAATTTTAAATTTTGGAATTGTGCTTTTTTTCTAAGTTTGCCATTCACAACGGGGCCTGACCTAGACCCCGAAATGTTTAAAAATATACAGTAAATAAGTGAATTGTGGTGTAATTTCTCAAAAACTGCTTAAAAATTAATAAAATTCTGTTATTAATTAATAAAGTCATTTACATTGCTATATCAATAATATATTTTTCAAGCTTAGCTCCAACTTTAAACAAAATTTAATAGAAAATAGAGGTAATAAATTTTTGTATAATATAATCACTTTTTAGTATTATTATACCCTAAAGTCTGTTAATATATATCTTTAGTGAATTATTAGAACTCGGTTTTTGTTTTTTTTTTAATTTATTTATCTAACAATTTTAATATAATTTTTCATAATTTTCAATATCGCTAGACACACTTTTAAACAGAATTCATTTTTTTGACAAAAATTTTAAAAAAATGTTATGATTTTACCTTAAAATTTATATCATTTAAATCTTTTTTGAAAATAACGTTTTTTCCTGATTTGCTAAATATATATGACTCCAACTTTAGTGAATACACTGTATAAAGAGGTGATTTGATTTTTATGTCGTTTAATTGACATTTACTTTGATAGAATCTCAATTTATTTCATAAACATGCGTTACAATTCAAAGCATGTAAAATCTATAGAATCAAGCTCCTAGTTTACCATGATAGTAAATTTGCGGGATTTTTCAATCCACTGAACGCAAGACAATATATTGTTTCTAGTAAAGAACATCAAGTGCGCTCCCCTCAACTGATTGAAACCTCTAATAATTATTTAAAATAATGTAACTTCATAGAGAGCTATTAACAGATTTTATAATAGCTTTTTATACACAGATTCGTTGTACTAGGGAAACGATATAATTGAGCTGGAAAGGGAGCAACTCTAACAAATTACATTGAGTTTAAGAGTTTAAGATAATAAAGTAATTTAAGTAATAAAATGTTTATCAATTTTTCAAACAAAGTCAGATAATTTCCATAAAGATTAAGCTTTCTGGATTGTCTGGTTCAGGGTCTAAGGGCTTTTTCGAAGATTGTTGGAGTCGTATGAAACAGTGAAATCCTTCCCACTATGGCTTCCACACCCAGTCAGGATCAAACACGTGAATTAATCATATGAGTTTCGTCTGTTTAAATAGTTTTCAGGTGGACAAAAAAAAATTCATACAGTCAATGTTTTTGAAGTTTTTGCCTACATCGGTAGGTACATTTTATACATTTTCGCAATTAGTTACTGAACAAATGGCAAATTTCAAAAGCGATTTGGTGTTTTAAATTAATGAAACAGTTAATACGATTACTTACAATTGTCTTGATATTCATTCATTTTTTATTTTTCCATACTAGCTGAATGCTGTTTATCTCGACTAGACAGATTGTGTTTTATTTTATAACTCAATTCTGTTTCCTCGAGTTCGGGTCATTCGCAAAAACCGTTCGAAACCACGTAAACCAAACACAGAGAGGAAATTAAGCATGTGACGACCTTAAATGAAGTCGACATGGAGCATGAAATACAGGTTGTGCAGGTCTGACGCCATTATTCATCTCTTTTATTTTGATTTTTAGATCGGCGACTTGTTTTTGTTTCCATGCATGCGAGGAGAATTCCATTCTGAGTTGCATTTCTCTTAATTTTTACCAACCGCCATTTAATTCGTCTCACTTCTTCTCATTAGTGGTTCTGTAGTGCGTGTATGCCATTAAAAATGAAGTGATATCCAGGGGCGTAGTTAGAAATAAAATGTAACTATTAAAAATATTACTCAAAATGAATTTGAAATTAGATAAGAATATTACGTGGGTTTAAAAATTTATAAACATAGTAATTGTAATTATTTACCGTTTAAATTTTTTTTTTCATAAAACATGAACTAAACATAACTAATAATAAATTTAATAACAGTAGTAGGTACATCAGTTGTTATTTTTTTTAACAGTTTAAGGTTTCGGAAATGGCATTCCAAATTTATCTTATATCCTATTCTGTTTTTTTAAATTCCATCTAATGACCGATCATGTTACTTGGTTCATAGCATTTGCTTAAAACAACTAATTTTTGTGCATGGCTAAATTTTTGAAGCAGGGCATTTATAATCTCTATATTGAGCTTATCTACTCTATTGGTATTAGGTTGTGAATTTTCTGAAATCCTGAAACAGTGCCCATAATAAAGTACTTATTGCTTGACTTATTATTATTACATAGGAACTGTTTAAAAAAATTCGTTCAATCATTTGTTTAAATTTAGTATTCTATTGCAAAAACGGGTCTTTTTTGTACCAAATTTGGCCCAAGTGCAGTTGATTCACCAACCCTGTACTAAGCTGTTAGACTAAGCAAATTTGAACAATACGTGAAGCTTAGCAAAACCAAATCCTTAAGTCTAAGTTGTTCCAACGGAAATAAGTATTATGCAGTATGGAACAGCCAAATGAACTAAATTCAATAACCAATAAAGGAGGGCGTGTTAGGAAAAACGCTTTAACATGTCGATTTTTACGTTTAAATGCGAATGTTTTCAACGAAAGAAATATCTAGGGTGTGTCATGTGACAGTAGCCAATACCAACTTTCTTATTTTAAATGTATGTTTTCTTGAAAGTCAAGGATAATATCCAATTTCGTATTATTACTTAGAGCATTGGCAGCTACTTTTTTTTATTTGTCTTACATGACCAACTCGCGATACAGCTTTTTTTATTTTGCTAATTGTTCCTTGGGATACAGGCGGAAAATTTTCCTGAAATAGGCTAGAAACTTCCATTTGTCTCCGTGTGTTTTCTCCATAACCAGTCATTTTTAGAATGGTTATTTTCTGTATTCCTGTTAAATGAACCATTTTTCTAATATTATTACGCACAGCTAACGAAATTCAAACGACAATAGCATTGACACTGATCATCACTGTCATGCAGTCAGAAAACAAGATGTTAAAGCTATGAGTTTTGACGAAAATAAACGAAACAGTTTTTTTTTCAAATCAGCAAAAAGGAACGCAGGAATGGTTTTTGTTTACTACCTCAATATCAAGAGCTAAATTGGAATTAAGTATTGAGTGTAATATTGCGAGTTTGTGAAATAAATTAATTTTCTTTTATTAATGTTAATATTTGTAATAAATTTGAAGATAGGTAGATTTGGGTTCCTTACCTGGGGGTAATTACCCCTGCGGTCGTAAAACTTGTATTTCGCGAGGGTAACAATAATCTGGTTGTTGTGAGGAACGCCAAATTTCAAAATGACAAGTCTAAACATAGCGTATCTACCGCCGAACTCTCGATCTTCTTGTCAACTCCCGCTATCACCAGGGCAACTGGCGCAGTCTGAACTGTACCGTTGAATTCGTGCCGTGATTTCATTTGTTTTATTGTTTTGTGCAAAAACAATTAATATCCTAACTCCGAAAGCCAATTACAAAATATACTAAAAACAAAGGCACAAATTGAGATGTACTTCAAGTGAAACAAAACCTAATATTAATAAACTTGTTAATGCGAAGCAGTACCAACTCTCACACTAAATAATTATAAATTTTTATTATGTTCTCTAAGTTATAGAAATTGAAATTTAAAAAGCATAATGCCCTATCAGTCAAATAATAATAAACTGACGATAGTTAACAGATATTTAATGAGTTAAACCTAGTTTATAAATGTAATTTAGAGTAAAATTATCTAAATTTTTTATGTGGAATTGTTTTTATGTTTAATAAAGTCTACGTATTTGTATTAACACATATTGTTTGAGTTCATCGTTGGGAGGAGGGGTAAAATCAGTGACCCTAGTTGGGCCATAAGAGTTACGGACTTAAAAGGATTAAGAACCACGGGTGTAGGACATTGTACATAAGTTATGTCTAGAATTTCCTAAATAATATAGAGTTCCTTGCATTTAAAATAAGAAAGTTGGTATTGGCCACTGTCACATGACACACTCTACATATTTTGCGTATTTAAAAATACAAATCGACGTGTCCAAGCGATTTTGCCTACAAGCCCTCCTTTATTCGTTTTCGAATTTATTCCATTTGGCTGTTCCACACTGTATGTAACTAATATTTGTGATCATTTTTTTTTTCGTATTTTACTGGCATATTCGATTGTTGCACCATTGTACTGTAAGCGGAGAATTTTTTTTTAAATATCTTGTGATAAAAAAATTTCCTGTTAACAGACACGTTTTTTATTCACATATGGTATGTTTCATTAAACTTTATCAATGGTAATAGACACCAAAAATATTTTAACCGTTGAACAAACCCCTTCATTATCGTCTATTCACGAACCTTTTCTAAACTGGTAGTTGTGCGCTCGTGTTATCGTTCGAACACCGCGATACCATATAGACAACGCCCATATCTATGGTTAATATAAATATCGTTATAGCTAAGGATTTCGTAATTTATGTGGTGGAGAGTATCCTCATCCATACAAGTTACTTTGTGATATTTATTTTTCAAGTTCGTGAGAATAATTCTTCGGTAGCACGATAATCTCAGTTAATTAGAGGTGATTTTCAATTAGAAGACAAGTCGTTAGTTGCATTTATCAACGTTTTGCAATCGTTTATCAACGTTTTTTGTTCTCGTTTTCGAGCAACGTGATTTTTGATATTCTCCAAGATAAACGTCATTTGTTATGCTTCGGAAAAATAAGGTATTATTAATCTTTCATTGTGTATGCAAGCGTGGATAAATCCAAGGAATATACGATTTGTAAAATTAGTACTTAGTAGTCAATAAGGCGTTGAGCTAAAATTGGGTAATTATTATAAACGATATATGAGATATGAATTAGTATAATTATTGCCTCAAAAGCATCAAATAAATCTTTTTCATTATTTCTGTAATATAAGTTGATAATCTGAAAATAAGGGTTTTCACTATATTGGAAATTGGACGTTCGCTAGTACAAAAATAAATAAATAAGAGATCTAGTTTTTGAAAAATTTATTAATATTCTATTTTACATTTTTTAGGGCTTCACACGAGACGATAGTAAGCAAGATTGTCAAAAATTTCGTCTCTGTCTCGTCCTAAACAATTAAGTCTCGGTCTCGTCTCGTTACCAGTTGTCTCGTCTCGCTTAATTGTAGATAATAATATTATATAAACTATTACTAATAAATAATTTTTTAAAGCTGTATTTATTACACTATTATACAATAATATTTTAACACGTGCATAAATGTTTTTATTTTACAAACTCTTAATTTTATCTTTTAAATTACTGGATGACCAAGAATTTAAACTTAATAACCCTTGCCTCACATCATCTTTCGATGATGAACGGTTTTTTTTTCAGTTTTTGGTGACGCAATTTAACATAAATTTTATCTGTACAGAATAGTTGAAACCTTTTTTTGCATCTAAATTTGTTACCCAATACTCATCAAAATAAGAGAACAGGTAGTCACAATACAAAGGGGAGAGACTCCACCAAAAACCGAAAGCAGAAACAGTCCAGAAGTAGTGGATTCGAAAATTGGCCTCGAAGGAGCAAGACACAAAATGAAACCTCCACAATTTGATGGGAAATCGTCATGGACTAACTATAGGCGCCAATTCGAGGCTGCAGCAAAGTTAAACGGATGGTCAGCAGAGGAGAAAGCAATAGAATGCTATTGCTTTTCCCTCGCCCGGGATGCTACAGATATTTTGCAAACATTGAATACCTCGGAGCAAGAAGACTACGAACAACTGGTTAAACATTTAGAGCTGAGGTATGGACATGCTCATTTGGAGCACGTGTACCACTCCCAACTAAAAAATCAGAAATCTAATGAATCCCTACAAGAGTTTGAAGCCGATATTGCCCATCTGGTTCGCCTTGCCTATCCAGCCACACCGGAAAATGTGATTGAAAGGATAGCAGTGCAAGCGTTTTTGGATGGACTTCGGGACAACGAAGCCAGGCAAGCATTGACGTTAGCTCGACCGACTCAATTAGTGGATGCACTGGCTCGAGCTCTGGAATTCGAGTATTTCAGAAGTTCTGTTATATGTAGTTCCACAAATGTATACAATAATTGTTCACATCTTTACTACAGGAACTAAAAGAAAAAAACAAAAATTTTACCAGATGTAAAAATTGAGACAACATTTTTAAAAAATCGTTAGAGCAATTAAAAGTTGTCACTTAAGTATTGAATTTATGATGGGATCAGTCGTATGTAAGAAAAGTTGACAGAAAATTTCGAGCCAAAGAAACCCTTTTAAGAGTATATACGTTTATTACTATCTAGTTTAATACAGACACATTTAACCAACTAAGAGTAAGGTAACCCATCGATCTTTTTAAAAGATCATTCAAACTTAAGATATAAAAATCTGCGAGGATAAATATGTATGTTAATAGATACGTTACTATTAGAAGCGTTAACAAGTTAAAGTAAAAATGTGAAAAATCATACTTGGTTATTGTTTTTTTTTAAATTTAATTCGAACAAAAATTACATAAAAAAATTAAAGAGACCAAAAACGAGACTCTCGGGTTGCACTGTATGTAAAATTTTCCAAAAGGTTTCGTCTGGTCTCGTCTCGTTTTTCCGAAACGAGAACGGGACGAGACATGAAAAATCTCGCTTTCGTGTGAAGCCCTGACATTTTTCAAGACACTATTGAAATAAATAAAAATCGATATACTTCGTTTCTCGTTTTATTTTGCTTTAAGTTATTATTTCATGATCAAACCAGATCATTGCTTATTGGGGAAACAAAATAAGTTAGACTAAAGATTTAGAGTGTTAAAACATACCGACTCATACTTAATAAGTATTTTCGGATTGATTTTTGAGGACGTCTTTGGTTATTTTGTCTGTTTATGGGATTTTCTTTCTTCATATTTTGCCTGTTGCAGAAATATTTGAAATTTGCAATCTAATACTGTACCAGGGCATTTTCGAACAATTACCCCGATTTTGCCTTGTCCTTTACAGAAAGTTTTCCTTATAGATGTTTTGTGAGAAGGAAATCGCTACAATAAGATCAACCAGTCTTTCTTTTTTGCATTTTTCCTTGCAAAGGAGATCTCATCAAAGTTTCAGTCATCTTGTTATGCTTCCATCTAGTTCTTGCGATTGTAAGCAATGGATGCCGCTTGCTTTATTGTCAAATTCCTGTATTTGACCAGTCCACAGTGGTGGTGACCTATTTAGGTTGTTCTCACCTCTTTGTTGAAGGTGACCGAGGTCTCGGAGGTTCCATACTTGCACTATTTTGTATAGCCTTTGGGGTTCTATGTTATCTTGAATGACAGAATTCGAAGGATTCATGTCCAACTTTGGCCATGTTTCATCAAAAAGATGTGTTTTTTCAAATATCTTATTACTGTATGTCCAATTTTGCATAAAACAGCAGAAAGAGTGCCCTCTTTTTTCGGCAAACAAAGAAAATAATTTATGACGGATAAATTGTAGTAAGACTTTAACATATACCCAATATTTAGTTGCAAAATCTGTACCAAGTTATAAAAAATTATTAGCTTATCAACGAAAGTAAAACAACAACAACAACAATTTGGGCATAGTGGACAAATGCCTTTACTTTACTTTAGACACCCATGCCTATGCGACATTTTCAAGACAACTGATTCATGAAGAAGAAGCAATAAATTGGAAGACATTCATGTGAGATGAATAGCATTTTGTTTTAAAATGTATATATTTTTTTCTGTTGCTATTTATTATTGCATATCGTTTTTTTGAAATACGGTGGTTCAAATTAAATTTCTCGTCAAACTTCCTCCTGCAATGGCTGAAACAAAGGGGTAACTTAACTAACTCCCGACCCAGCTGCTGCATTCTCCCATTTATAACTCTCCTGTCAGTTAATGTGCAATATAATGTTTCCAAACTCCAGAAAGTTACTTCATGAATCTTTTATATGTTAAAAACTTTCGCAAGGAAAAACTAAATCAATATCCTGCTTCATAACTCAGAGTTCTGAACTTTGAAACTTCCACATAAATTTGGAGGAGCACACTAAAATTCATACAGGCTAATTTATAACTAGTTTAAATTTCAAATTAGCGTCAGACCGACCCTAAACCACTTCCAACTCCTAATTCGACGTTGCGGCTTCTTACTTCTCACTTACGCCCCTGTGGAGTCGGGAAAATTTTACACTTTGGAGGGCTCACTTTCTCAATTTCCATTCATTTGGATTAAAACTGTCAAAATGCCATTATCGCTCTGTATTAATAATACATAATTCTCAGGGTGGGATGCTGATTTCTCCGCTATCCAATTTGCTAAATTACGAACGCCGAAAATCTGATAAATAGCAGTTATTAACGGTACGGACCAAAATCCTCATACGACGCAGTATGGTTTTTGTTGTAGCGTAGTGAATTTCTTGTGAATAAAGATCACACGAAAGATAAGTGTGTTGTAATTTAAACTTTTCTTCACAGAGAGCCCAAAATTCGCAAAGTTTTGTATTGTATGTAATTTTTTTATAATATTATATATTTGACCATTTAGAATTATTTGGTTATATCTGCGAAAACCATACAAAACATTACTCTTTGGCTCACGACATTATTGTTTATGTTTCAGGGATTAATCTAAAATCCATAGACTGAGTAGGGGTAGAGAAGGCAAGATGGGATTAGTGTTATCAAAATAGCAGCAGTAAATCTATATAATCATAATCATTGATTAGTTTTAAAAGAGATTTTATTAATTGACCATAGTATCTAAAATTATATTAAGTTGGAAAACCAATCTCCACTTATCTACAAGGTAAATTGGGAAGCTCGTATGGCCGAGATCTTAAGAGTTTATAAGTGACACATATAAATAGATACATTTCTTTAACACCGCACTACTCCTGTGTCAGATCACATCATTGACATTATGCCCAAAATTCTATACGGGTAAGTCGTCATAGTGTTTGTTGTCCATAAATTTTTCCAAATTCAATAACCCGCCCTTATTCTCCTTCTTATCTTATTCTACTTTTGCAATTATTTTCTATGCATTTAAGAGGAGTAACTTTCGTTTATTCCTTCATACATCTTTTTATTCTTGATTACTCATATATCTTTTGGGCAATAACACCACAATCGAAATAAAACGAAGTTAGAATAGACTTTGAAACGTTTGGTTCTCCTTCAATACACGTCGTTTTATTTCGATTCTGGTGTTACTGCCCAAAAAAAAAACATAAGTGTAATCAAGAACATTCCACAAACAACGTGTAGAAGACAATTAGTAATCTTTCTATTCTCTTGGGACTTTAAAAGGAGAATTTATCTCGAAAATCGAATTCAAAATAGTATCCATTACTTTCACGCATTCTATATTCTGTTATTTGATATTTTTACCAAATTCTTGCTGTTGTTGCTATTCTTCTTGTTTTCTGTTATTTGTCTGTGTTTTCTCTACTGTTGCTATGAGTTAGTATCGTCCTAAGTGCAGTTTATAATGCCTGTTACGAGAAATTTAAACAATAGTTGGTTACCACTGGTAATATTTTTATAAGAAATTGTTCAAAAGTCTTACCATCATCGAATAGGAAATAATTTTTTTCAATAGTTGGCTGCATTCGGGTATTTCTTGCAAAAGATGTTCACTGATTCTTTTAATTGTTGCATCAAGGTGGCCAGTAACAGTTCGAGTATTGTTTATAACAGTTAGTGGCAGTACTGCTTCGGATGAAATAATTTCTCCCTGTATTTTTTCTTGTACAAAAATACTCGAGACATCCACAGGTTTGCACCGATTTGGTGCAGCTGTGCATTCTCTGTGTATGGTAGTTGACGCTATCTTCTTAATAACCTTAAACCAGAATCAAAATATTACTTTGTAATGCTACATACGGCAATTCGACAATTCAGCAAGTTTTAATCAATAGATGACATTTTGTTCAAGTTCTGTTTAATAAACTTTTGTATATTGTGGTGTCCAATTGGAAAGCCGCAGTTCTTGATATCATTGAACTAGTTTTATCCAGGAATGGTTCCGCTTTGATTTGAAGACCGTCTGCATAAAAAATACTGAATCAGAAAGCAAAATAAATTCCAATACTACAGATAAGACAGTTGTTAATTTTGATCATACAGCTGTTAAAAATATTACTTACCTTCTTTGAACAACTTTTTGGCGACGAAATAAACAGATTAGATCCAGTATTACTTCAGAGTGAGTGGGAAGGAGTGCCGTTCATCAATGCAAGATTGCTTCTTATATCTGTAAGTGTAGGGGGCGGTTGCTCTATCACGTGATTTGGTTTATAGGCATCTTCCCGTCCCTTAATGTGAAGTAATACTCACAGATGGCGGTAGAAAACTGTAACAGGGGATTCATTTCTGTATATTGTCAAATTTCTATTCTATATCACCAGTAATTAAGATTTTGGTACAAACCTATTCCTTAATATAAAATAACTGATAAGAATCTGGAATTAGAAACATCTGCAAGATGGGTACCGCGTTTGCTGTTTAGGAAGAATGAGCCTACCTGGATAGTGTTAGCCACAATCTTTTCGAGATTTTACAATCCATTGAACGCAAGAGAATATATATTGTTTCCGGCCAAGTACCTTCATCAGTTGTGCTTATCTAAAGTAATTGAAATTTCGATCCTTATTTGTGATCTTATCTTGACCTCAAAAAACTGTAATTTTACAGAAGTATAACTTAGGTACATTGAACCTAATTTGATTTAACAATTCCCACAGCCTATCATATTATTTACTAATTTAAACAAGAACGCAACAGATGCACGTTTTTTCTTAATTGCAAAGACAGTTGAAAATGTTCACATAACTCACCATTAGCTATCCTTTCTGGATATAATCCGTTACTTTTGAGATACAAAGATTTCAGGAATTGCCTTGAACTTTTTTAACACGTTGGCTGTGAATATGATAGTATGGATGTCAAATAATACTTGCATACCCAACCTTAGAACGTATAATAATGCCTTCGATGCGAAAATATTACTGAAGTTTCGGTGGTTTCTCAATATAAACTCATAAAACTTTACTGTGTCAAATATTTGTACAGATATGTGCTCTAGAAAGCTTAATTTATCATCAAAGATGACTCCTAAGTCCTTGACTTGAATAAGGCTGAGGTTTTTCGATTTTTTAGATTATTTCCATTGCACCAATTTTCTATAGATACTAATTGACAAATTGAATATAATGACAATCATTTACACATTCTGTTGTAGAAAAGATTTTAAACTTATCAGCAAAGGATAATTTTTCTGTCAACATTATATATCATAAATAGCATCTAAACAGTACCGTTCTACGATGCAGTAAGAAAACATTTCTGAATCTTAAACGTACGTTTTATTCAGTTACATCAGCATATCGAAACAAAAGAATTGTGAGTAAAACAATGTCCAATGAAACAGCCTTCCATGAAAGGAAGACAGAGAATCACAAACCATTCGTTCTGGAGCTCTTCCTTCCATCCATTACAAAAATTAAGCCTCATCCGCGATGTATATCTAAGGAGGCCTTGCAAATGAGGAACTTTTAATATATCAATGCGAAATCTTTCAGGAATGTATTGTATGCACAGCGAGATAGTTTGCGTAGTACGGCAGGTTTCCTATTTGATTAACAAAATGACAGCGGAACATAAATCTGCATTAATAAAGCCGTACACTTGAACATTGGATTTGCTGTTTGCAACGGCAATAAATTTCTTTATTTTACATTTTAAGCGATATACAGGCCCGTCCATTTGATACACATAAATCTTTCGTGATATTAATATTGTTGTTTATTGTTATAAGCGCTATCAAGTCCATTGTGCTACAAAACGATCTCCTTCTGATTTCACCAAGTTATCGACAATGATTTATTTTGCAACAATTGACTGAACTTCCTCGAAAGAAGAACCTGATCAGGAAAAAATAAATTCAAAAAACACTATTCACTAGACGAAATCCAAAAATCTGTTCATTCAGATTTCATTTTCATTAACTATACTTAAGAAGTTATGATGACTAAGTCGTCAAAGATGATGTTGACATCTAAAATATAGGCAAACCACCAATTTTCACGATCAAATGTGCTACTCTTCAACATCAAAATTGTTCGACGACTTTTTGACTATCAAATTTCACGGCCAGAGTCACGAATAAATTGGGGATATTTAGATTCTTTTGTCGCGATCTATTGGATCTCTAGTGAAACAATCTTGTCGAGCGGTGAAGCATTGGTATTTAATCCTGGGAGTATAGCGTGTTCTGATTGGCCCACAAAATGGGCGGGGAATGCGAATCTCACAGAGGGCTTTATATCGTTCGTCGGACAGAGGGATGTCATATTCTTTTAGACCTCTTTAATGTATATTTTTGATTTTTTGATGTTTATAAATTTCTGGGGTAGTGGTATTTATTTGACAGTACTTCTGTGTGTTGTTTCAGCGGTCACTGGGATCCGTTATTCTACTAATTCCTATACTTTGTATCTGTCAGTTCTAACATTACTCAGCGATATGATACAATTTTTTTCTTTACAGGATTCGTAAGACAATTACCAATGTCCACACGTTTAAACGTATACTTGTACGGTAAATAAAATATATTGAAGAAACTGGTAAGAATGTATGCCAAATCTACGTTACTGCATCAAAAGCTGCAGAAAACAAAAGCATCTCGCTACTTGTATAATTCTAACTTAGATAAAAATTTTATGCTCTAAAATCATTAAAAAAATATAAAGTTACAAATAGATTTAAGAGTTCTCCATTCGGTATTTACTGTTTTCTGCTATTTTATCATTTATGATAAAATAAAAATGTGTTGGTGAAATAAAAAAGGAAAATTATTTTATTTCACCAATTCGCTACACTCAATACTTAATTTCCATTTAGCTCTTGATATTGAGATAGTAAACAAAAACCATTCCTGCGTTTCTTTTTACTGATTTGAAAAAAAAACAGTTTGGTTTATTTTCGTATTGTTTTCTGACTGCATGACACTTGTGATCAGTGTCAGTGCTATTGACGTTTGAATTTCGTCAACTGTACATAATAATATCAGAAAAGTGGTTCATTTAACAGAAATGCACAAAGTAACCATTCTACAAATGATTGGTTATGGAGAAAACACACGGACACAAATGAAAGTTTCTCGCTTATTTCACGAAAATTTTCCAAATTTGCCGCCTGTATCCCAAGGAAGCCAAATAGAAAAGCAAGTAAGTGCTAATACGAAATTGGATCAATTTCTCGAGTATTAAAGGAAAGTAAAATGCATCCGTCTAAAATGATACCGGCTCAGGAGCTCATGGAAGACGATTTTGATAGAAGAACGCCTTTCTGTGAACAAAGATGGTAAGGTTAGATAACAATGCGATCCAATTAGACGATGTTTTGTTTTCTAATGAGAGCACATTTACATTTCACGGCCATGTTAATCGTAAAATTGCCGCTATTGATCTAATGAGAATCCTCACTGGATGACAGAGAAGCATACGCAACATTCCGAAAACGTCAATGTTTGGGCAGGAATTGTTGGAAATCATATCGTAGGTCCCTTTTTCATTGATGGCAGCTTGACTGGAGATAAATATTTAGAACGGCTCTAAAATCATGTCATGCCAACTTTGACTAACTTATATCCTGATCCAGTAAACCCACAAGTTCCTCCCAATACATATGGTTTCAGCAAGAAGGAGCACCGCCCCATTATTAAATCAATGTCCGGTAGTACCTGAATCAAATTTTTCCAAGTCGGTGGATTGGGAGGCGCAGATCGATTGAATGGCCAGCACGATCTCCTGATTTGACGCCACTGAACTACTTTTTGTTGGGATATGTTAAAAGTACTGTATACAAAACTGAACCCCTCAACTTTAGGTGACTTAAAAAGACGAATCACGCTTGTGATTAAATCAGTCACGCCTGAGATGTTGAGTAACGTTAGAAGACATTTCTATACAAGATTAGCATGTTGCCAAGACGTTCGCGGCGAGCATTTTGAACATTTTCTGCATTGACATTTGTGTTTTTGTTGTTTTTTGTTATATTATTAAGAAATAATCAGAATTACCTATTAGGTTTTTAGTATAATGTAGCGAATTTGTGAAATAAAATAATTTTCTGTTTTTAGTGATAATTTTTGTATTAAATCTGAAAACACTTTCCAAGCATTTTTCCCAACATGCCCTCTGTTATTTGTTATCAAATTTATTCCATTTAGCTGTTCCACACTTTAGATTAAACTGAATGGCGTTTAACAATATATGAACGCGAAACTCATCTCAGCAGCCATAAAACACTTTTATACAATTATTTAAAAGGGTTTTTCCTGGAAGCTACAAGTTTATGAAATACTTTTACATTAAACAAATAATTAACTCCATTTTAACTGGCTTGAAACAGGTCTTCGTTCGCAGTAAAGCCCCCCAAGCGTTCTTCTTCGTTAAAAAAGATCACAATTTTTTTTCAGCTAGCTTAAAATAGTCAATCATTAACTCGTGCTAATGGGAGAGGTGTCATATCAAGACTGATTTCTGTGGTCTCAAGCCTCTGGATAAAACTATTCTCCTGGGTGGCCTTTAATTAAGATTCAGGTTGATTACAATTGTCGCTAACGGTAAGGCACGCGGGTTGATCGCTAACAAAGAAACTATCCGTACCTAGAAATACGAAAAAGGCAACGTTGACATTGTTTGCACGTCATTATTATGAGCAATACCCCCTCAACTGAAATCTGAACCATTTCAAATATTCTCTCCCTGTGAGGTCGCTCCATCTTTGAATCAATATGCCTTTTAATGGTCTTATTAATGTTAAGATTCCGGTCCCAGATTTTTCCTCTATATAAGGACGTAGGTCCTTACAGACCACTTTCTAATGCTTTTTTTTTCACCAGTTGTTGTATGTAATTGTTTACAACATTTAAGAACTTCATTTCTTTCTCAAATACTTGAAGCACGTTAAATTCTTTATTTGGTTACCCACATTTGCCAAGTTAATTATGAAATTATTATTTTTCCAGTTTGGTATCGCAAATATTTGATTGAATAAAATGTCGTCTGCAAATGAGTCATTAAATGAAACGTTGTTCATGTCCATTCACGGGTTTTTTATAATCATGTCGAATGTACTTTAAAGTACCATTATACCATCTGTCTTCATTAATGACTTGAAATTCTTATTGAAAGGTTATTGCTAATTACTTTGATCTTTAAAAAACCCAATAGAATTCTGTCAATCGGTTTCTTTCATTAGTAGATGGCGTCTTGTTTAGGGTTTTTCTTATTTTCGTACTTCATTTTGGAATTATGAGAAAAATGTATTTGAATACTGAATTTACCTTTGTAAACTTAGAAATAAATCATTGTCAAAGAGTAAATAAGCTTGTCTCTATTTTATATTGTATCGATCCGCTGAGTATTTAAATTTATAGGATCCATTATTATTCGTACTACCTACTTTACCAAGAATTTACAATTGTTGACAAAATATTGTTTCTAGTCCAGGACCCTCATCAGTTGCGCTTCCCTTAAATGATAGAAATCTCAAATAATTATTTATGTATTATTTACATATAAATATCGACATGTAGAAGGGTAGAAATCACCCCTAAGTACTCATAGGTTAACCGATAGTTACCAAAACAATTGTGATGCTGCCTTTTCGAGATTTTACGATTCATTCAACGTAAGATTACATATTGTTTCTAGTCGAGAACCTTCATCAGTTGCGCTTGGTATAATTATGGCGAGTAAAATAGACAATTTGAGAAAAAAATTAAAAAAGTCATAGAAAATCTTCCTGATAAAAGAAGTATAGTATTATTTGTAAAAAATCTACTTCAACCATTTGATTTAACATACTAAGAATTTTCCCGCATAATCAAGAATATATTTTCAAGTCAGCCAATTTATGGGAAGCATTAAAGATTTGAGCCAGTTTTATTATGTGGATGGGCGTCCTCCCATATTTATCGATACTCTCTATGGATAGAAACGAACAACTGACACTTGTCAGTATTTTGAAATACTTAGCATTCACAGTTCACTAGTATTAATCAACAAATTTAATTTTGTTCTGAATAAATAGTACCGGAAAAGTATAACTAGTTTATGTTTGGAAAGTGGAAATGTTGACTAGTTGTTATGATAAAAGAAAAAGGTTTAGCTCATAGAACTTTATCTATTTAAAGTTTTGTCAAATCTAATACGCGTAAAGGAAACCAAAGCCTTTAAACTGGAATCGGAGGTAATAAAGCATCATTTTCGTAGGATAAAAACAATACAAAATATATCGACAGATCTAATTTACATAATTAAAATAATTATTAAAGATTAATAAACTAAGTTAAGTATGTTTAAACAGTTCATACCATGTAGGTCCTAACCTAACTTATACTGTAGACATCTAAAGATATTAAGGGTGTATTTGAACTTGATTATGATAGTTCATCTCGCAGAGACATTGATATAGATCTTCTGGGTGACGATATTGAGCTGGAGATATTACAAAACAGAGAGTGTGACAAAGATTATATGAACCAAAGTGAGTAGAAGTTTAGTGAAATATAATTTATTGAACATTTTTCTATAATTAAGTGGTTATCTTACTAATAATATTGCTGAGCAATATGAACTAAACATTATATTGAATTAGGTACACATATTCTTATGTCCACAAGTAGTTGGTTTCCAGTTAGTAGTATGGACAGCTAGATTGACAAGCAAAAATGCACAATAGAAGACAAACATGTTAAGTGGGTATCTATTACTGGGTCTTCTTTTACCACATACGTTCTGAACAAGAAGTACCATCCGTCGATGAATGGACTAGTTTTAAATAAGTAGATTCATATTGTTCTGGCTGTTTTATAAAACGTTGGAACCAACTAAGCATATACTAGGTATCTTCTGAAAATATTCTCATTTGTAGGATTTTTGTGGTATCTTGATTATAGAATGCATCTTATGTACTAGTTTGTTACTCATTTGAACAGGGGCGTACTAAGGTCTATGCAACCTGGGCAAATTAGGAGTCACTACTGAAAAATAGCCCCGGAATTACAATGCCTAGGGCCTACTTTAGCCTAAGACCGCCACTGCATCTGAAGAATCAGTTTCAAATAGATCTTGTATGGTGTAATATTCTTATTAACAGTGCTTGGACTTTAAGCATTAAATATAAAGTATCATTTTCATCTAAAAAAAGTAATTGGTAAATAGTTTAATATTTGTGTTAAAAAGGTTAGTGGTCCAGAAGTTAAAACTAAAGTTCAAATGTGTAACTCAATCGAATTTAGTGTATCGGAAACTGTCATTAATTAGACAGTTCAAATAAAACAAGCCCAAACAAAAATTTAACCACGAAGCCCGAATTCATTATCGTTATCATTGTTTTTTGTAGCGCAGTAGCGGGATTGAGGTCTGGCAAATTTATGTCGAGATTTAGAAGCAGCGAACGATTTATTTCCGAAAAAAAGTTGTTAAATTGTGCGGGATAACCGTCCAGAGAGAACAAATGAAAAACAAGCATCATCAACACGGGGCGCTAGATCGCCCCGCCGCATCTATTTAACATGGGTTTAGTTGGCCGATTTAATTCCCCACCGGGCTCTAGATCAGACAGTTCGGTTTGCACTTGCCTAAAGCGTTAGAACATGCATACACTTAAATTATCGGAAGTCTGTGGCAATTTCCATGACATATTACGGCATCTCGTTCTGGTGCACATTCGATGGCGTTCAATATGAGAAGGAAGATAACAGGCGAATCGGAAAATACTGTTTTCCAGGTTACAATACGCGACCGACACCACAGAAACTACAAAAGGAAGGGTGGGAGGGTGAGATTAAACAGTAGCATAAATGAACAGCCAATAAACTGGAGGGCCGTTACCCGAACATATTCTAGACGATTTTTGATAAATGCATAAAGCATTTATATATACTTAAACAACTATGCACATTTGTATATATACCCAAAATGTTGAGAGTTAACAAATTCAAACAAGTTCATATCCAGGAGAATCACAATTTAAGAACCGATATATGTTAATTATTTTGATAAAAGGAATCAGCTTGGCTACCTTCAGTTTTTTTAGTATATCTGTAAATAAATAGGCAAACATGAAACGGTTCAGCACTTTTGGTTAGTCGCTATTGATGAGCTTTAGTCTTACCATTAAAAAAATAGAGAGAGTCAAAATAGAGTCAAAACATATATTTAGTTTTTCTGCATCTGAAGGATTGTGAGATATAGCATAGCTAAATTTTTTATGGGAAAGGCTGAAAGCAAAAAATTATATAGGACAAAAATAATTTCGATAATAATATCAACAACGACAGATGCAGATATGGCTGCCAAACATCTAATATAATTTAAATATTAAGCAGGCTGAAAAAATCGCCAAATATAGGGATTTAGAATTTCAAATACAGAGACAATGGGACATGAACAACACTTGAACGGTACCATTTGTTATGTCAACAACAGGAGTAGTCCCAAAACATCTATTAAACAATTTAAAATACCTCGGTCGGGACGAACATCTTTACCAAGTATGCAAAAAGCCGTCCTGTTAGGAACAGCCAGGACTGTCAGAAAATTCATGGGGAACTGCAGCCACGACGCCAACCACGGGCCTGATAACGTGGCAAGGGCTCCCATAGAGCTAAATCCTTTTGATATGTCGTATATCTGGGGTTTAGTGAATTTTCCCCTAATGGCACACTATGTATGGTCAAGTCCTGGACAAACATTCTTCCAACGCCCGAAAATCCCCTTTACAAATTGGTAAGCAGTTGATAAAGTAAATGTTTCATTGAAAGGCAGCTTTACAATTCCAAATTTATTTTCATGTTGCCTCTACTTTAGAAGGCATTGACTTTTTAACAAATTTGCAATACAGAATATTCTTGAGAATATGTAGTTATTCTCCACTACCCTAGGAAATATTGAAGTAACGCTATAAACATAAAATAAAAAACTTCTGAAATGTAGTAAATCTGAATTGCGAATAATAATTTGCGTACAAACTCTATGATTAAGAACAGTTAAGAAACTGAAACAAGCTAAATATGCGTCACCTACTGATCCCATAGTTTCTTCATTACTTGCTACATTTTGACTACCCTAGGAAAATTAAAAAAAAACTGGTAGCACCGTAGCACAATTAAAATGGATAGAGTTAATTCAAGCAATTTGGGTCACAATACAATTTTCCAGGACCCAATTAGCGCGTACTTGTCTTCTATGGATTGTGGTTCGTGTTTGTATATGAGCAGGAGTACCAAGTATTCTTAGCTAATTCGGACCTGATTTTATTTCAAGTTCAATAGCTCCGTCCTTGAGGTCCCTAATATCCAATGCTTTATTAGTTTCACCCTTGTAAAGAGATCCCCACCCACAAAACGTGCCATAAATATGACATAACTGAATTTATATTTCACCTGACTGCTCTTAGGACTTTGTGAGACAGTACCATCTTCCTTATCAGTGTATGATCAACTGTTGTTACGTTATAAAAAAAAATACGTGTAGATATCAGCTTAGATTAGGGAGTAAGAACAAAATTCCTAAGTTAAAAATATGGACAAAAAGTACAACGAGACAAACATATCCTTGTTGCAGAAAGGTGTTGTAAATTAGATTGTAATTCTGGACTTGTTGAGAATAACACCATACTTTCTATATATTTCAGAAAAAAATCCTAACTTTTGGGATGTAAGGTAGACCCAGTGTCAATGACAGTAAACAAACTTAATGAAACGACAGATTATATAAATTTTTAGACATTTAGAATTTGTTGAAATAAACAGAATTTTATCGAGAAACAAAGTAAAGATGCCACCTGTCTTTTGGAAATAAGTAAATTAGAATATTCCAAAAAGTAGCAATCGTAGATAACAGTATCTCACATGTTCTGAAATTACAGGGACGTCGAAATTTGATAAATAATCACGACGGAAAATTCAATTATTTAAACATACACAAAGAAGTTCTTCAGTAAATATACTTAATTCAACCAGCTGTGGCTAAATCAAAAATAATATTATTGTTGATAACAAATAAAAGATGTCCACCAGTATTAAGACAATCAACCATAAATCAATACACAAAAAGACATATCAATAGTCTAAATTTAGATCTTAGCTAATCTCTTGTCACATGTATCGTGAAACTGCTGGTTTTCTTTTAACTTTAAAATCAACTGAATATAAAGCACACCTTTACCAAACTGCTAAAAACAAGTTAGTATTGAATTGGGAAATATCAGAGTACTTTGTTTTAGCTACAGACCTTGTATTAGTATACCAAGTCTCCAGAGAAACAATATTACTTCATGAGGTTATTCCTAATAATAATACTAATACCAAAGCAGTAGTCAATTAAAGAAACGGTGAATTTTAAATATGGGAACATTTTAACATGCACAACCCATACAATATCTATCAAAGATGCAGTGACAACCAACAATAAGGGTAACCTCAAAAAATGTGGGCATCAATTTCAAGCTTTTTGATCTAGTCTGGCAGTACTTAAACAGTGGGCTTAACAACACAATCGAAATTTATTTTCAACCTGTATTTCCATGTCATTATTGAAATGCACGGTAAAAAACTAACAAAGGCATATATTGACGAAACTGTAAAATGTAAATTATATAGCAAGTAACTTGATCATTTTGGGACCAATATTTCTACGTGATATTTTATAACCAGTCTGAAAAATTTCTGTTAATCCAAAAATGAAACTCGAACCTTACCTTTTAAGTTCTTCTACTTCAGAAAATAATAAAATTACATTAACTAACCATTTAGGAAACAAATGAAAACCAAAAACGTCACAAATAATTTAAAAAGTGTAGAGCACTTAACTTTTCTGCTATAAGTGGGTGCAGTATATTCCTCCATTCATAAATTTGAGTATGAATTCTTTTTTTTTAAATTCTAATATTTTTAAACTCGTAAGAACTTCGGCAATATCCCCTAAAAGTTACTCAGCCAAACTCAACATACGTTTTTTGCTTAAAGTAATTTAGTTTTCTCTCCCATTGAGGAAATTAACTTTATTAAGTGGTCTAATCCTGTTAGGGTTTTTCTAGATAAACTTATGTTAAAATAAATCTTTTGATTAGAGTCAAAGGTCGTTCACGTGACTTATATATGGCTTTCAGTATTGGGTAACATCATAGGGGAGGGTTGCCTGAAAAAGATAAGACTACTGGAAAATTGGATAGAATGCGCTCGAGCAGAGATTGAATTCAATGAGCTTATTTAATCAAGACGATAGGAAGAGTATTCATTCTTTTCCTTTTTCCTTTCGTTTTCCTTCCAAGCGTAAGCCTACGAGGCAAGATTTGTTGACTGAATAATGTTGTAAGCTACGGTATTATATTTTGCTGGTATCAGCAAAACTGGCTTTGTTTGGTTAGTGATTTGTGCGGAAATTTAGTATTCATTTAGATTCCGATATTTTTTTAAGAATCGATACTTTTATTGAATTGTGTAATAATTCTGTGGTTTAGGGCATATTACTTCATGCGAAAAAAAATATCTAGAATATTTGATAAAATTAATAGTAATATTAATTATACATTATTTCATGCTGTTATTGTTTTATCACCATCTCTTAAGTTCAGTATACTGCCGTGTATTTTAGGAAATTGTTCATGTATTTTGTTATTTGTTTAATAATATCAGAATTCTTTAGGTTAAGTACTAATTTTTAAATTAATTTTGGATGTGGATTATGTTACTGATCAGTTAAAAGAGTGTTCTAAACGTCTAGGTCTAGAGTATAAACAGTGCCATTCGATAGTTGAATGATGTGGAGAGATCTAGATGTAAGTTACTATTTTGTTATGTAAAAAATGAAAGTAAAACTAAAGAATATATAATAAGTTCTCTGCATAATAAAAGCTAATACTAATAAATTGGTATTACTTTTTGAATAAGTCTTGTCCATAGTTTTTTAATGTTATAATAGGGAATTTTGTTGCTACCACTATTCTCATGACACAATAAAAATAAGAATAGTCATTGAAACCAAATTTAGTTACCTCATTCTACTTGGACTAGCTGACTCGTCCATACTAGTAAATTACTTTGTGATCGTTTTGTGTATTTTTGATAAGGTATTATAATCGTGTAAACAAAGTAAAGATTAGTTTAAACTGAGAGTTATGATCTTGACCTCATACAAATCATAGAAAAAAACTTGCTGTTTCCATACCATCCCAATTTCCCTGGCGATTATTTCATATTTACATTCCCTGAAATCCTTATTCGGATTATTAGGAACATTTAAAAAGAAAAGTTAGCCAAATTGGTCCAGTGGTTCTCAAATGATGCCCTTACCTTTCTTTGAACTATGAATCTAACTATCAATATTTCTAGTTTTGAAATTTACACAATATTTATTCTGATTAGATTGTTATTCTCGTTAATATACTAAATTTTATCTTTCTTAGAAGTTATAGAAATCCCTTATAACCTCTGGTGGGTCGCTGCAATGTTATCTGTCCACCGCATCCTTGGTCTTCCCAGCGACCACATTCCTTCCCAAGTTTCTTCTCAGACCAACTTGAAGATACATTTATCCTACCTCTAAAAATGTTAGGCCCATCGCAATGTTTTTAATTTTATTATTTTCACTATATTTGGGAGAATATATAAGTTTTAAAATTCCATGTCAGTGTTCGTTCTGTTGTCTGGTGTTGTTCTTGACTGGCCCGTGTATCCTAGTACAAATTTTTCTTTTTATAACTTTTGTCATCGTCCGTGTTTCACATACCTACATATGTCACTATAGTGTTTATAACGGAATGATGAATTTTTATTTTCGCACAGCGGGATACGTTGTCTGATTTCATTATTGTAGTTAGTGTAAACTAGCAACTATTGCTTCGTTTTATTCTATTATTAATCTCTGTTGATTTACTGTTGGCAGAGTTGATCCTAGCTTGTAATTGTAGTTATCTTTTGCTACATTCTGTCTAATCTTTCTGTTTTGTGTAGTAGGTATACCATTTGTTTTATCTTCTCCTCCAACTTCTTTACAGTATTTTCTAGTTTAATATATTCTTATTTGAGACAGTGTTACTTGTATTTCATACTATATATATATATATATATATATATATATATATATATATATATAAATCTAATTATAATGGTAACGGCTGTTAAAATTTAGTATTCAAACGAATTGCGGGTAGCAGCCAAAGATTAATAAGTGTACTCTTTTTTATATGAGAGCTTTCGGAATTTTTTATTCCTTCGTCAGTCAAATACTGAAAAAGTTACAAATATTGTTGTTATTAAAAGTACTATAAATGAAATAAATGGTAACTTACTAAAGTTGAGGTTCAAAAAATAAAAATAGCATCTCTAGAGAATTAAAAAAAGTGTAACATTTAGTTTTATGGTTGTAGTTTCATGAAAATAGATCTAAATTTGAATTTTTTGATGACAATATAAATGTGAAACCATAGAAATGTATATATATATATATATATATATATATATATTATCAACGCCAGTATAAGGCGAATAACTTAATTTGTAAAGAGGAGCGTTGCTGTGTTCATCTTTGGCACGCTGCTCTCTAAATCGATGTTAAAAAGGACGGAGACTATAAAGAAGGTCGACATGTTTTTTGAACTGTTCATGTATTTGCTGAATCCTCCACATAAGCCTTGGTGAGATAAACTTTTTCTACTCTGCCATGGAATTTCACACTCCAAGACTCATGGCCCTCTCATATGCTTACTTAAAATCTACGCATCGCTGGTGAATTGTTTTGTTATATTCCTTTCATTTTCGCATAACTGCCTATGTGTGAATACTTGATCTATTGTTTTTTCTAGACCCACAGTGGTATTCTCCTATTTTTTATTCCACAAGTAAAGCACCAAAATTAGACATCCTTCTCATATAATGTCGTTTCCTGGGGATGTCTTGTTTTTAAGTTTATGCATAGCGCGTAATATTGTAGGTTGGTCGACCAGGGGTTTGGCTGTAAGATACGAGGGTTGCCTTTTATATTTCGGGATTGGACAATCCTAGTGTTGCAATCTGACAACTGACAGCTCTATCGTAAAGTTTGACATTTTTGAGGTTATACGTACTCAGAACGTTTTGACACACGAGCGCAATGTGTTGTTTACAGTAACTTAAAGGATTCATCTCGGCCAAAATATGGAATTAAATTACAACTTTCGACGTGGATTAAAGTCAGCAAGAGTGCATGGATGAACTTAATTTAATTTTTGGCGATGAAACTCCATCAAGGATCACTGTTTATCGATGGTATTGTGAATTCATTCGAGGTCGTAGTTCACTCCAAGACGAATTTCGTGAAGGTCGTCCAAAAACAGTTGTTTTTCCGGAAACCATTGATGCTGTGCGCGAACTGATATTGTAAGATCGTCATGTGACCTATCGTGAGATTGAGTCAACCTTACCCATTAGTGGGACCAGCATACATTCAATATTGCATAAACATTTGAATGTCGAAAAAAATTGTTCGCGTTGGATCCCACGCAATTTGTCAGTCGTTTAAAAAAACTGATCGAAAGAAAAGCTCAAAAAATACGATTGCGGTGCTTCAAAATACGTTTATGACATAGTGACAGATACATGTATTCACATCTGACTTCATCTAACTGCATATTCAGTAACCCGTCAAAGTTTTTTCTCCAGGTTACTTCAGCATCATTTGTAAGAAGTTACTTTATATTGGTAATGTTAAAACTGTTAATTTTCGTTTAATCGTATAACCCCCATACATTAATCATTACAATCGATGACTCTTCATTAAATAATGTTTTTTTATCAATGATCAAGTTTAAACTGCCTTTATTGTAATAACAACTCATTGTTATTTAAGGTGAGCGAGTTAATAAACATCGTTGATTGCGAGCGTAATGATTTGCATAATTAATTCTCGGCAATAAATTCATATATGCATATCATAAATTGTTTCTAATTAAATTATACATAATTTTGTTACACCATAAGTTTACTTTGCATGTTCTGCAAGTCGCCAACAGCGATGTGCCAAGAATAAGTGATCTAAAATTAAACAACTTTTAGCAATGTTTAGATGCACGTCAGAATTGTTTTTGATTGTATTTTTCAGCGTATGGCCTAGTTTTCGACAAAGAATTCCATGTTTTAAGTGTCCTAAATTAGTTGAGTAAACACATAGTGAACAAAGAACTACCTAATGAAATGGATAAGAGATCTTTATCACAAAAAATATATAATCCCTTCCTGGAAAATTAAAAAAATTAAATTATGTTCTAATCTTGTTTTCGGATGTATCTGCTAAATTACAACTGCCGAATAACTGCTGTTATTTCAAAACACCTTGTTTGGTATTTTTAATAGATACAGTTCTTAATATAATTTTGCGGTTGTTTACAAATTCATTAATATCAGCATGTACCTGTCTTCATAATTCGGGCATCCTCCAAAAATGTATTTAATGAGAAATTAAAAAGAATATTCTATTAATGCGTATAACTATGAAATTATTCTGGACTACGTATGTCGTGGGTATAGTTGGATGTCAAGTTTTACCGAAAAAGAAACGAAATGTGAAGGTCGATTTGGGCGTGCCTCACGGATCGATACCGAGGCCAGTATTTTTTATATTGTTCTTGAGCGATCTGGATAAGCTTTCGGTCCCAGCAATATTCATTTTACATGCTCACCATACCTCAATAATAATATCAATTGAATCCATGGAGGAAGGCCATACTTACAAATACCTTGGAATAAGGCAGGCTCAACGAATTGATCACACCGCCATGAAAAATGACCTAAGAACAGAGTATTATAGAAGGATAAGACGACTGCTAGAGACCAAACTTAACAGTAAAAATCTGTTTCAGGCTATTAATACCTACGCGTGTTCAGTGCCTAGTTAATCTTTCGGTATAAATAACTGGTGCAAGATCGACATTGAACAATTGCTACGGAAAGTTCGAGTACTACTAACAAAGGCTCAAAATCACCATCCAAAGAGCTGTGTCGAACGTACAACATTGCCCCGGTGTGAAGGAGGAAGAGGATTGGCAGATATAGGAATGTTACATGATCAACAAATTTCTAATTTGCGTAATTATTTCCAGAGACTCGCAGAAATTCTGATCTACACAGAGTCATATGTCAGGTTGATGACTCAACATCTCTGCGACTGACAGAACAACCACTTCAAGTATAATACCACCAGAAAACTGATCAGAAGCTGCTCAAATGGAAAGAAAAGCCCCTTCATGGAAGACATATAAAAGACGTCAACCAAGATTTTGTCGACAGTTCAGCGTCGAACTACTGGTTGATCTCTGGTCAGATGTTTCTTGAATCGGAAGGCTTTATATTGGCAATCCAAGATCAAGTAATTCCAACTACGAACTATCTAAAGTACATCGTCAAAGACCCTTCTATCAACAACAGATGCAGATATGGTTGCCAAACATCTGAATCTATCCAGCATATCACAGGAGGTTGCAAAGCGTTCGCTGCAACTGAATACAAAGAACGACACGATACTGTGGCAAAAATACTGCACCAGGAACTAGCGCTGAAACTTGAGCTATCCCAGTCGGTAAGAACACCCTATTATATATACAAACCAGAATCTATTTTAGAAAATAACAACTACAAACTGTACTGGGACCGAACGATATTGACCGATCGGACTGTTGCTCACAATAGACCAAATATAGTTTTGGTAGATCTAGTCTCTAGAAAAATAACCTTAATTGACATAGCAATCACAAACAACAATAATTTAAATATTAAGCAGGCTGAAACATAGCCAAATATAGGAATTTCAAATACAGAGAAAATGGGACATGAACAACACTCGAACGGTACCGATTGTTATGTCAACAACTGGAGGAGTTCCAAAACGTCTATTAAACAATTTGAAATACCTCGGTATGGACGAACATTTTTACCAACTGTTGCAAAAAGCCCTCCTATTAGGAACAGCCTGGACGGTCCGAAAATTCATGGGAAACTGCGGCCACGAGGCCAACCACGGGCCTGATAACCTGGCAAGGGCTCCCACAGAGCTAAACCCTTTTGATATGTAGTATATCTGGGGTTAAGTGAATTTGATGAAAATGATCATTTTCTGAACTATGAAAAAACAAAATCGGTAAGATTCCATAATAGAAAATCAGCTAGTGGCTGATAAAGTAATACCGGTAAAAGTTTCTTGCATTAAAAGGACCATGTACAATGAAATCTGTTGGTACCAGGTTCATGAAAGGTTTGAAGTTTATGAAGTATTATAAATATGTAGGTTTTAATTTCAGTCAATTTTTAATTTCAGTCAATGTTAGTTATAAATTGTATGTCTACGTTTTCATTGTATTTTAGTCTTGTACTGTAATTGACTTTCCTATAAAATTGTTTCATCAGAAAGTAAAATAAATAATTTGAATTTGAAAAAAATCTAGAAAATAATGGTATTCCGTGCTAAATTAAACACAGCAAAATAATAAAATAACGACCAAAGTTTTATTTTACATCATACTTCGTAATAAAAAGCATAAGCGTTCCTTGACGTTACCCTAGCACGCCAAATAAACCGTATCGTAAATATTGTCAAAAAAAATGAAAGTCGATGTAATTTGGGCTTCAGCTGACGAACGATAGGCAATAAATTCGCAAAATTATGTCGCGAGTGTATCTGATTGTTATCAGGCGAGAAAAATTCCATAACAACAACGCATCAAGTGCCAACAAAACCGGCTGTTTTTAGGAATAGGTACAGTGTAGCGCATAATCTATTTTGGAGGTCTCTGTTATATTTTAGATTAAATAAACACAATGTTCATTAACCATAATTCAGCCGGGGGTTGTGATATACTTGTAGCATGCGCAAAGTTATGTTTGCGGCAACGCGCTATTTCTCATTTGTACCTACAACTGTGCTTATTACGGCTCCGGGGTAGCGTGATTATGAATATGAGTGCTACGATGTATGTGCACTTTTGTTATAATTTGTCCGTCTATTTCTACATTATGTACAATAAATGTAACTCATTTCGCCGTTCTCCAGATTAGTAATTTCCGGGTGTAATTTTTTAAAGCTGTTCTTTTTTTAGTGTCTGAAGCAGATGTGAATATCAACACCTCCAACTAATTCAGGAACGCTAAACTAACAATGTAGAAAACTTTAATTCTGCCAAGTATAACGACGAATCACAACTGAACTTGCAGGACTTATTTACGGAATACGGAAATGTATAATCCTTAAATGCAACACCACTGAAATGAGCTTTATGTTGTTTCTTGGAAATTTACAATAAAAAATGATGGCTACAGTTTCGCTAATGTCAAAAGAAGAAAGTCTCAAAAAATTATTTACGCCTTCACTCCTCGTTTGAGGTCTCTAGAGATTCATTTTTCTGAAACTGTTAGATGTCCTTGGAAGTAAATACATATTTTTCGACACTTCTGTATTTCAAGGTAACTACTCTGTCCTAGAATCAACAAATAGTCTAGCCTTCCAAAGTATGTATAGTCTCGAAAGACAAGTAACAATATGACTTTAGAAGGTTTAGAAGATTAGGATCCGGTGTAACAGCATTAGACATTGCAAGATTCCTGATTTGACAAATACTAGTGGCTCGTTTCCCAAGAACACATAAATTTCGTCACTCACTTCGTGGTCAAATAGCTTGATGCTCTTTTCAACTCTTAGAAGTACATAGATATTTTTTCGATTCTAGAATCGACAAATGGTCTAAGCTTCCAAAGTCTATATGGACAAGTAACAATATGTCTTTAAAAGGTTCAGTGAATCGTTGACTTTATATCATGTGATATATAATCTAGGTATCACGGTGTAACAGCTTTAGACAGCACCATTCCTGATTTGAGATATTCTAGTGACTCGTTTCCCAAGAACTTCTAAATTTCATTACTCAACTCCTGCTCAAAAATCTTGTTATATTCCAGTTATGTTGTTGGTAAATCTAAATTATAGAAGACCATATCTCTTTATTCGATCAGAACGTAGTAGGTTGATACCATTTACTTCCTGGAGGATTGTTTTGCGGAAATCAATGTCTAATGACTTCGTCCAGTCATTCTTGTAAACCTAGAAGCAAGGCGTCTGAAAAAATCTTGTGACTTTGTCTTAAAATGACTCTGAAGGGATAGAGAAATCCTCAATCCACCTTGTGGGCTATTGAAATCAGTTTCTACTGGAGGTGTGACTTCGAAGTACATAAAGATAATGGATTTCTAAGTAGTGAATGTGGTAGACATATCAAAAGCGCTGGTGTACTTACTCTTAAAGAATTTGATTTTCCCTATAACAGACCTTGTCAGAGGAAAACAAAATTAAGTCAAATCCGAAAAACTAAATATAGTTAGTTAGGACTTTTGCCATACATTATACAGTGCTAACAAAAAGTTCCAACAACAACAGACTGAAATTTAAAATGGAGAAGCGTTTAAACAAACGGAATCCACTTTCAAAATTTTATTTGCGACTTTTGCAACTTTTGTCCAACAAAAGCGTCATATAGGACACACAAGTAGCTTTCACAAATTTTTTCACACAAACGAACAGGCCAAATTATGAATTAAGGTTAGAATAAGTGATCAGCTACAGCTGATAAAGGAACTTACAGAAAAATGCATATAAGGAATATAGTTCTAATTTTTTTGAGAGTAAGAAACTACTCGTATTAAACACAATCAATGGAAAACATATACTGCGGAGTTTGACAGAATAATGAATTAACTTTATATACTGTTGAATTTGAAAATCATAAGACCTTCAATATGTAATTTTACAGAGGGATACTATCGACGAACAGGGTAGGTAGATCGTATCTTAAGAACTCTTGGTAATATTGGAAAATATCACTAATGTTTGGTGCACATTAGACCTGTCCACATATTTCAAATAATATGGCCAATAAGGCTTGGATGGGTAACTTCTGGATATCTTAGATAGTTCTTCAGATCAGGTCTGGCATTCTGTCGCAAATGAATGGTTTTCAATGGGTGTTCTAAGTAATTGGGTCGAAACTCTGGCACTCAGAAGAAAAATCTGCTGAACAGATTCAACTAGCTCAGGGAAGTCTGGAGAGGGCAATAGCTGATATGATTGAGTGTGAATGATGCTATTGAAAGAGTAACAATATTAAGGTAACTAGCATGATTGAACGAAAGAAAATTTTACAATGAAACCCTTGAGAATAAAGGTAAAAAGGGCGTTCATCATAGAAGTTACCTAACGGTCTTAAAATAAGTGGTTGTGTGTCGCACAGATAAGGAGATTATGAAATACTTTAACTGAAGTAGCAGTGGACCCGTATGGGTTTAATGATGATGATCTTCAAGATATTCGAAGCTAGAATCTGCGAACCAGTTAAGATTATGACAGGCAGTTCTAGACTTCTTTGAAGTGGTCTTGCTTCCCACAAACCGAGAGATTTGATTTAGTTTGTCCTCCATGAATTTTATGTGAACTGCAGGTATATCTGGTTAATTTATTGTGTTTTTATGTTATGTTATGTTGAATGAGTCTCAATACATACAGTTAATAAATCTTAGGGCTTCGTTTTCCCACACTATTTTTTTGATTTTGCTTACAATATAGTGTTGTGGTAATATAAATAAATAATTCAAAATATCGTATCACATCTGAATTTCTTTTAGTTGAGAAATGAATTTTAAAGGAATAATGAGGTAAAAAATATTAATGAAACTTCTGTGTATTTCTGGAATATTTAGCTTCCGGTTGGCCCCGTTTGATCGTCCAGCAGTAGTGGATCTACTGTCTTGTAATCCATTTATCATGATGACCATCTTTGAAATGTTCTGAAGGAAATCTCCGGGAAAAAATCTAAATATGAGGTAAATGAGTTTTAAACGACATATTCATTGCAAATTAATGCTTTTTGCAGCAATAGAAGCATGCTATTCAATATTATTTGGTACCGAATTGGTATTGAGATTTTAAAACATGACCATGTTGATTTTACCAAAGATATTATTTTGCCTTCAAATTACTTATTTGATAGTAACTTTTTGATATGAGGTCTAACCAACATGACATTGATTGGCGGTACAAATACATCGGGAAGCTTCATAAGTGCCAAAAGCTTCACATTTATATACCCAAGAAATAAAGATTTACGCTCAGGTCTAACTTTTTTGGTGTAGTGATTTTGCATATCCCTGCCACAGCAGTTATTTCAATGTACCTTACCATGTAAGTGCACTAGAAATAAGATGGGAATAATATTTATACAGTGATGGGCAAATGTGTGGAACCAAGTAAATATCTCTTAAATTATTAGAGATATCAAAATGAAATTTGGAAGGTGCATACTGCAGTAGATTGCCTATTTGTTTCCAAATTTTTTTACTATTTTGAACTTTCTGTTTTACCGGAGGTAATGTCGATTTTAAAATTTGCAATGAAACACCCTGTATAGTATTTTAGTTTATGATGAAAACATTTTATTGCGAATACAAAAATATCGGGTTTGATATTGTTTACTTCAATACCTACCGAGATATTAGCAGAAAAGTAATTAAGGAAAGGAAAATTTTAATATCCATTGAAGACATACATAATCATAATTATTAACTAAATCAAAGTGATTTTTAAAACATTGAAACTTAACTAAACTTAATGTATTAGATGTTCAAATTGAGCACCGTTTACTTCTTGACAATAAGCAAGTCGGTTTTTAAATTCTCTAGTAACATTAGCTATTACTGCTGGTGTAATTCTCTGGATGTCTTGAGTTATTCTTGCAGCTAATTCTTGCAAGTTATTTGGTCTATCAACATAAACCTTAGACTTTAAGTAACCCCACAGAAAATAGTCTAATGGATGAAGGTCGGGACTTCGTGCAGGCCATTCATAAGTACCCCTTCTTCCAATCCATCTGTGATGAAATGATCTCGAACAATGCGAGCGTAATGGGGTGGTGCTCCATCCTGCTGAAACCAGATATTATTTGGTAATTGTCCATTTACCTCCAATGCCGGAATATCTTGTGTCCCCAAGAGCTGTAAATACCTATCTCCGTTTAAAGTTTCTTGTAGGAAGAAGGGTCCCACGATTCTGTTATAAATGCTGGCCCAAACGTTCAATTTTGGGGGATGATGTGTATGAGCCTCTTGTATCCAATTAGGATTACCTTGCGACCAGTAGCGGCAGTTATGTCGATAAACCGTACCATTTAAAGAAAATGTAGCCTCTTATTATCACGGTTACAAATATCTATCATCGTTTCACAAAATTGCAAACGTCTGTCGAAATCGTCTTCGGCAAGTTCTTGAACGAGGCGAATTTTGTATGGATGATATTTTTCTCGCCTTAATATCCTTCCTACTGAACGACGGCTAATTCCATGCATATTGCCGAGGTCGGTAGTGGATAAGTGAACTACACCTTCATTACTTGCACTTTTCAACCGTCCACTTTTTGGTAAATTGCTAACTGTTCCACTAGTGTCGTATACAGTTTTTGTCACTACTGAACGGGATATTTGTGTATTCGGATGAACAATGTTAAAAAGGTCACAAACTTCTTAATGCGTCCTTTTTCTTTCCCCATACCCAATCATCATTAATATTTTTATTCTTTCTCTTTCACTTAATTCAGCCATTTTACGATCAAATTAAAACAATACAATCTTTTTACGTTCAAATAAAAAAAATAATAACTTATTTTGACAATTACTGTCACTTCTGCAATGAATTTCATGGACTACTAAATTTGATTCAGATTTAATTTGCGCCTGATTTAAACAAACGCACGTGTATTCGACTATGGAACAAGCAGTGCTGTTGGCTGTGACGGTATAATGCCAAAGATTGGCCAATAGAAATACAAATCCTTACCGAGCGGTTTGTTTATATCGGGCGTAAATGAAATCTGAACCGAATTTAGCTACCATCAAATTTTTCCTTTCCTTAGTTACTTTTCTGTTAATATCTCGGTAGGTATTGAAGTGAACAATATCAAAGCCGATATTTTTGTATTCGCAATAAAATGTTTCATCAGAAACTAAAATACTATACAGGGTGTTCCATTGCAAATTTTAAAATCGACATTACTTCCGGTAAAACAGGAATTTCAAAATTGTCAAAAAATTTGGAAACTAATAGGCAATCTACTGCAGAATCCACAATTTAATTTTGATATCTCTAATAATTCCAGAGATATTTACTTGGTTCCACACATTTGCCCATCACCGTATGTCTGCAACTGTTGAAATAATATTTATTATATCTTTTTTTCAAGTACTAAATTATCTTTTATGTATCATAACTACTGTTGATCAATGTAATTTTTGTAATATTTGTTATTATTTACAGAAACTTAATAATATTGTAAATCGTACTTTTGGTCTTTCAGGTGAGTCTAATGGCGACGACCGGCAGCGAGGGCGTATCTTGAGGTGAGGGTATCTTAATAATACTTAACCATAATATAATTCAGAGCACATTCTTGATTTTCTTGAATTGCTGCCATTCGTTTGCCGCACACATTTATTCTTAAGTGACATGCAGAAAGATCGACGTTCGTCATTTTAATGGGTACTTGTTTTCTTAGTTGGAATTTTATGTTGTTAGAGGGGATTTTTTTCATTCAAAAATTACGTCGTTTGCGTGATTCCATAATGATCGTGTTTAAAACTATTATAAAACGCCTTTGTGGTAAAGAAAAAAAGTAAAGCCGTTTAAGCATTCCAACTGCAGTTATAAAAATACCAGGTCATTAATAATTGCAAAATCGCGGTGGGGAATTCAAACTTTTCATTTTTATTGCCTTTATTTCTTGTTTGGTTTATGTAGAGTTTTTATTTCGATTCCGTATGTTGAATTCTTCGGATTTTCATTTCTCGGTCTTGCTTCAAACGATTTTCGAATGTACTCTACAGTTACACAATTAATCTTTACGTTGATTGTAAATCACAAAAGAGGATTGGTTTTTAAAATGTTTTAGAAGTCGTCATTAAGAAATCTTACTTAGTTTCTTGTTATGAAAGACATTGCGTCTTGAATATTGCACTTCTGACATTAGATCGTACACTGACATTGTATACTTGAACAGGATTAGCAGTAATGGCCTTAGCTTTTTAAAGACTTGATTACAAAATAGTTTAGCTAGTTTATCCCCAAACACGTATCCCTGGAGTAAAGTAAAGGTGTCTTAAAGGTCTAGTTCGTAGCACTCTCTTGCTCATATTGAAAGAACTCGTGCCTTTCCAAAATTTGTTAAAGTTATCACAAGATTAGATCAGCATGTTCAATTCTAACAAATTAATTTCTCTGTCTACTGGCCTAATCATCAATAAGGGAATGACATTATTCCACCCAATTCTCAAAATCGCACAAATTGTACTATATTAGTAATCACAGTGTTAATTTTTTTTATAGAGCGGCCAAGTCGAGTACTTAAAGTATGAATGTCAATGAATTAAGTCAAACTACTGTTTCACCAGATTAGGTCAAATTGAAATGTTAAAGGAATGATTAAATCAAATAAAGAATATCAACAAAAACCTGACCCTTACTGCTGGTAAAATTGATTACCTTCGTTGAAAAATTTTATTTCTCCACTGTATCACAGTTAAAAAATGGACCCCATTCTTCGTCGACATCATTTACACTTACACAACCACAACAGCAACCATTTCTAGTTTATCTATCCTTCAGTGGTTCCCCATTCTCGGATAATCAGACGTTTGAATATTTATCTGCAAATTTGCTCGTAATTTCTGTTTTTTTTTTCATTTTAATTTCATGTGTCAAGTTTTTCTTAATTATGACGACTGTATTGTTTTGGTCAAATTCTGCCAATTTTTCTGGTAACTAGATCTGGCGCCTACTACCTTGACTGCGTACTTCAAAGTGCTTTGTCAAGCAGTTCCTCATTTGGTATTTAAATAGTTTGGATCTAGGTGGTATATCCTTGACTAATTTTGAGTTCTACTTGCGGATCGCAGCTCGTTGATTACGTCGACCAGTCTTTGTTATTGCGTCACCAAACGCGTAAAGATTTGGATTGTACAAATGCCAGGCAGTTCCATCATTAGCATAATAAATATTTAATGGATTCATTAACACACCATCCGTGACATGCTATGATGTACTATGTACTGAGCAAAGGACAAAATTATAACACGTACTGTCGCTTCAACTACCTAACATTCAACTAATGATTTGTGTGTTTGTGCTAGATCTGTTTCACTGAATACGACCTTCAGAATATCCTGTTAGCCCCAAATCATATTTTTTGAAGGAAAACAAATAGAGAAGTCATGTAGTTTCCAGAAGCACTCCACACGAACGTTCAGGGATTTAAGTTAGACCTCGTTTTTAATGAAAATTACAAAACAAAATGTTTGGAGGTTATTCCAAATCAATGTTGAAGAAAACATCCTAGCTGCTTTGTTCTACCTCATTTTCTCTCCCAAACATTTTCAACTTCTTAGAGCGTATAGCTTCTTCGGTCCATGATTCTTTCACAGCCATGCTGATTACCAGATAGGTGTACGATATCAACCGAAAATACTCGGACTCGGACTACTGTTGACTTACAAAGTCAGGTTGCGCTATGATGTCTGAACGAATGTGATTGGTAGATTCAGATTGCATATGCGATCTGATATCTGGTACCCTATCTTGTTCGCTTTGTCTTACCGAATTTGTCTCTTTTTATCATAGGTAACAAAAAATATGCAATAAAGAACAGCTGTGATTGCTAATTTAAAATATCTTACTAATTTAATTTCGTTAACAGGTTTTGAACGACAAAAACCCTAGGTACTGGTTTTGGTAGTGCAAAATGCGAAATTTAATTTGATCTATAAATCCTAGAGTATTTGTTTTTTGTCGGAGAACCAATTAATGCCAAAGAACACAGAAATTGTCTTCTAAACGGTGTTTGTGGCATATTCTTGATTACTTCTATGTTTTTTGGGCAATAACACCACAATCGAAATAAAACGACCTATATTTATTATTTATTTTATTTCGATTGTGGTGTTATTGCCCAAAATAACATAGTAATAATACAGAAATGATGCAAACATTTGTTTTTTCTTATGTTTTGTTTCCAATATTTTAATAATCACAATTAAAGATATGTGTTTGATATAATACTGAAAAATAAAGAGCTTTTAATTATCGGAAAAAGTTAAACATAGAATTGTTTGGCAATCTTGACTGAATGACATACTGTTTCAGATTTAGAGAAGTAGCTTAAAAATTCAGAAATATCTCTAATGAGGCACATTGGGAAGAAACATATCTGTTTACATATCCAAAATTGTTATTATGGACAACATTGTTCGATTATTCTGCAAAAATACTTTGCGATAAGACAGCTGTCAGAGCCTTTTTAACCGACTTCCAAGGAGGAGGTTATCAATTCGACTGAAAATAATTCGAAGTAAGTTTCTTTTAGAGACGAAATTAAGTTACGGGGCTTATAGTCGCGTGAAATGGCCGAAAATATTCCGTTAGTTTATCGAACTGAAAATTTGTTATGTCGGCGAACTCTTTCTTCTATATGGTATACAGTTGTAGGTGTGTGCGTGCGTGCGTGTGATATTGGTAGTACAGAAGCAGTTGTATACATAGGATGGTTGAAATATAAGGTGGAATTCAATTAGTTATACAGGGTGGTTCTAAAAATAATGTATTGGGTGGCACATAAGTAGTTTCGTATATAAGTTGGTTGAAATAAAAGTGGAGCAAAACATAGTGGATATTTGCGTTATAAGACGGAGTATAATTGCAGTTATAGAAAAGGCTTAAAAAATTGTCAGAATTAGTTGAATATATAGGACGATTAAAATATAAGGTGGAATAGAATTACAGTTATACAGGGCGGTTTAAAAAAGTAATATAGTTTGGAATATAAGTAGTTGCTTTTACAAGGTATTTGAAGTGAGGGTGGGGTAAAATTATTGTTATTCAGGGTGTATCAAAAATTTGTTATATAAGCATAAGTACTTAGGAGAGAGGGAGAAAGCGAGAGGGAAAAAAAGAGAGAGAGATAAGAATACGCTAAAGTTCTCAGTTGAATTATACCTTAAAATAGTGATTGATTGCACACGGTTTCTAAACGGTTTTTATTTAAAGTCAGCTGCAGTCTGTTCTTTTTTAAATGTAAATTATTATTATTATGGAAGGTATTCTTTGTTCTAAAAATTTAGAATTTATTATTTGTTATTGAGTTATGGTTTTCATTACTATTTCAAGATCACACAAAACAACATTTTTCACAATTTCTGTCAGTATCAGTTGTCAATGTTCAATTAAATAAAACACAAAATCAGCGACAAAAATTCAAGAACCAAACATTTTTACGTTTCAAGAAAGAATTTTCAAACTGGAAAACTTTATAATTGTCCCGGCATTAAGATGTATCTCTGAATGTTTTTAGAATACCAAATCTGCCGTAGTATGAAGAAGCGGCATCCGACCAAAAGGCTTCATAAATAAATATGTGGCGTTCAAATCAGGTGGGATAGTAAAAAGTACGTCTTTTCTTAGAGCATCGCATAGCAGCTGCCGCAGAATCCAGTCGCGGATAAGAAGTAAAAAGTGCTGCATAAATGCATTGATCATTCGTTGGTTGGGTCGCTTGCCGTTACAGGGTGATGCTATACGAAAAAAGTTGGCTGAGACTGAATATGTATAAATTTTGTCCGGTTGGCTCTCGTTTTTTTTTTTGGGAAATTGAAAATTAACGAGTCAACAAAAAGATGTCATCTTTTATATCATTTATTTGGTCGAAAATTTATTTATTTTTTTTGCAACGTATCAAGCTCAACAATTATAATCTCTATTTAATGATTCTAAACCCCCTTGTTTTTAAGCAAGGTGTTGTTAACACAGTTTTTAGTTGGTATTAATTGCTCTTTCAATTCCTTTATTACAGCTAAACAGCTGCAGATGCGGTATGAAGTTAATTTGCTGTTGTAATATTGCAACGAAGTTAATTATTATGACATGAAAATTGTGTCGCTTGTTTTTTTGATTCGTGGATAATCTACATAGGTTAGGAAGTATACTACAGCATGTGTAGGTTTTCTATGGATTCTATTAAACGAAAATATTTTCTTGTTCTTCATATACATCAAGGATATACAATATACGATTCAACACTATATTTTATGTTAACGATCAACAGCGAGTATGCGAAATTAAAGAGCCTTTTTGCAAAAACAAGTTGTTCAAATTCATAAAGTGATGCAGAAGATAAAATGATAAATTGTGATATTGAATTTAACTTGTCATGATAAATTTTTGAAATCAACTAGAAAAAAGTGCTTTCGTTTTCGATTGTTTGCTTGGTTCGAAATGTTTGGAGATAAAATTTTTTAAGAGATGAAGTTTAAAGCAAATAGATTTCAACGAACAGCTGCCCACTCGTAGTCCTGGTGGTTTCATAGTTAATGCTTTTTAACCGATATTATCATTTATTTCTACTCAGTACTTTTTGCTACCAACTACTTGCACCTATTCTAGTGAAGAGCTTTGATACGTTTTCTGTTGGTATTTTAATTCGCAGCACTAGGAAAATAGTTACGACAATTACGAAAGCATTTCAGGCTGAGGGCTCTATATTATTTCAAACATACTCTTAGTATTTTGTTTCAATCCATTTCTTTAAGGTTTGTGTGTTTACGGGAACTTCAGTGTGGATTACACCCTTTATGTAGCCCAACGAAAAAACAAGGGGTGAGAGCTCCAGCGATCGTGCCGGCGAGGCTAGTCTCTCCCCAGGCAGTTGCGTTAGCATTACGAATTGCAGCAGCAGAAAACTGGATCATTGACTTTTTCAACTAGTAAAATAGATTTAAAACTCTAGTCTGTTAAACCTTGTTGAGCACTACACCGTCTATGTTAGAAGTCATATAGGTTACGGAAAATTTTAACCGAGATGTGTTCTAAATTATGAAAAAGTTATTTAGTAGATACCAGATCTGGATATGTCATTTCTTCTGTTAATATTAGGTACTTAGGCCGAGTAGAAATAGCATTCGTCATAGTCATCATTGTCCAGTTACCTACAAATCGTAGCTACGATATTCTACAATTGGTTTCTCTTACCATTTTTCCTTTGCTTCAAACGTTGTGAACATAGATATACTTGCCGAAAATGTAATAACGAAATGTTCCCGGTTTTATTTTTATGTATACGCCTTTTATATTTCGGGATTAGATACAAAAACAAATATTAATAATCGAAAATGGCTTTATTGTTTTTCAAAATATTCCCCATGAAGATCTATACACTTTTGCATGCGTTTGAACCAATTTTCGAAGCACTTTTTCCACTCTGATTGAGGTATCTCCAAAACATGCATTCTGAACGCAGCAACTGCTTCTTCAGGTGTCGAAAAACGTTGACCTCTCAGTTTGTTTTTTACGTACGATAATAAAAAGAAGTCATTTGGTGACAAGTCAGGACTATACGGCGGATGACTCATCAAATCGATGTTTTGAGTGGTCAAAAATGCAGTTGTTTAAGCCGATATGTGAGAACTCGCATTGTCGTGATGAAAAGTGATCCGTCTTCAGCAGTTGGTTTTCCTCATTTCTTGGAAGACAACTGGCAAACAAATGGTTGTGTACCACTCAGAATTGACTGTTCTGCGTTATTCTAGTGGTACGGTTGCGACATGTCCAGTTTTTCCGCGAAAACAGGTGATCATTTGCTTGGAAGTGCTTCGTGCGCGAACAACTTTTGTTGGATTCGGCTCATCTTGAAAGACCCATACAGTCGACTGCTGTTTTCGGGCTCATACGCGTAAATCCACCTGTCACTCTGTCATAAACGTGTTTTGAAGCACAGCGATAGTATTTTTTGAGCTTTTCTTTCGTCCAATCGACACGAGCCTTTTTCTGAACGATTGACAAATTGTGTGGGATCCAACGCGAACAATTTTTTTTGACATTCAAATGTTTATGCAATATTGAATGTATGCTGGTCTCACTAATGTGTAAAGTTGACTCAATCTCACGATAGGTCACATGACGATCTTACAATATCAGTTCGCGCACAGCATCAATGGTTTCCGGAACAACAACTGTTTTTGGACGACCTTCACGAAATTCGTCTTGGAGTGAACTACGACCTCAATTAAATTCATCATACCATCGATAAATAGTGGTCCTTGATGGAGTTTCATCGCCAAAAATTAACTTAAGTTCATCCATGCACTCTTGTTGACTTAAACCACGTTGAAAGTTGTAAAAAAATAATCGCAGGAACATGTTCACGGTATAATTCCATTTTTTGGCCGAGATGAATCCTTTAAGTTACTGTAAACAACACGTAGCACTCGTATGTACGTTCTGAGTACGTATAACCTCAAAAATGTCAAACTTTACGATAGAGCTGTCAGTTCTCAGATTGCAACACTAGGGTTGTCCAATCCCGAAATATAAAAGGCAGCCCTCGTAATGTATTTATTTTGTATTTACATACTGTTAGTAAACAGCTATAGAGAAGAAAATATTATCTAGATGGTTAAAAACATTTGACAATTCACTATTACTAATAACGTAGCTGAACAAGCACTAGTTTAAAATTACTTTTGGACTATGACGCATCATTTTTTTTCATTATCCTTGTATTTCACTATCGAATTACCATTACGTGAAAAATTTTTACTATATTCGCATAGACATCTGATATGAAAGAATACTAAAAAAATGCTGGGAATCTTGTGTATTTTTCTTATTAAGTAAACATTACGTTTCAACTTTTCGTATTTATTTCGTATTGACAAACGTTAAAAGTCTTTATATTCGTGCTCAACCCGATAGAAGCTATAAAAACAATTCCGAACAATCGTACCATTACCGGTACATCACCCTGTAAACGAGTGAGAGAGAACGGGTTTAGGTCTGGATACTTTTGGCTTTGCAAAACACTTTTTGCATTAAGCTGCCTGCCGAGAATAAAGACGTTTGCCGTGTCGAGCCTTGACCAATGTTATACCTTCGAAGTGCGTGCTTTAAATCTTTCGCTACACTGGAAGTAAAACCAAGACGAACACTGAATAATTTAGCAAGTCCAGATTTATTATTTGATTATTTATTATGCCCCATGGACGAATGTGTGCATCTTTAATTTTTGCTCTCGTACGTTTGCCAAACCGAATATGATTGTTTATGGGGATTTATAACTCATAAGGATATTTGATTCGTCATGATAATTAACATTTTACAAAGTATCCCGCTCGGCATCGCTTTTGAAATGGTTTCATTAACAACTGAGTGTCTACAAAATAAAAATAACGTAATCAAACTGTTTTTTTTTTTTGGAATTTGGTTTATCTTCATTGTGTTAATTGGATTTGTTCGTGTCAAGTTTCCTTATAAAGATGTTATCTATAACTTAATGTCGTTTCTTATTAATTTATATACAACAATAATATGCTGGAGCTTTAGGAAATTGTATAACATTCATTTATATTCACCTTCAAATCAGTATTTCTCAAAAAAAAGGAACTAAAGATGCAGTTCACCAGTTGACAAACATGATTTATAGTAAAATGGACAAAAGTAAGCCAATTACTAAATTTTTTCTTGCTATAGCTAAGGCCTTCGACTCAATCAACCACAAGAGATTACTTGATAAACTTTGTAACTGGTATCCGGGGTAAAGCTCATGAGCTACTGGTTAGCTGTCTTGAAGCTACTACAGCGAGTAAAAGTTAATAATGTCACAAGCGAATTTGGTGAAATTAAAACTGGAGTTCCCCAAGGGACTGTTTTGGGTCTGCTACTCTTCTTACTAAATGACCTGCTAAAATCTTTCCCGGCAGATGTAATACTATCATTTGCTGTTGATACTGCAGTTATATCTAAAGAAAAAAAGTGGTCTGCAGTAGAAGCTAAAATATGTTTCTGATATATAGGGATAAATCTATGGCTTACTTTCAATAAATTGACCATAAATATTGAAAAACAGTGTTCATGACCATACCAAAAGATATAAACATTTATATAGACACCTAGAATATAAAATTAGTTGACAATTGATCCAACTGGATTTTACAGGAAGCCGAATAATACAAACGTTTAAGTTTTGCTGAATAATGCAGAGGGCGCCCTCGGAAAACTTTTTTCCTAGATTCCTATCCCTGTTTCTTTTCGAAAATTTACTATCTGAAGACACGACATTAAGGCAAAAAGTGTAAATATCAAAATTGAAGGTAATTGTATCCCGAATATGTTTGTCATGTCCTCGTTTGCGTGACAGCTCTCGTTTTCCAGATATGACAAAAACTTTTTTTGAATGGAAACCATAGTTGGCTATGACCTCAAAAAATCGGACATTTTTAAAGCTTTTCAACGATATAATACTCGACATAGTTATTCATACTCTCTTCGAGGTGTCATTCCTTTGTACGCAAGACAATATATATTATATATAAATATAATATATATTGTTTCTGGTCGGGAACCTTCATCAGTTGCGCTTCCCACAATTGAATGTCCTGTCGAACACTTCTTTATGCATTTGATGCATTTCGTTATATTTGAAGACGCGAGATGTAAGACCGACATCTAGGATTTTCAAGAGATTCTCTTGAAAATCCTAGATGTCGGTCTTACATCTCGCGTCTTCAAATAGTTATTCATAACGGAGTTATGGATGCTTTTCTCTCTTATTTTCACTTTTAACGTAGGTAGCCATGAAAAAGATTATTTTCACTTTGACGTTTCCTCATTTGAGAATAATTCCATTAGTAGTGCTGAACTGACAGTCGATATTGACCAGTTTTCCTGATAAAATGGAATATTCTAACGAAGAAAAACTGAATATGTTATATCATATGCCATAAAAATTCAGTTCGTGCAGCTGAGGAATACTTTAATAGATATTTTAATCGTCGTCAACCTGCTCTATGTACATTTAAGAGGGTTTACGATAGTTTACGCAGACATGGATCTTTTACTAAACCAGCAAAGGAACGTATTCAAAGTAACGAAGCAGCACAAATAAATGTTTTGGCAATGGTACATTAAAATCCATCCATATCAACTCGTCAGATTGCGGCAGAAGCTGGCACGTCTGAACGAACTGTAGTTAAGGTACTGAAAGCGCACAAGTTCCACCCGTACAAACTTTTGAGTTTCTCAAACTTTGCATGCAGGTGACGAACATTTTGTTTTGTACATTGTTTAGAGACATGTGCCTTGACAATCCACAGTTCCATTAAAGGTGTTATGGTCACATGAAACTAGATTTACTAACTGAGGTATGTTCAATAGACACAATGAGCATATCTGGGCTAAAAAAACCCTTTCAATGTAGAACAAAACGACCCCAAATAAAATTTGGTGTGGTATCATAGGATCTACTATTCTGGAATCACTTACTGGGGAGCGCTACTTGCATTTCTTGCAATACACTTTTCAAGACATGTTGCATAATTTGAATTTGAGAACTCGTTTAGAAATTGAGTGGTTCCAACATGATGGAGCACCTGCTCATAACTTGTTATTAGTAAGACAACACTTAGATAATATCTATCCAAGCTCTTGGATAGGAAGAAATGGCCCACGCGAATGGTCCCGATTTGGCAGTTATAGACTTCTATTTATGGGGTGCGCTAAAAAACAATGTATGCAAAAAAAGTATGAGACAGTTAGTTGGTGACCATAAATTGTTACTATTATTATGTACTTTAATTTCTTAAGTTTTTAGTAAGTACCTACTTATTTAGTTTTTTCGTTATATCTGATATACCTAATAAAAAAATCGTTCAATGTTTTTTTGAATAGTTATTAATAAATCAATCTATTTCATGGCTAACTATGTTAAAAGTGAAAATAAGAGAGAAATGCATCCATAACTCCATTATTTTTATGAATAACTATATCGAGTATTATATCCTTGAAAAGCGCTAAAAATCTCCCATTCATTGAGGTCATAGCCAAGTATGGTTTCCATTTAATAAAAGATAAGTTTTTGTCATATCTCGTAAACGAGAGCTGTCACGCAAACGAGGACATGACAATCATATTCGGGATACAATTTCCTTCAATTTTGATATTTACACTTCTTTATAAAATCAAAACAAAGGATCTAGAGGGATTTGACTAAATCGACAGAATTTCGTTTTTTTTTCCAAAATATCTAGTAAGTAAGTTTTTAGAAAAATCCGAAGGTGTCATTAAATTGGGCCAGTAAAACTGCAAATCTTTCCCAATTTATCTCCGCTAGTTTCCGAGATCCCCATATTGATCATCAAAAAAACTCACACTGTATAAAATTATCATTCTTTGTCCCGGATATTTGACAACAGAAATAGTTTTATGTTTTGAAAAATTGATTCAAACTGCCATTTCATGCAAAGTTCTTACAGATCACTCTGCATTTTCATTTAATCTAATTCTATAATTCCCAAAGCTGTTAAAAAATTAAATCGTTTTTACCAACATTTATTTTTTATAAACTTACTGCAATTTCTATTGTTTACAAGTTAATTTCTTCTAATATTTTTAGTAATTGACAAAATACAACTTAAAATTAATCAAACACCAAAATGATCATAATAAATTTCGATTTCTTTATCGTAGTCGTTTTCATATGGAAAAAAACTAGGATAAGATCCGAACGGCTTCTCTCACGCCTCTGTAGACACACTCACACACACACATGCGATACAGACGCATGCAAATGTGTTTCCATGGTTACAAACTGCACACCATAAATTAAACTGCACTCACCTCCCGTGAATATTTCATTTCTTGAATAAAAATTTTATCAGACAGGACTATTGACCCATACAATAGCCGCATGATTTATTAACATCTTCGCAGCCAGTAAATTTATATTAACGAGCAACACTTGTAAAGCCGTTTGAATAAAATAAAAAATAGATTTGGAGCGATTAAGTTTCCTAATTGCTCTTAAAATGCAATCAGCGAAGAAAAGTCACATGCAGGAAATTTGTTATTCATTGAAGTATACAGGACGTAAATTTGAGAAATTACAGTTTAGGTGAAAATAAATCAAACAGTTTCTAAAAAAAAATTACGAAATTCATACCTACTTTTACCACCACCAACAGATAATAGTGCTTTCAATATACTTGTGAAGCTGGAAATGTAAATACTAAACGGTTTATTTATATGGCTTCATTAATTATTCTTAACGCTTATAGACATTTTTAGACGTTCTTACATTAAGATATACGAGGGTGAATCAAATATGAACCGGACTTTTCTATTTCTCGCCCTGTAGGTAATTCGAGTGGCATGACGTCTCGATATATGTTAGGTAGGGAAGTTAAGAAGAGGGGAGTTCGTCGGTTTGGCGAGGCGTAATCGATGCGCTGTTAGTAGCATACGTCTGTTGCGCAACGTGTTGTTATCAAATTTTTGGCGCGGGAGAGCGTTAGAGCGTCTGAAATTTTGCGTCCACTATCTGCACAGTTCGGCAATGAAACACTTTCAAGGACCCAAGTGTACGACTGGCACAAAAAGTTTTCAGATGGCCGAGAGACAGTGGAAAATGAGCCTCATGCATCTACGCAATTCGTGAGCTGATTGAAGGCGTACTGCTGATCGATTTTCTGCACGAACGCCGTACAATTAATGCTGAGTATTACTGCGAACTACTCCAACAAGTGAAACTTGCCTACCAGCAAAAGAGGCGGGATATGTCTATCCGAAGTGTGATTCTGTTGCATGACAACGCTCGGCCACATACAGCTGCATTGACTCAAGGAAAATTGAACAAAATGCATTGGGAAACCCTTGAACACCACATGTTTGGTCCACTTAAGGAAGAACTAGGAGGCTACCACTTTGAGGACAACGAAGGTATAGAAACGTTTGTGTGCAATTGGTTGTCGACACGACCAGTTTCATTCTATAAGAAAGGTATTAAAAAACTTCCGATTCGGTGGGAAAAATGTATACATAAGAGAGACTATGTAGAAAAATAATGTGTATTAAAATTTGTATTGATCGTACCAATAAAATTTTTAAAACAAAAGTCCGGTTCATCTTTGATTCACCCTCGTAAATACACCAAAACTAACCGAAAAGATATTGCAACATTGTAAACAGCCAAGGTATCTGCATTTGGTTTTTTATGTGTGTTTTCTTTCCTTACTATTTCTAAATATTTTAACATCAAATGTATGGATAGTCAACTGCTTTTCCTGTTTAATATAACTTAATCTGTATTTCAATAAAATTTTCTCTATGATGAGTCGGGAAGTTTTGATATCTTATTAGGAATCGTTGTCATACAAATTCTGTGGCAATTTGTAGGTAATATTGGATACGTTTGAGTTTTCGTATTTGTCAATATTGTTCGACAATTTTAAATATTTTAGTTCTTGAATAATTGACTTAAAGTGTACTTTTTGTTGTTCATTCTTTAAATGCTTTCTTTGATTTTTTTTTGTCTTGGTCTTGTCACTTTTATTCCCATTACCAGTAAATGTGTCAAGCAAATCAGTGGCGGATCCAGCCAGAAGGCGCGGAGGAACGCCTCCCCTGAGGCTTTGTAAAAATGAACAAACTAATAATAATACACAATTGACTGTAGATTAATAAACGGAAAGAGTTAAATTACGTGATCGTAAACAGTCGAGAGGAAAGCAATAACTTGTTAAACTGAAGGAGTATAGATCCAAGTAGTAACCCTTTGCATCACTTCTTATTGTCACAATTTTAATTTTGATCCCCCCCCCCATTAGGACAATTCTAGATCCTCCTTAGAAGAATATATAAGTTTTGAAAAAAAAAAATAAAATGTGGAATTATGAAAGGAAAATAGTAAAGTGACAATTTCCATATGAACCCTTTTACTTAATGTTATTTAAATAAAAAATAGAAAATATGACGTATGTTTTGAATTTAGTTAACTTAAAATAACTTTATAAATGAGTCTAAAAGTTATTAATATTAAGATATTTCTAGAACATCCTACAACCAAATTATCAATATATTGCAATAATTTCACAAATATTCAATTTTAATTAATTCAGCAGTTCTTAAATTTTCTTTCAGAAAAATTTTTGACTGCAAATATATGAAAAATCAGTACTAACAATGAAACTAAACCATACCTCAATAATTAAAAATTCTACAACCGGAAAAACCATATAATATTCACAATAGTCAAACAAATTATTTCATACTATTTTTAAGTAATATTAATACCATAAGACGAAAGAAAACAGAATAAAAAACACAGGATCAAGTAGAACCCTGAGAAAATATTATCCGCATGCTATTCTGGAAAATTCCTAAGTTTTCCCAAACTCTATTCATGCAAGTTTAATTATTCTGTTTATATCTAGTAGTAATGCACCTAATAAATGTATATTAATTGACCTATGTATATTGATATAATGTACTATGCCCAGGGTTGTATTGTAAAATTCTGAGTATCTGAGTATATAGTACGTATAACTCCATTTTTTGATATTTCATTGCTTAAAGTGACAATAGTAAATCTCAGCCTATCGAAATACTTTGCAACTTTCTAGCTTCCGACACATGCCTATATTCTCAGGTCAGTTTGAATATATTTGATAAAATGGCGTTACCTTGTTTAATTCCTCCGTTATTTGGGCATTTTGGGTTTGCATTAATAGATTTTAGTCGTTGGCTTCCCAGTAGGTATATACCTTCAACGTTTCTAAGAATGCCACCTAATTATTCTCATATATCTAATTCTTCTCTTATAAATTAATGGTTTTGATGAAAGTCATAGGAAATACATTAATATAAAAATACCTTTTGCGGTCCTAACCAATCCGTCCATGTTAACAAAATACCTGCGAAAATTCAAAAAGCGATTACATCTCACTATAAAATCGTTGAATAGATTTTCTATAGCCCATTGAACTTTCTTTAGTCATTGACCTACCTACCTTTCAAAATAGTTCATATGATTTTCAAGAATAATTTCTTATGATTTTTTTTACGTGAAATTCTGTGTTTAAGAACTTTTTTGGGAAATGACATAATAATTCACGAAATTACTGTATATTTCGAAACGTTTAGGGGTCTAGGTCATACCCCATTGTCAATGGCAAAGAAACTATGAAAAAAGGCATTATTCTAAAATTTAAAATTAAAATTTTTGACAACTGTATTTGGCTTATGAAATAACTAATAGAATTTAATTTGGTAATATACAGGGTGGCACAGAAACTTCTAAAGATCATGTAATAATAAAGTTCCTTTCAAATTGGAAGAATAGGAAAGGGATGATCTTTAGAATTTTATGTGGCGCACTTAGGTGCATTCTCCACGGACAACGAATTTTGTGGATTCAGTGATCCCATTAAAATCATAAGGGAAAACCTAGGAAAAAACTTATGAACTATCCCGATATGGGGTTGTTCACAAGGACATGCGCATTAACAAACTCTTCCTTAAGCATCGGCACTATTAAATTCTACGGAGGTAGTAGCGATACAATCGTCTTCATATAACACAATTAAAGGAGACTCTTATAGTTTTCGTTTCGTGTTGTGTTCACTAATTCTGGATTTTTCACTGTCGATCTTTTTGAAATTCTGTAGCTAACATTTAAAAATTATAAATTCTTTTCATATTTGGCTTCAATTTTTACTTTATATTACTCTTTCATATTTTTGCTGTTTTTTTAATCTAGTCATATGTACCAGAAGAGTCTAAGTACGGGAATTCATACCCCGATACGTCATTTTGTATATAAGTATACAGTGGAAAGTTGGTAATAATTGGTTGGTCGTTTGATTAATTTTCTTTACATCATGGCTAATATCTTTACATTTCATTGAATTTAAAATTTGGTACCTTAATGTTTACATTTTTCAATTCAGAATATCCTTATTTGTCTAATTCAATTTAAATTATTTCCAATGATGCAATTGTGTTCATATTTAGCACAATTATTAAGTATTTCAATTACAATGAGAAGATGAAAATGAAACTGATATAGCAATAGAAATATATATAGTTTTACATAAAATTCCCTTACGTCCAAATATTATTTTCTTCTTGCTTTGAATTATTCAGTGCATAACAGCATACACACTGCAATATCTCATTTCTGGACAGAAAGAAACAAAGAAAAGTTCCACTAAGCATATTAAATAGCTCTCGCATTTTTATGGCACTTTCCCCATTCGTTCCTTTAACTTTACATGTTTTCTTACAAATTACTTGAGCAATTTCATCATGGAGAGAAACAGCATACAGCGAGAGCCGTCTGACGCAGTAAGGGCTTTTCTATTTATACGACGATCAGAAAATCCACCTAAAGTTTTCCTAGAATGGATGCTATCAATTCTTCGGGTGCAAGTGTTTGGTTAATGAAATGCTGTTTTTAAAACACCCACTTCTTCACTGGGCCGTACTTACCGGTTACTTTATATTCCGAACAACTATTTACTTCAATCTCCTAAATCAGCGGTTCATGAATAGGAAGCTGCAGTTCGTTTACATCGATGCAAAATAAATGATATTTTTTTCGCAAATAAAAGAGAACAAACAAATACGAATTTTACGCAAACTCTACTAAAACATCAGTGAATATTGAACAGTAAACTTGATAACCATAAATTTAGGTGAATAATTCTGTATAAAATGTCAAAGCTTGTTAAAAGTTATTTAATGTAAATATGTATATTAGTATCAAATTTTCGAATAAAAACAAATTTCAAACCCTTCATTATTTATTGCAAATTGCGCAAACTGATTTTATTTCAAAAGATTTATCTATAAATATGCTATGTAGTGATTTTACAATGAGGAAGTAACTTTATTTTTGGTAAAAAGGTTAAAAATGGAGAAAATTACATGTTACCTGAAATATTTTATTTTATATTTTCGGTCTAAAAAATAAGCAAAAGTGTTATTTTCTATTACCAAGGGTTGCTGTATGCTCGTGATGTTTTTGGGATCACCCATACCAACAAAAACAAGCAGAATTCTATTCTTACATACAACGCATGCTTAAGATACCATTAGATAAAAATAAATATGAGAAAGAATACACAATCATTCAACAATTTGCTTTAAACAACGGCTTCAATCTTAATATAATTAAAAGGATGAAGGCTAAAATAGAATCAAGGGGCTTGAGAAATAGCATTTATCCGAAGGAAAAATTGAAACAACTTCTTATTTTTCTATTCCATTTAGTGACAAAAAATTTCAAAAATCAAGTCTTCTTCTGTCAATAATATTAACATTTCTTTCAAACCTATCCAAACGTTAAGCAGTCAGTTAATCAACACCAAAGATATCATTGCCAAGCTTTATAAAAGTGGCATTTATAAACTGAATTGCAACGATTGTCGAGCCTCTTATGTGGGTAGAACATATTGGGCTCTTGCGGGCCGCATAAAAGATCACATAAAATATCCCAACAAATCAGCATTTGGACACCATTTAGCATTTAACAAACACACTTTTAGTCCACATTCTAATTCCTTTCTCAAATACTCAGTTGTAAATAACAATTTTACTAGCCTCGAATTTTTGGAAGATATTGCTATAGATGAAATCTAATCCACTTTGTGTAAATACTAAAGCAAATTTATAAACCCTTTACTCCAGCACATAGAAATCTATTACCTTAAATTGTTTAATTTCTAAGTTTTGACCGATCTTTACATTTTATGACATAAAACATAATAATTTTGCCACTACACTTTCTTTATGTTTAACCCCACTTTTACTGGAATTTTCCTATACATTTTAAATTAAATAATTCTGTTGATTTTGTATTCAGATCATATTCTTTACATTGTTTAATTATCGAACATTTTATATTATTATTTGTGAACTTACTATCGCATTAAACTGTAAGTAGTTTTAGTTATAGTAAGATGATATTTTATGTGACGTGTTTTTTTAGAGGCTCTGAAGATGACTCTCACAGGGGTCGAAAGCGCTTAGTGGATTAAGTTTTTTTTAATATTGCACGATTCATATAATTGTTCCAAAAACACCTTGAACAGTGATATTGTTATGTGAATTTTTTTTTTTTGGCTCTCCTTCAAATTTTAGATATGTATATAATATTTTATGTAAGTATTATTCGTCCCAGTGACGAACTAAGGCTAAAGCGGATCCTAGGCAACATTTCGGGCCGCAAAATTACGGGCCATAGGCACGTGCCTATGTTGCCTTGGCCTTAGTCCGCCCCTGGTTCGTGCATATTTTGATGATTAAAATAAACACAATTATTTTTATTTATTTACTATCGACAATATTGTTTCACCTGGTTAATGGCTTCTTTCGAATATTGAAATATAACAGTAATCTAACACTATAACTATTCTATGCTCATCTTCGTTAATTTTTTCATTAGATAATGGAACCTAAACTATAGTTACAAAATACAATTTCACTAATGGACTCGTTCACTTCGACCGCTTTTGAATGGCAGATATTTTCACTACGTATATTTATTTATACTTAAGTTTTGGAAAATTGAGATGACAAATATCGTAATCACGTTTGGACTTTTGAAATATACAGACTTTCAGTTTTATGAAGTGTTACTCTTAAAGAACACAGAAAAAATAAAAACTAGAGATGCCACAATTATCATTCAGAAAACAACTAGTTAAGAAGAATGTTCCAAGTGTAAAAAGAAAAATAATTTATTGATAATGTTGCGTTAAACATTTGATTATCAAAGCAAGACACTAAGGAAGTTCAGCCTAAAGTGGCCAACATTGTAAGCTATTCCTTTCTCTACAACTTTCCCTGTAGTAGCCACACACGGATAGATTTTGGGTACAATTCTTTTTATTAAGAAACAAACGCACATCGTTAAAAATGTTCAATTTTAAAAATTCCGTCATCTTTAGAACACGTTGATGTTCGTTTGTTTAGCTATTAATTTTTTCACGTATTTTCTAAAAAACATGACTATGTACGGTTTAATTTGAAAATGTTATTCAGGTGTGGAAAACAAATTTATCCGCAAAAAAGGACTGTAATATCGATTTACTAAATTTTATATAATCGACTTTACACTTCCTTCAATAAAAAATTTCGTCTTTAGCAAATCACATGAAAATTTTCCGATTCAGTGGAAACCAGTCATTACAAATACTCCGTCGAAAATACAATATCGACGCTGGAGGGTATCGGCGGTTTCGGGGAACAGGATCGCATCTAAAACTCCCTTATATATATAAGGAATGGGGGTGAGGTGAAGGGATGGGAGGGTGCTCTTGAAATTATGTACGAGGCATTGGGAGCAATATATCTTTTGCGGGACGTGCTAGACAGAGTAGACGGGGTATTATATAGGAAGGAACCTGAGGCCAGGGAAGAGAAAGGGATGGGGAGAACGCACTCCTGGTCCCAAGACGCTCGTCCCCAAGAATGAGACACTTGCCGCCGCATCGTCCACCGCCTTAAATTGTCATCTGAAGAAAGAAAGTTCATTATGTCGTACCGCCTCGAATTCCACTATTCACACTCTACAATGTTGGGGCGTAATTACCTTGTGGCGTTTGAATAATGTTTAATATACAGACTGTTTCCTGAAAATTATTGCTGAAGAAGAAGTAAATAAACACTTACTTACTCGTAATAATATTGTTAAAACTGTTTAAATCATAAGGATTAATTCAAATGTTATTGGAAAAGTACGACTATTTAAATTTTTCTCGTCGTTTTAAGCAGTTGAATAATTTAATGAACATTAAGAAAACATTCCTCTTCATCTCCTCGGGTGATCCTCCAAGGATCAAAATGGCCTCAAACTAATGTTCATATCAGCCAGCTACACTTTTTAAAATCTTATACAATTATATGCACTAGCTGTCGCCCAGTGGTCGAAATTCGACCAATTGTGTCAATATCTCTGGCAGGTTAAGTAACCTGAAAATTTTATCGTGACATTCTATCCTAGGACTTTAGGGAGAACAGCAATTGAATGGAACGGATCCAGATTTGGAACCTCTGTGTGATAGTTTCCTCGAAAATCCTAGATGTCGTTCTCGCTTCTACAAATAAGTAACGAAATTCAAGTTTTTTCAGATATAATTTATAGGACTTTATTTGTGTTCAAATTCGTAATTCTTAGTTTAATATGACAACAATTCAACCGCTAATGGGCTACCCTACCTATTTATTTTTTCTAACCTCCGTGTATAGCTATAGTTGCACCCTATTCTCTAACATTTATTAAAATCCTCATTATAATAATTCCATCTCATTATATATCTCCACCACCCTGTATATGCAACTGCTCATGGACCACGCATAATATTTTCTAACATTATATATCATCATCCTGTATATCTATAATTCCTCTCACCCTATATTTCATCTTCCCTATATATACAACTGCTTACGGGCTACGAACTTTTGCATTTCCATTTCCGCCACCCTGTATATGCATTTCTGTATAATATTTTTTGCATCATCCTGTATAACTGTAATTCTACTGCACCTTCTATACCAAGAACCCTGTAAATTCAACCGCTAATGGGCTTCCCTATATAATTATTTTTTTAGTTATAATTACACTCTACTCTATATTTTAAACACTCTATATGTGCAACTGCTTATGTGTCACCCACGAAAAAAATTATTTGTAACATATCTGGATTCGCCCTGTATAATTATAATATACAACGATGACTTTATCATTAAACAATAACAACGGCTGCATGCCACTTCCAGAAGTACATGCTCTAAGTATATAACAGCATTGGTCCCCCTATATATAATTACTCAATGTTTTGAGTCTGGCGGCGGTGGCACATTCAGTGGTTTGGCGTTGAGATTATGGACGTAAATAATGAATTTTTATTATATTTTATTTAATGAATGAACCAATATTATAAATTAATATTTGCATTCTGCACTGAAGGTCGTCAGTAGCTACTAAACAAAACAAAAATGAAAAAAATGAAAAAATGGTACCTAATCGTTTTGTCTTTGCCTATTTATATATAGAATTATCGACAGGGCAGCATAAATGGTTTGGACTTTTAGCCAGACTTACACTATTAACTATTTAATAACTTCTGGAGCGTCTGTTATTGTTTCTTAAGGCGGGACTTCTGTAGCAATGATTGAAAGAATTTAATTGATTCACATTCAGTTAACTCTAATCCTTTCTAAATAGTTTGGACATCCGGCGACACTAACGCTATTAAGTAACTTTTAACTTCTAGAGCGCCTCTGAATGTTTTTGACTCAGGTCTTTCTACTAATTCACATAAGTCTGACCCATCCTAAATGGTTTGAACTTCCTACGAGACAAACTCTATTGAAGTATGTTATAACTTCTCGAGCGCCTATCAGTGTTTTTTGACGTAGGTCCTTCTATAGCAATGATTGAAGGAACTTAACTGATTCTTTGATTCACTAAACTCTAAATCTTCCAATTTTGCACTAATATTTTCAATAATACAACTATTTCTTGGAAATCCATCATTACCTTCTATATACATATATGACCGCCCGCCATTTTAAGCGAAAATGCTATGAAAACATTACAGTCATTTGTAAACAAATTGTAATTGACGTTTAACAGTTCTGTTGGATTTTTTGTAAAAACCATTCCCTTGTTTTGAATTATAATATATTCCTACATTCTCACTACGCATTTCTTTATTATTAACATCTATTAATATCCAGTTTCATGTGTTTCTGTACAGTTTTCAATTTTTACAATGTAATAGTACAATTATACAGCAAAGTGACCCCTTGATTTCTATTAAAAAATGTTAGCACTGATTTACAGAAAGCACCTATCTAGTTGTTTAATAGTACTCATGAGTGTTTTTAATAAATCAACACCATTTCTATAATTAACAAACTGAAGTTAGGCAAAGAATTCTGGATGGGGGTTTTCCTAGCCTGGATACTTCGGATTACTAGTTAAAAACTATGGCTCTTGCTTATATAGCACGTTATTCATTATAATTATTTGCTGATTTACTGACAGTTACTGATCCCGACTTTGACCAGACTCCTACACTTTTTGCATCTCCACTAGTGTTCATTAATATCCGTGCAGGGATGTCATACATTTTACGAAATTTGAAACGTGTTGGTATATATAGAAAAGTCAATTTTTCCAGTAACTAAACGAATTTGGATAACCAAGAATAACAAAAAGTGGCAACTAATAAAATATACAAAATTTCTCACCAGCATCTCCTTGATGCATATTATATCTTTTTACAACACCGAATCTCCAAAATTTTACAAACATGTAAGAGACTGTTCGAAGTACAGTTCACAAAATTACAATGTTCTGTTGATAATGTAGTTACTTGGGAAATTACTGCACATTGTTAATGCATGTGCTGTATCTCAAATTTGACACAGCTCTCAGAGTTTATCGAAAAATACAAATATACAGTATTAACAGCAATCTTTTCAGTAGTCCATTAACATCTTTGAAAATCCCCTTGCGGATGACATTAATAAACATATGTTGCTGTAATTGAGACTATAACAATGACAACAATCAACAAGCAGGCCAGTTCACAGAATCAAAAGATTTCAATCTCAACACGAGTGTCAGCTCCTTTTCTCTTTGATCTGTATAATCCTATGCTTTTTCAAGATGCGGAGTCAGATTCCCTTCACTAAGTGCATCCAGTACCAGTTGCAAAGTTATGAAAGTTTCAAACATTTTTTCTAGCTCATTTTCTTGCTCTGTTTTTTTCTTCTGTTGTTGTTGTTTTCCATCTCCTATTAGTTTGTTAGTTCATACACTTTTTACTCTTTTTAGAGCCTTACTTACCTCTTACTTCCACCTAATTTTTCTCGAGAGGTTCTGTTTGGTTATAATTTTATGTCGGTTCTGTTTGTATGTAAGTCTAGTTTTTTATATCTATTTGCTATTTGTCCTAACTCAATTGTCTCATTAATATATTTATTGAGAAGGTTCCTTTAGGGCTATTTTCTTTCAGGGAAAAATTGTACCTCGCAGTTAAGTTGATTGTTGACTGTTTATGTTTTTGCTTCTACTTTCTAGTTTACCAAGTAGTGTATTCTTTTTCGGTTCTGTTAAATGTTATTTATAATTATTTATTTTCAATTTACTAGTTATTTCTTGCTTCGTCGTCCCCTATTACGTTTTCTGATATATATGTTATGAACTGTTTTAATTTCCATGTTTTCAATTCAAATTTACAGGTTTGTTGGAACTGGGTTTTTATTTCTTGTTAAATGTTCTTCAGTTTTTCCGTTATACCGTTATCCCTGTTCCTGTTTGTTTCAGTTTTTCATGATTTCTTTAAGCATTTCTTTTATTTCTATATAAATTTGTAATTGAAATTAACGGTTCTTTCTCGAATTTATTTATATTAATTATTAATTAATAAAACGCTAAACAAATAATTCGTAAATGTATGTAATAAGAATAAACAAAGTTCTGTCTAATATAAATACTAAAATATTTTTCTAAATCTGTACAGAAATTCTACTAGATTATTTTCCTTGTACCAATTATTTAGTTCAGACTGGTCCTAGTAGCTCTGTGTTTATATTTTTGGAAAAAAAAGGTATCACGCGAACTTGCTAATTAGACATCAAAGAGTCGCACACGCCTATCTCGAATCTGTATCTGAAAGGCATTTCATGATTTCATTCACCTTATATGCGGCTCCCGTAATTGGATTCAGTAATCCGATAGTTGGGCCGATAAGTAGACTCCGTACTTATCGACAGAGACTGTGGGAAATTGGCGACGCATTTCGCAAAAATATACCGTACGAGCCCAACGAACGAGTTTGAATATTTGGAATTTAGAATGGTGGAAAAAAATTATATGTCGAAGAGGAAATTGATGGCCCAAGGGTGAAACAATTAAATGGCCGATCTCAAATTATCCCAAATCGCTGGTCTCGTTGGTTTTTAATTTATGGTCCGTGGCAATGGACGTTTATCAACTCATATTCGTATTTTCTCGGTCTTCTGTAAAATTCTTTAAGAAATTATTTATTGTTTTGTGTTTATACTCTAATGTAAACGAATTATTCCTAACTTTGCATTAAAAAAATGGTTAATTTTAGACGCAGAATTAATGTTTAAGTTTAAGGCATTATTTGTATTGTAATGATTAACTGAAAATGATATATTTGTTTAGCGATTTGATACAACTGGAATTTATCTACACCAACTTTACTTTTCTAGGGTATATAACTTGAGGTTATATAGCCAAATGAACGAATTTCAGCCCAGAATTCAAGGAAGACGGGAGTAAAACCCTGAATGAAGAAAAAACGTTTATAAAAAATGTACTTTCTGCCAATCATTACCCAAATAAATTTATTAATAACGTGTTAAACAAAATGGAATACCAAACAATCCCTAACAACCAACATCAAACTTCACCAAGCAACACTGACTCCCAAGATGATCACATTAATACAATCACTATACCATACATGCAGGGTCTATCAGAAAGACTAAAAAGAGTGGGAAACAGATATAATATATCAAAACATCATTTAAAACAAGAAATACACTTAAATCAATTATATCAAAAACCAAACCAAATAACACAACTCAAAATACAAAAAAATTGCATTTATAAAATCCCGTGTGAATGTAATAAATTCTATATTGGATTAACCTCTAGACCTCTGAATGTTCGAATAAACGAACACAAAAATTACATAAAAAACGACAATTTGAAAAATCCAAAATTTGTGAACATGCTTGGGACCTTGTCATAAAATACAGTTTCAAAATTCAGTTATATTACACAAAGAAGAACACAACACCAAAAGAAAACTAAAAGAATCTGTTTTAATTTTTATAAATGAAAACGATTGTATCGCTACTACCTCTGTAGAATTCAATTGCCGATGATTAAGGAAGAAATTGCTAATGATCATGTCCTGGTGAACAACCCAATATCGGGATAGTTCATAAGGTTTTTCCTAGGTTTTCCCTTATGATTTTAATGGGATCACTGAATCAACAAAGTTCTTTGGTCGCATTTTTGGCGAATGCACTATCTTATAACAAAGTCGCACCTAGGAGCGCCACATAAAATTCTGAAGATCTCCCTTTCAAATTCTTCCAATTTGAAAGGAACTTTATAATTATATGATCTTTAGAAATTTCTGTGCTACCCTGTATATTACAAATAAAGTTACGTCAAAAATCAAATAATACACATTGTCAAATATTTTAATTTATATCTTAGAATTGTGCCTTTTTTAATCCGTAGTTTCTTAGCCATTGACAACGGGGTCTGATCTAGACCCCGAAACGTTTTGAATATACAGCAATTTTGTTTAAACTGTGGTGTTATTTCCCAAGAAGCACTTAGACATTAAAACCCTGAAATTCTCTGATGAATATCGCAACATGAGATTTTATTTTGCTTTTATAAGTTCCTAGAATAGATCTTCCAAACCGTGTAATCAATTCTAATTGTTCTTTAGAGTGAATGAAGTCTATAATATTGATCACAAAAATTGGTCACATAGTCTAAGGCTATAACATTAATAAAAGTGGTTCAACAAGTTTGTTTGATCCAGCATACATTCAACGGTATCTTTTTTTCATTGATGTGGAAACCAATTAAAATAATGAAGCACCGCTGAAAAACAAATATAAAAACTTTGAAACAACATAAAAATGTTCGAAAAGAAAAAAACTTGGAAAAGAGAAAACTCATAGCTTTGAAAGGAAAATAGTGACGAGATGATTCCGTTGCACTATCTGATAGGAGGCTGCTATAGGAAATGAAAACTTTTTTGCATCAACTTTGGCAGCACTGATCAACTTGATCATTTCAACTATGCAATGGGAAAACCTAAGACTTTTCCACTATCTTCAACTGTCAGGATCCTCGAGGAAACGCCTTGATCGTCGAAAGTGAATAACAAAATACAAATGGACAAATTTTCATACAACATTTTATAACCGATGTCATTCAGCTTTTGAATATTATGCTTTGCACTTGGCTTAATGAGACAAATTCGAATCGACCAATTACAGCCCAGTAGCCCCGCATTGCTAAATGACAGCCATTTGAACCGAGCAATCAAAGCCCGACTAACGCACGTTGCTGAATGCCAGCGAATTGAGCTGTTTAGAGCCCGTCTAGGAGGCGTGGCTTACTGATGTCATTACCAGTTAACCTCATTTGCTCGCAAATGTACAGGAAATGTAGTGAGAGGTTTGTTTACTTTTTTTTTCATTATGAAAAGGGGTTTGCTACCATAAAAGTATATCCCATGGGTTGCATTTATGTCACCTGCCATTTGTTGGTGTTACCTCTTTAATGCAAAACAACGTTAACTTTAAAGTTAATTAGATATGAAATAGCAGCACTCATAACAGAACTCGTACTATATTTTCGGAAACATATGGTTTTTAATATATCCATATTTCATTGAGAATCTTACTAATCTTTGTAACTATTCAAAATTATGATTTCATAAGGATTTATAAACCCATATTTTCACTACCATGCTCACATTTTTATGATAAAACATTGCAGACATGGTAAATCATTAAATATACTATTTTTTAGTTGAAACTATAAGAAAATGAATCCCCTTTTATCCCGAAAGAATTTATGTTTAAAACAAAAAGACATTGGCTGGAAACTTTCAGTTTTTTTCGTACTAATTTGAAAATAAAATGCGCCGTATATTTCGCAGAGCCAGCAAGTTTTATACTGAAAGTCGCGTATTTTCCTAAATAAATAAAGCTATACGTTTGTGTTTCTTGTGCAGATAAAACGAGAATGTTATAAATCAAAAAGTTTAGCGTTGGAAATGAACTATGTATTGCAAGGATATAGGGAGTACATTAACAAATTAACTCTGCGTTATCGATTATATTTTCCACTTTAGATCTGGTATTTTAGATAACACTTTCTCGTTTATTTTAAATTGTCTTTATTTCTTGGTAAACCTAAGTTGCATTTTCCAGTAAATTCTCGAAAATACATCGAACAAACACTTTACAATCGTTTAAAAGCTAATACTAGATAAGCTAGGCTAGGCCTCAAAATCTGTTGTTTCGGACTATTTGGAGGTCCAAAACAATGAAATTTGACCTTTAACTCCCTCCACTCACTTTTAGTTCGAACACGTAACCTAGGCGAACAATTCTGATTGGCTGACAGAGCACACGACAGATCGAGCATACAGATAAAATACAGAGTGAGTCGTTGTTTAAATGGGATGACGCAGTGTTATATTGAATTGTTAAAAAATCGTAATGGAATTTAAGATTACTGGTCGCCCAGTGGTCGAAATTCAACCCTATTTAAAGAAATTGTAAAAATTATATTTTTATAAGAAACAGAGTTGTGGAGAAGTAGACGTAATGACCAAAATTGTTCATTCATTTTTACAAATCTATTGAATTAAAAAGAAAATAAAAATGCAAAATACGTTCGATATATTAATTGGAAGGTTGTTCTTTGCAACCTAAAAGTTTTCGTCATTTGCGGTTTCAATCAAGTTCAGGAATATTTAAGAAAAAAGAGGACTAACAACCCTAGGAGAACTTATTTATTTAATACATTCTCTATTGTCCGCTGTTTGACAATTTTTCAGACAACACCTTCGGGACGGTTGTGATAATAAAATATTACTCAAATAATTAAATTCATTTTAAAAACAGAATATTTAATATGAAAGTTACTGCAACGCGTCCGAAAAATCAATATTGATCTACTACATTGACTATTTTACCACTAAACAATAACAACGCTTGCGTGCCACTTCCGGAAGTACATGCTTTAAGAATATAACAGCGTCTAACGATCTCTCCTTATATAATTACTCAATGTTTTGAGTTTTGACCGTCTGGCGGCGGCGGCAATGTTAGTTGTTTGGCGTTGACAGTATGGACGTAAATAACGAATTTTTATTATATTTATTTTAATGAATGAACCAATATTATAAATTAATTCTAGCATTCTGTGCTGAAGATCGTTAGTAGCTACTAAACAAAGCAAAAATGAAGAAAATCGGTTGAAAGACAGAGGAGAAAATGCTACCAATCGTTTTGTCTTTGCCTATTTACTTATATATATAGATTATTTCTATTTTTGTGACAAAAGATGTTTTAATATGCTTTGAGTTAATTTTATCCACTTTGGCCATTAAACAAGCAATACTGGGACCAGAAGCTACCGAAGCGTACCTAAATGCACGAGTAGGTGCTTTGACGTTTGGTGGTTCATAACATCAAATTTGACTTGAATTGTGGAGAATATTCACTTGATTTGTCGTTCACAGATTTTCCAGTAACTTTTTGTTGAGTAACAAGATAGTGGATTCGTACACATTATAGGATATCAATTTTTTGGTAGGCCAACTGACAAATTTGAAGAAAAGGAAGACAAAATGATTGATGGTGAGGAAAGAAAAGATGGTGCTGGAGAAGAAAAACCAAAAATACAAAACAAGGCAAACCTACAATTAAAAACAATATAAAAGCAGCAAGTCTTTTAGTTATATATTTATAAGGGAATTTCTCTACTACATACCATTTATCTTATAAACAATCATTTTAATATCGGCTGCCCAGGTGTTTTATTAAAAAACAACAAAAAACAAACAAAATACCTACTTTATTAATGAGTCATCAAATATCTAAATTACTAAATTGAGTAAAAACTCAAAAACAATAACAATCCACTTGAAATGTGGTGAACTGCATTTGTTTCTGAAAGTGTATTTAAAATTTCGTAAACTTTAAAACGAGGTGTATTGCTTTCGCTAAAACCGAACAAAACCCAAGTGCAAGTAGAAAACAAAGCTTCTTTTTAAAACCTTTCCCTCCCAACGATGAATATTCATAATGCCGTCGCTGAACATCACGTTGTACACTTTCCAGTGCGATTATCCAGAATTAACTCACTTCCAGGATAACCTCTCTGAGAACGAGAAAACATCGTGAACAAATTAAGTTTAATTAAAGTTTATATGTGGTCGGTATATACGTGTTTAATAAAATGATGAAAAGGGTGTCCGTAATAATAACTGTTCTCGCCTTTTCTAGACAATGGTTTGAATTAAAGTGAGCTTAGCCGGTGCCCTCTCAATTTATGGTCGATGTAATTCTGTCAGATTAGCGCAATCCTAAACGACCCAATGAATTTTACGATATTACTCTGACACGTTACTACCTCATTATATTGTGTTACCCAAAAAGCCAGAATTGCAAACGAAGTTTTTCGGATTGTTCTCAATCTGTTCCATTTGAATATACAGCAAAATGCTGTTCATTACATTAAAAACCTATTGTGGTTCTAATTTTTAAACAATTTTTTACTATGTTCGGTTTGACCATGCCTCTATTCTGTCAGTATTTATCGGCTAGATTTCTTTCTGACGTAGCTTTGTTAATTCGCTGTATCTTTTAAGATTACTTTCATATCTATATGTTCGAGTTTAGATATTCTCTAAAAATCCATATCATCCGACTAGACCATACAATGTATGGCATCACACTCCATCTAAGGCACGCTATTAATGCCTTTAGGGGAAAATTCACTAAATCTCAGATATACTAGATATCAAAAGGGTTTAGCTCTGTGGGAGCCCTTGCCCTTGTTTTACTGGGGTATCTTCATTATTATTGATGTTGTTAAGTTTTCTATAAAACCCTTTCTCTGATTGTCGTAAAAGTGCTTTGTATAGTTTCCGTTGGTTACTGGTTTTGTACCTTCTCAGTCGACTTGTGTAGACGGAGACCTTTTGTCGTAGACTGTCCAGAATGTGATGTTTTCTTCATCCCACTGGGAGTTTATTCGGTTATTGTCCATGATAGTCTTGACAAGCCTTTCTATTCTGTTGTTCCTGACTCCTCGTTGGTACTCGGTCAGTCTTCCAACGTCTTTCCGAAGAGAATTGACTTTCCCTGAAAGTCTTCTTTGCCAAGGTGGTATTCGAGGTGTTTGTCTAAATTGGGGAGGGTCTTGCTTTGGTCTTACTGCGACCCCAATTGTTCGGCAGATTGAAGTTGCAGCACAGTAGATGAGTGTGTGTAGCGATTCTAACGTATTAGCAGCTAAAACATAGTTTGGGAAGATAAATTTGTTTGTTTATTATTGTTAATCCCCTGTATCTTTTAAGATTACTTTCATATCTATATGTTCGAGTCTAGATATTCTCCAAAAATCCATATTATTATTGTTTTGTTTATGTGCCACCTGCCAAAGCTGGGAACCCGGGCATAACTAACGGCCGTAATATAGTGGTATGTTCTCTTACTTGTTTTCTTTCTGGTGTTTTTCTGCCATACCAAGTTCAGTGCTCCTATCCGTTTAAGTTATTCTATCTTTGATTGTCTCCTCACTTCGTCCCGATGATGTTACCTTTATGCCTACATTTACACATTCCAGACAGCTTCCAATTTTTTCCCCGTCTAGATGAATTTTTCGTTTTTAAGAATATATACCAAGTCATTTTGGTGTTGACTTGCAACCCCAACTTTCGATATTCCTGTGTGAGTTTCTAGGCATATATTCTAGGTCTTCTTTATCTTATGCTCCTACTTGGTCATCCACATAGCGTAGGGTATTCAGAGTTGACACATTCAAGGCATTCCCATTTTTCTAAATTTTTTTTTCATATTGATCAGGCTGCATCCACATATATATTAAACAAAATTGGTGACATACAACAACCCTATTTTAAGCTCCTCGAAATTTCCTTGGACTTCCATCGTCTTGAAGTGGTTGATCTCACAACGTTTCAATAGCTGTGTATCTGCTGTCGTCATCAGATGAGTGATAGGAAATTCAGATTAATATTGGGTCTTACCTGGTCCAATCAGCGTCGTCGTGTGCCGGTGATGCGTAGCGGCAGAGGCCGAAGAAGAACTCTCCAAATATTTTTAATTTGAACGCTGGGCTCCCTAATTATATTTTCGTTCGAGATTATATATGCCTTCTCTATGAATTTTCTTTTGTACCAATGCTCCTCCTTGTGAATTGCTCTAGCCTGGTCCCAGTTGATATTATGGTGTTCGGTCCATTCGTGATTAGCTAGCCCAGACTTCGTTACCTCCGCCCTTTGAGTTGTTGTGGGGTGTTCCTTAATCCTGGTGTCCAGCTGTCGCTTTGTCACTCCAATGTAAAGATTGACACAGTCACACGGTATGCTGCATGCATATCTTAAGTATTTTGTTCTAATCAATTCATATGTTACATTATTTCCTATTTTCTGGCTGTTCTGTCTGTATACAATTCTTTAATATCAATGTTATATTTAGGTTGGTTTTGTCCACCGGGATTTAAACAGGTAAGATGCTTTCTGCAGAGTAATCAGCCATAGCTGCACTTTTTGAAATCTTACGGGTTTTTCTTTATTATTTTGGACTAACCAATTATACTATCAATTGTTTATTGTTTTGCTCTGAAGCCATTTTATTCCTCAGACTTAAATGGGTGATATTCCTTGCATATAATCCTTTTTCTTTGTATTCTCTACAAATTACTGATTATACTCGTTACCATTATGCGTCTGTAATTCTTATAAATTTTCACATTTAATTTTTTGTGTATGGTCGTAATCTAGCATGTCTTTGGTACTAGTTTTCCATTTAAGTGTCTGTCAAGATTAAGTTGTCTGTAATCAAAGAGTGCAGAAGTTAAACAAACTATTTTTTGTTACTAGGCAAAATAAACAGTTAGTTGATTTTATCTGCTTTTTAATACCATATAACATTATTTTGTTTTATTGATTATGAAATAATGAATTAATATTTATTTAAATTGCGTTGCAAAAAAATACGCGCACATTGCAGGATTGCAAAAAATGCTAATATGCTCCTAGAAATTTGGTCACTGAAATAAAAATTTATATTAAAACTATTACAATAACATACAGAATATACAAAAATGAAGAATTTATTATAATTCCGAAAATATATGGAAATAGAGGTCTTAATTGACTTGAATTGCATTAAAATTAAATAATAGATTTTCATAGACTATAAAAAGTGCTAATTATATTATTCCATGAGAATTAACTTTTGAAAACTAATCATCGAAATGACATGAATGGAGTGACCTAAAGTAAAGCACTGCATGAGACTAAAAAGTTTGAAGGCATCAAAGTACAAAGATTTATTTCCATAATTTAAATAAATATATATGTGTATACTCAATTTCATAAATTAAATATTATAAACAGGCAGACAAATTAGAAGAGTAAAATATTTTTCTGGTAAAAAATTACAAAAAACTAAAAAATTAGGGGTATGAATGATCTGACAGCGAGAGAGTTCTTGATAAAATATATGGTATGTCCACAAAAATAAAAAAATGATATTTATACCTGTTAATAATGTTATTTACATGGAAGGCGTACGTCTCTAAAATATGAAAAAGTATTAGGCAAATCAAAATACTCCAGAATATTTGAGCAGTTTGCACAAATATTTTAGATTAGTTTGACTTTAAGATATCCTTGTTAATTAAAAATAGATTTTGTTTAGGAAAAAAAATTGCCAAAGCTATTTATTAATCGAAAAATTTTGAAGAGAGTATCAAAAATCTTGCTTTAGTTCCTTTGAATCCATTTAGATGCTGCGTACATACATGTCAACATGAACACATACGCCCCTGGCGTCCGAACAAATTCGGATTGATTAATGTATAGGATAAACTGATTAACATAGCAGAAGTGCAAAATGTCGGGTTAAAATGCAGTAATTTAAAAGTGACTGCCTTTAATTACACAGTAAACGTGCATGAGAAAGTATGCAGTTGTTGTTAAGGACAATTTCAATTAATTTGCATTCGATACCCTCTTTTATTCAGCTGAACGAAAATTTAAAGTGCGCAAAATATATGCGCGAGTACGGTCGTGAATAAATTGAAAGAAAGATACGCCCGTGTGGAACGGTCTATAGAGGTATGCAAATGCTGGATCGGTAGCTAGCTACTCTAATTTAGATCTAGGAACGAAACATTGGATGTACAAGAAAAAGGTGGTTTATTTGAAATTGTTTTTAAAGTTATTTTCATTATTGGCTCAGGTATTAGTGTATTAGTGTTATCCTTAACAAATTATTCTTTAGCTCTTTACTACCCTTGTCTTGACCAGAGATCAAAAACTAAATTACAGAAAATAAAGAACAATTGTTGTAGATTTGTCTTTGGTCTGCGTAGATATAGTCACGTAACTAGCAAAATAAAAGAACTAGATTGGCTCAAATTTAATAACCAATTCAGCTACCATCTACTCAGTTTAGTGCATAAAATTGCTACCACGTTCATTCCTTCATACCTAAAAGAAAAACTTATTTCGAGAGGAAATGGTAGTGCAAAGACTCTTAGACATCACCATCGACTAACAATGCCTCGCGACAGAACAGCCTTGTATCAAAGAAGCTTCACTTACAGTGCAATAAATCATTTTAACAAAATCAATAAAGTCAACAAAGAAAAAAGCAATACTGTGTTCAAAAAGATCATCAAAAGACAGCTGCTGGACTAGTTTATATTAATGTACGAATATGTGTGTGTATAAGTGTGTATATGTAAGTATGTGTTTATATGTATGTATAAGTATGTCTACGTGTGCACATGACTATATACATTTTTTGTATATACGTTATCAGTGCTTAATAAATCATGCATTTTAATATCAAATTTTGGCAAATAGTTTTCTATGTTGTAGGTATCTGTTTTTTTTCTTGCTTTGGTATCATTGATTATTTTGTTTTGTTTTATTTCTTCGCTTAGTTTTTTGTTTTTTTTTTATTACGTATATTTTTTAATATTTGATGTGATTTGTTACTTAAGGATTTGCATATAGTTGCATTAGGGTTAAGTGTAAGAGTAGCCTTCTGGCTAAACTTCGCCACAATGTAATATATCTCAATAAAGACATTATTTATTTATTTATTTATTAATTGAACATTAACTGAGCTGTGTGTAATAATTGGATATCCTTTAAAATTTGATACAAGGGCATGCAAGTAAGTGTTGGATTTGCTAGCAAAAAGTGGACCAATTAAGAATTGATGTATATCAAAAATAACTACCAACTTTGCAATAAATATATTCTACAAATGGATTTATTTAATGTGTAAATGTAGTTATACGCCCTACGAAATTTTAGATTTTTGTAACCAGTAAGATTCGTAAAAAACATGTTGTCAAACTATATCAAACATATTACAATTACATCCACAATATACAAATATAGCGAATGTAATAGAATTCGCAAAATATAAGGAAATAGGGGTTCTAAATTTTACCTCAATTATTTTTTATTTTTGTATATTCTGGATGTTATTGTAACAGGTTAAATATAACTTTTTATTTTCAGATCAATGTTAAATTCAATGTCTATTTGTGTCTTTTCATAATATCGGGTTTTTTTTAGAGGTATAGAACTTTAAGTTGGGAACACTCTTTTATCCGGCGGCCATCTTGTCAGTTGTGAAGTGATTTATGTTTAGTTTGGTTTAGCATTTCATCATGAATAGACTGACGCCTGAACAATGCTTCCAACTTGTGCAAATTTATTTTGAATATCATGGTTCTGTTCAACATAATCGTCCATCAGAGCAATTAATTCGATTAACTATGCACCAGGTTTACTCTAAATGATAATACGCATCCACAGAGATGTCCTACAGTGCGTACAGAAGAATAAACTGCGGCTGTAGAGCGTAGCGTAGAGAAAAACCCGAATCAGTCTATCCGCCTTCCTGCACAGGAATTGGATATGTGTCCATCCATTTTATGGAATATTTTGCGGAATGATCTTGGTTTGCGTGCATACAAAATTCAACACGTGCAAGAATTGAAGCCTCACGATCACCTAGCCAGGCATATATTCGGTGAATGGGCCCAAAACAAACTTGCCGTTGATCCCGATTTTTCAAAAGCGAATTTTGTTTAACGATGAAGCTCACTTTTGGTTGAATGGATACGTCAATAAATAAAACTACCGTATTTGGAGTGATGATAATTCTCAAGTTCATGATGAGACGCCGTTACATCCAGAAAAACTGACTGTTTGGTGTGCTTTATGGGCTGGTGGAATAATTGGTCCGTACTTCTTTAAAAACGATGCTAGCCAGAACGTTACAGTCAATGGTGATCGCTATAGAGCAATGATTACTAACTTTTTGATTCATCAATTGAACAATCATGATGCACACGGGCTGTGGTTTCAACAAGACGGGGCAACTTGTCACAATTGATTTATTGAAAGAAACGTTTGGTAACCGCATAGATTCACGTTTCAGACCCGTGAATTGGCCTCCAGGATCGTGGGATTTAACGCCGCTTGACTATTTTCTGTGGGGATACGTGAAGTGGCTAGTCTACGCCGATAAGCCCGAAACGATTGTCCACTTGGAGGACAACATTCGCCGCGTTATTGTCGATATACGGTCACAAATGTTGGAAAAAGTCATCGAAAATTGAACTTCCAGATTAGACTACGTCCCAGCCAGTCGTAGCGGTCACATGCCAGAAGTCATATTCAAATTATTCAAGTATTGAGTTGCATTAAAATTATTGTTGGTTGTCTATTTCATGGGCAATATTTATTTCACTTCTAATAGAATATGGTCTTAACTAACTATTTTTTGTACAATGTTTTTTCTTACTTCAAATTAAGAATATTTAGTAGTTGAAGTAGTAATTTAATAAAACATAGTTTTGTACTTAGGTATAAGACATGATGGTTTCTGAATGATAATTGTGGCATCTCTGGTTTTTATTCTTTGGAAACATCACCACATAAACTTAAAAGTCTGTATATTTCAAAAGAAAATAATTTATGTGGTGTTATTCCCAAAGAACTCAGAAAAAATAAAGACTTGATCATTATTGATCAGACTATATGATATAAAATTCGTTTGAATATTACAAGAAGAGTAGAATATTTTTGTAAGCAGAAATATTTACGCTGATCATAACAAATAACATTTTAAAAGATTACCTAACAGAAATATTCATTAGTTAATATGTAAATGATACTTGCGTATGTCTTATAAGAACTGACAGACAGCTAGAAACGCGAAAATTCAAATTTTCTTGCATTTAAGCCTGAAAAAATGTCAGGACCATTTCCGGATTTTCATAGTAGTTGGAAAAGTTAACATAAACATAACTTTGGAAATTTATATAACAGTTTTCCCCATCGGTGCGAAGGGAATTCTTCAATGTAGAGACTAGCGCCGTAAAAGCAATTAATAAATAATCACTTTCAAGAAGCACAGGCGAGATCTAATTTACCCGTGATGTTAAATCCTCCGTAAATTATGTATCTTTCCGAATGCGCGTTTCTCTCAATAAGTAGAGCTTATTTTGTGGTGAGAAGGCACGTTGCATGCCCAATGTACGAATTATATTTTATTTTCAAGCACGCACCCGTTCAGGGGATCTAAGTAAGTTTCTCGGATATATTAAGAACGCTACTAGACAAAACAAATAGAGCGGGTGGAGTTTCTGGTTACTTCGGCGTCTCGATTTCAAAAAATCAGCGTAGAAACCTCACGCTCAATTCTACAGGCTTAACAAGAGTCGTACGTTTGGCGAGTAGAAGAAATCATGTTGTGTTTATGAAAATTTTGACTATGATTAAGCACTTTCAATAATTGGATTTTGCATTTATAGCAAATAAATAATTGACTATACTTGTAACGTTTATACGAAAAAATGTAAACATTAAAAAACAATAAAACAGGTATTCATGATATTCAAACTGAGCAATGAAACACTATTCATTTAAATTTTTAAGATACGGAGAGATGAAAACTTTACATTTTAAGGCTCATTTTTGGCAGTAAAGTATTCTTGTTGTCTATAAATACAAAATTTCATTTTTTTTTCTATTAATGACAATAAGGCTCGTTAATATTTAGTAATAAAACATGCTAGTGGTATCTAGGGACACTCGGTAGGAACGTACCCCCGTATTTCGTTTTATTTCGTTCTCTTTCTCTCACTCCCACACTCCCTGACTTCGGAATTTCACGCAGTATACTCATTTTCTAACAATTTTGCATCTAGTTTTGTAGTAGAAAGCAGTATGCTTTCATATCTTTACACAGCACGTCAAGTATTTCAATTTCTTTAAGTTGTCAGAAATTTTGTGGTACACACACAATACTATTTAAATTAATGATTTTTATTTTGAAATGGATATGAAAAATTAGTTATACATATAAGGGGACAAATAAAGATTTAAAAATAGTTAAGTGTAGCTTACATTAAATATTAATTAACCCAATTTTCGTTGTTTTCATCACCATTATCAATTTTTTTATTACATTATGAAGAGGACACAATAGGCTTACCATAACCTAAGTAACAATTAACAAAGAATTGCACTCGCTAGATTATGTATTATATTTAACATTATTTAAATTTTGAAAACGAAATTAAGTAGTGGTTTTTTAAATTTACAGGTTACCCTATATAATAATTTTTGAATCATCCTTATAACACTTGATGTCACTATTTTCATGAAATGCTTATGTTTCGTGCCTTAAGTTTTACGGCATACCCCCTTATTTACCAAATATCTGGAGTAAAAAGTGCGATAAGGAAAAAGAAAACAGATTGATAAGCAGGAAAAAATAGTACTGATCCATTTGGTATTAGTTTATTTATAAGTAAATTCCGTTATTATCAAGTTTTGTATTATCAGTGTCTGCTGGTGTGGAAATATACAGGGAAAGTCATTTAATAGAGCAATCACACACACACATCTCGGAAAGTCGGCACTACAAAAAATTTATTATACAAGGGTTGTTGGGGACAATGGGAACATCTTCCTTTCATATCAGTTTTGAACTTAATATTGATATTTTTAACGTATGCCTCTATTTATAACACAGTGTACTAGAAAAGCGTGAAAATTTACGTGCAACTGCCTTTTTAATTTTTTAAGGGTGCTCTTTAGAAGTCCAAATCAAGGTTTAATACTAAAATTAAGCATCTCGATATTGATGTCATTTGTCTAGGTCAGTTGAAGGTGTTTTTTTAACATATCGGTACTTTTTTACCACGGATTCTGAAAAATTGTAATTTTTAATTTTTGGAAATTACCTTTCGACGGCTCTATTAAGGTAAAATGTAAAAATTCGCTCAAAAAGCATCATATGAAAATACGTTAAAATATCATTTTGCTCTTTCCTCACGCTATATCTGGGGATGGGTAAATTTGACATACCTAAGTGATTCAGGCCAAATAAAGTCCTGTTTTTACAACTGTGAGTGAAATACGATAAGTAGAGTTTAAATACTCTCTATTCTTAAGTAGAGTCTAAATGATTGAGGAGGTAAATGATTATTTTGAATGTTCATCTGGGATTTTCTCTCCTCGCAATGGTTTCTGAAAAATACAGATAAGTTAAGTACTTGAATATCAAGGTGTAGTATCTAAGGACAGTTTGGGGAAACTGCCGGAACACTAGTTGCCCTCTTATAGAAAAAACTCTCCCGCAGGGTTAACTGTGAGAAAGTAGGTCTTCAGATTTGTCAACTAGTATTCCAGTATATAATATAAGTACAACAGAAAATACACAACATATTATACTGGAATACTAGTTGACAGATCTGTAGACCTAGTTTTTTCTATAAGAGGGCAGCTAGTGTTCCGGGCAGATTCCACAAACTGCCCTTAGATAATACATCTTAATATTCAAGTACTTAACTTATCTGTATTTTTCAGAAACCATTGCGAGGAGAGAAAATCCCAGATGAACATTCAAAATATTCTCTATTCTATCAACTAATATTCAAATATCTTTAAACAATCTTGACTAGGTATAACCTAAAACTCCATTTTCAATTACTTATTACTATTTTGTTGGTTATCTTCTATTAAGTGATTTCAAATCAGCTCTTGACAATGCAAGAACTATAAAACAACATTTTGTGCTTAGAAGGGCTTTCAAGAGAGAAAACTTCGTATGTGAGTAATAAATTCCGACTAATATCAAAGTCTCAAATTAGCTATTCTTCTCGTATTTGTGAGAAAGCAAATCCTCAGTCTTGAATGCAGCGTATATTATCCGGTAGCTGGTGAACAATTTAATTCGAATTTCCCACTGAAATATGGGTCAGGCATCAGCAAGAAAATCTCGCTTGTATGAACATCAGCAGACTAGTAATCGGCCACACTTGCCTCAAACGACTTTTCAAAGTACCCATATTGCAGGACGTCCCTCTCCGCTTCTTCAGACTGAATATGCATACATCATGTTTTCTTTTATTTAAGGTTCTGGAAACGCAATTTGTACTGGAGTTTGGAAAGTTACATATAATCATTTCAGAATTGGGGAGGAGGGAATTACGGTTTTTCTCGTAAGCTTATTTGTGCAATATTTTGTAAAATATGATGACAACACTCTTGAGAATTTATCAATTACATCTGACTTAAAATAAAAATACATGGAAAAGTGGTTCTGTAGCTGTTTTCCTCCAAGGCTCTTTTTTTTCGGAAACTCGGTTGGTGGTAGGAGGGGGATGGAATCCAGTTGCAGTGAGTAGATTAATAATAGGCAATTATTAAAGATGCAGTATTTTCAAACTGGAAGATATAATTTTTTGAAACTTATTTGTTGCATCTTCTAGTTTTCTTTAATTGATTTACTGGGAAATAACACCATACATGACCAAAAAAGGCTGTATATTAAAAAATCTAAACGATCTGGCTTCGTTTTCAACATCAATGACAGGAATTCAGAAGAAAAAACATTTGATTTTTATAAATGTGCAGCCTTTTTGCTCAAGTATGGTGTTATTTATTTGTTCAGATAGTGATAAGCAACTACTTCCAATATTTTCACTATACTTTAGAATAAGAAAGTACCTTAGAATAGGTAGTATTACATGCAATAGCCTGATAAATGAAGTTCCTCATTTGAGTATCTACGAGAGCTGCCTTTTATATTTCGGGATTAGAGAACAAAAACACATATTAATCATCGAAAATCGCTTTATTGTTTTTCAAAATATTCCCCATGAAGATCTATACACTTTTGCATGCGTTTGAACCAATTGTCGAAGCACTTTTTCCACTCTGATTGAGGTATCTCAAAAACATGCATTCTGAACGCCGCAACCGCTTCTTCAGGTGTCGAAAAACGTTGACCTCTCAGTTTGTTTTTTACGTACGGGAATAAAAAGAAGTCATTTGGTCACAAGGACTATACGGCGGATGACTCATCAAATCGATGTTTTGAGGGGTCAAAAATGCAGTTGTTTGAGCCCATGTGTGAGAGCTCGCATTGTCGTGGTGAAGAGTGATCCGTTTTTGGGGGTTGGTTTTCCTCATTTCTTGGAAGGCAACTGGCAAACAAATGGTTGTGTACCACTCAGAATTTACTGTTCTGCGTTGTTCTAGTTGTAAGGTTGCGACATGTCCAGTTTTTCCGAAAAAACCGGCGATCATTTGCTTGGAAGTGCTTCGTGCGCGAACAAATTTTGTTGGATTCGGCTCATCTTGAAACACCCATACAGTCGACTGCTGTTTACTTTCGGAGCTCATACGCGTAAATCCACGATTCATCACCTGTCACTATGTCATAAACGTGTTTTGAAGCACCGCGATCGTATTTTTTGAGCTTTTCTTTCGATCAATCGACACGAGCCTATTTTTGAACGATTGACAAATTGTGTGGGATCCAACGAGAACAAATTTTTTTGACATTCAAATGTTTATGCAATATTGAATATATGCTGGTCCCACTAATGTGTAATGTTGACTCAATCTCACGATAGGTCACATGACGATCTTGCAATATCAGTTCGCGCACAGCATCAATGGTTTCCGGAACAACATCTGTTTTTGGACGACCTTCACGAAATTCGTCTTGGAGTGAACTACGACCTCAATTGAATTCACCATACCATCGATAAACAGTGGTCCTTGATGGAGTTTCAACGCCAAAAATTAAATTAAGTTCATCCATGCACTCTTGCTGACTTAATCCACGTCGAAAGTTGTAAAAAATAATCGCACGAAAATGTTCACGATTTGATTCCATTTTTTGGCCGAGATGAATCGTTTAAGTTACTGTAAACAACACATAGCGCTCGTATGTCAAAACGTTCCGAGTACGTATAACCTCAAAAATGTCAAACTTTACGATAGAACTGTCAGTTGTTAGATTGCAACACTAGGGTTGTCCAATCACGAAATATAAATAATAAGGCAGCCCGAGTACGCCGCAGAAATATGGAAATGAATTCAATACTATGTTCCTAATTTCACCAATTTATTTGATAATGAAGGGTAGATTTGTTTGTGGGAAGGGAGACTTAAAGAAGGGTAGAAATTTGCCATTTGGGAAAGATTTGTATATGCCCGTTAATATTTTTATACTCTTTATTAAGTAATTAGTATTAAAAATTTACCAAAAATAATATATCATAAACAGATTTTGCCGGAACTTTTGTGTTATTCTCTAGAAATTCAAACATACAAACTAAAGACGCCATAATCAGAAAACTATCCTAAGCAGGTTTTAATTTTAGATGACGGACTATTTAATACAAGTGAGCCAATGTCATAGATGTCGCCACATGAATGTCGAGTTTAAATATTCAGCACTATTGAGGGCAGCAAACTGCAGCACATCCCACTCAGTACAATATATTAAAGAACAGATGAAAAGCCTTGAATCATGGGACATAATAAGATCTATTTTAATGGAGATATGTAGAAATCTGAGTATTTGGGAATATTTTACCATTCATTGGTTTTAACCCCACATCGCCCTACTAATGCAGATTTTTGAAGGCACAATATACTTCAATTAAATGAATGCATACAGAATGCAAATTGGGTTTATATGGTTTATAGCCGATATAGGTATCTGTTATCTATTTAAACATAACAAAACACTGGCTGCAAAACTCTTTGAAGTTTGCTGTATATGTATGACCTTAAATTGCGTTACCTTTGTGTCATAGCGATCCAAATATAACACCTAGATGGCTCAGAAATGACAATGGTCACTGATTAGCTTCTATATATCTATTGAGTTCTGCATTGAAAAGTCTTTGGAAAAATTATTATATCAGATGGCAAGGATCTTCTCTAAAGGATTTGTTTTATTAAAAACAAGTCATTATCATCCAGGAAAATATTCTCATGATAAATGAGTTACTATATCTAGGAAATGCTTTAAATGATCGGATGTGACTGTTATCATCTGACTTTACAATTAGGTACTTTTAAAAATTTTGCAGTTTGAAATTTTTTTGACTTTGACAACTAACTGTCAGTTTAAAATCACCAACAATGTTTACTGTTACAACACTTGTTATGTTAGCGAAATAAATTTTCAAAATCATTATATTTTTTTGTAACGTGGCTTAAAAAATTACTCCTTCCTAACGGATAAAGACTCCGCTTTTGGTTTAATTTGCCGAATTATAGTTTCCGAGATACGAAGCTTTAAACAGTTGAGATTTCTCCGGTACGATAAATCCATTTTGACCATCTTTCTACACTCCAGAAGTAGCTAGACTATTAATTCAGATCTCTAATTCCTCGTTATTTGCGGATAGTTATTTCACTTTTATTTTTATTTTCGGAATTAGCGTTTATCAGATATGAAGGTTTGAATTTTGAAAATTGGTACTTACGTTTGGGTGCTGACCAAGTTCATATTATAAAGTAAACATTTTACATTAATATTTATGAATAATAGAACATTTACTTCTGTAGGTAACGTGCAATGTACATTAATAACGGCCCTTAGAGCATATACTCACAATAACCTTAGAGCATAAACAGAAAAATATCGATTTGCTGTATTTGAATTTCAAACAGAACAAAAAGTTAATTTCTTTTCAGGTTTGTCTCTATTTGTTTACCAAATTTATTAGTTATGAAATCGTGTGTAAGTACCTTTTAAATGTAGGAAGGAAATCCTTTAGGTTGACAAAATAAACAACGACATTCAAGAGACAAACCCTTCAGTTTATTTATCAGCTAAAAAAACGCTAATCCAACACTTTTTTGAATTACCTATTGAATATATGCTGTTCAAGACCAGTATATCCGGCTTTGCGTTTTTCTATCCAATTCTGTCGTCTTTATTCTAAATAAACCGCGCCAGCCCTTATATCTTATAAATCCAAAAGGTGATGCCGAAACACACCAATAGGCTTGTTTGTTTTATTATTAGATATCGTGATGGAATATGTTTATTTATTTATAAAAGATATAAATATGTAGAATAAATAACAAAAGTAATAAGTTAATTTGTGTGAAAGTCATCGAAACAATCTAAACATAGGCCAGACGTTTCGGGAACGTTTACATTCATAAATTGTCATCTTTCTCTTCTTGTTTCTTCTACAAGCTCTGCATTCTTTTCTACTTGCTATGTTCTCTTCTTTTGATATTTCCTGTAAGTTCTTTTCTATCTTAGAAATTTTGTTTTATTTTTATAAAGAGACTGTTGTCATTTTACTGACACATGAATCCAATAACTGTCAACACTGAAGAAATCATTTATCAATATTCGAACAGTTGTTCGACTGTTTCAGTAGATTTTTATCGTTTTTCACCCACATTTTTACCTTTTCTTATTCGTTTCTGTTATCCAGAAGGCCCAAACCGGACATCCATATTTCTATATCTAAATACAAACTTTAAAATTGACTTCTGATAACCGTTATTAAAAATGCCTGAAAACAACGGGTGCCTCATCCATTTTAGAAACTCCAAGATTGGTCAGGTGATACTACTCACCGCCTCTAAGGGAACCATCTTTTCAATTTTCCAACATGCCAGTATATGATGACACCTTGATCGCGCAAAAAGGCAGGCGTGACAACAAGTCAACCTTCCTGAAAGCTATCAGCAATTCAAGGCAGAAATGGTGGGTGCTCCACATCGATATACACCAGAGCATTCTAGGGCAAGCAACCTAGATTTTCAATTATCGGATGTTGGATTTAAATCCCCCGATCAGCAAGAATGGAGAGCCCAGAAATTCAAGCTCCTTCTAGAAGCCTCTAACTAGGGTGAGATGAATGACTTCATTCATCGGGTAGAAGGTCGAATGTTCGAACACGACAAAACTATTTATCAAAAAACCATAAATAGGTGAGTTGAGCATTGCTGCCCAAAGACAAAGCACACCAATATGTGTGTTCGGCACTTAACCAGTTAAAGGCTTATAACTTCCTAAGGGTGCGTTTTAGGGCACATGTTAATAGGGATTTTTTGGCTTATTTTAATTGTTGTATACACAGCAGAAGTTTGGAATACTATTTTAGAAATACATGTGTAAGAATCTTTTAATTTTAGGAAGGAAATCCTGTAGATTGGCAAAATAAACAAGGGCATTCAAGAGACAAAGCCTTCAGTTTTTTTGTCATCAAAAAAGAAACAAAAAACGCTAATTCAACACTTTTTTGAATTACCTATTGAATATATGCTGTTCAAGAACAGTATATCCGGCTTTGCGTTTTTTTTTCTCCAATTCTGTCGTCTTTATTCTAAATAAACCGCGCCATCCCTTATATCTTATAAATCCACAAGGGCTGAAACACGGACTCCGTATGTCACGTTCAACCGACAATTTTCTAAACATTTTCGCTTAATTTCCGTAGAGAACACCGCATTCTGCTTTAGGGTTCCGATAAAGTTGCAAGGGGTGAATGAGTTTCGATTTTAAATGGAAATTGGAGTGTCAGATCCTTTTGTCTTTTCTTTGCAACGGAGTTTTTGTGCCCGCGGCAATACATCCTAGTGCCAAGCAGAGATAACCGAAGATGAATGTAGACAGTCGACGTTCTTGAACAAGAAAAATATTTCCATTCCGAAGTCCCTTTTGGCTTTTCGGGTTTAATGCTGATATATGGCCGTGATCGCATGTCACTTGTTTCTGTTACGACATTACGTAAATCTAAAGAATTTTCCAATATTTGAGGATTTATATGCTCGCGTGACGACTATCCTTACGTTCTTCCCTTTTAACTGAATATGCATTTTGTCCTTTGCCGGTGACTTCTGGAATTTTAAGTCCGCTGTTTAATTCAACGAATGACAGCACCAGAAGACGAATGGCCCAAGCCATACGCTCCTAGCTTTCTGTCAACTACTAAAATAATTCAATTCACCAATGACTGAACATCACAAGAAAAAATGCTGATCGAATAACAGCTTTCAAAGCAAAGAATATCTTTATCGATAAAAAAATGTCGTGGACTATATAGATAATTTTTGTATGTATTTATTTAACAACCATTTGTCTTATTTTGACAAAAAATGGAGGTGTTCTTTCTAAATAACTCTTCAAACAGGATTATAATTTTCTTTTCTAGTTAAACATTGCATCACTAAGCAAATAGGATAATTATACGGTGTAGTTTACAGCTTTCACCATGTCGTTAATAAAGAATTAATTCAATTATAAAGTTGATCTATTAACATGATATGCATTCATATTTGCCGTTAATTTAGTAAATGCATACATAAAATCGTTAGGATTGATTTATTAACATTTATTATTAGTTAGAGTAAGTGCTAGTACTCTGAATTAAGATTTATTGTTTTAAAATTTACGTATATGAACAAAGTGATAGAATCGAGGATATTTGTTTTAACTTATTTATTACTTTTAAATATAATAAAAGTGTGGTTTTGAAAATTATAGTTTTCATAAGTTTTTTTTTTGAACTGTTATTTAATATTTGTTCAATTAGAAACGTTATAAATTGAAACAGAATTCAAAATCATCCAATATTATTTTTATTCATTTATTTTATTTATTTATTAACCAGAACAATTACATTCCAATTTATAATAAACCTTATTACATTACAATTTATAATAAACATTATAATAATAGTATGTAGCCCACAAAGATATACACTGATACCTGTTTGTGGGCTGGTACAATAAAGATAGTTCTTTATAGTATATACCTAACAACATTTATCAAAAAATTAAAAATATTTACATAGAAACATATACTGAAACATATACAGGCGCACATATATATGAACATGCATAGGCACATTTAAATATCTGCACACATACACATATGTAGAGACACACATACACTCACACCTATATACACTCATACATACATTATTATAAAATATATCTTAGAAGTATAGATCATTTCTGAACTACGTTAGTCTACGAACAGTTTTTTTTCATATATGTTGTGAAATATATTTCTTTGTTTTAGTTCTATAAGAAATATTTTGATTAAGGGTTTTGATATCATTCTAAAGAGTGTTGAATAAATCAATGGCTTTTATAAACCTGTTTTTACTACTAACTGTTTTTACTCTTTTGGGGGAAATATCTTCTTAGGTTGTTATAGTGAAATGTTAAGGCATGAAATGACTAGAGTTGTTCAATGTTTCATGGATTTTGATAAGTTATATTTGATTTTTGGTAATTATTTTGAGTAACACATTTTGCAAAGATTGTAATAATTTGATGCTGCTTGCTTATGCTCCTCTCCAAGCAATAATCCCGTAAGTAATTATACTTTGGAAATGTACATAATGTAGCATTTTAAGTATTTCAGACGGAAAACATTTGGAGAGTTTATGAACTACAAAAACTAAATATATAGTTTTATACAGTATGTAACCAACTTGCTCATTCCAGTTTAATCTGTAGTCAAAGATTATTCCCAGGTATTTACAGCTCTCTATTACTTTCAGTGCTTTACCTTGTATAGTAATATTAAAGCTCGGCCACAGTATCTAAGGTAATTATTTACTTTTATCAGGAGATATGAGAGGTGTGTGTCATCTGCAAATGACACAATCACATCTTCAGGCCTGCAGTCGTTATTATATAAAATAAAAAATACTGGCCCTAATACAGTACCTTGGGGTACCTCTGTATCTATATCACAATGATCACTTACACATCCATTTATTTTAAGGCTGATGCCATAATTGTATAACTTATCCAATGAAGTTTTGTAGTTAACAGTGTCAAAAGCGTTAGCTTGGTTTAAAAATGTAACAGCAATTGCAATACTTTTATCAAGTTCGTCATAAATTAAATTAGTTATACAGTTCAGGGCATATTTGATACCAAGGTTTTTCATAAATCCAAATTTTTGCTGAGTTAAAATTTTGTTTTTTGTTAAAGTTCAAGATTCTGTCAGATAATTTTTTCAAAGATTTTTATTAAGGATATTGATTGGTCTATATATGTTTTTTTTTCGTCAGAAATATAATTAACATATTCATATTTTTTGCATTTTTTCCAAGTTTAGATTTTACAATTTGCCACTAATTTCTTGGAATTACTCAAGTTACCTTCAATTTGATCACAGTCGTATTTGCATTTCGCATTTAATACAATCTTATCATGTATTCTTAAATATGTTTTATGTTCAAGCTTTGCTTGTTCATTTTTTTTTTTGGTTATCTTTTCCATTTATTATATAAGCTTTCTTTAGTTTTGCAAGAGCTTATAATTTCTGGTGTAATAGATTCTTTACGAGATTTTGCTTATATTTTTTTGTTTTTAAAACTGTTTAATACAATCTTTTATAATGCTTATTAAGGATTTAATAGCTAGCTAATAGTGATCGCCCACTGATAGAAATTCGACCCTATTTCATGAAATGGTAAAAAGTATATTTCTATAAGAAACAAAGTTGTGGAGAAATCGGAATTTTTTATACAACACCTTCGGGAAGATTGTGATAACAATATATTAATCAAATAATTAAATTCAGATTAAAAACAGAATATTTAATGTGAAAGTTACTGCAACTCGTCCGAAAAATCAATACTGATCTACTACATTGTCTATATTATCACTAAACAATAACAACGCTTTATGCTGAACTATCCAAGATAGAAAGACAGGGCAAAAGGCTGGTTCACTCGATTAAGACCTGTATAAGAGCTATGTGCAGTATGTAGTTCATTGGCTGCATCCCCCAATCGAGTGAGATAGCCTCTTGCTCTCTCTATTGCCCTCTATTTTACTCTTGCTACCTCAAGAAGTACATGCTCTAAGAATATAACAGCATCTAACGCTTCGTCCCTCCATATATAATTACTCAATGTTTTGAATTTTGGCCGCCTGGCGGCACTGTCAGTATTATTTTTATGGCGTTGACAGTATGGACCTAAATAAGGAATTATTTATTATATTTTATTTAATGAATGAACCAGTATTATAGATTAATATTAGCATTATGTACTGAAGGTCGTCAGTAGCTACTAAACAAAACAAAATTAAAGTAAATCGGTTGAGGAACAGGGGCGAAAATCGTACCAAACCGTTTTGTCTTTGCCTATTTATATATAGATATGTTAAAATATGTTATGTCAACTTTTAATTTGTTAACAAATGTTTTGTATGGGAAATTTTCTCAAGCGAGCTTACAAGGCGCGCTGTAAATAACCGTTTTGTACGTTTTTCTTGCACCATCAGCATTAACCGAACTAATGCCTCGAAAAAGCAAGTAGTAAACTAAGCAAGCACATTCCGATTAAATATTTAGAAAATTTTAATTGAGGGTGGTGAGATGCAGCGCGAGACAACGAGCCTATACAGTCGCAAAATGGCCGTTGGCCTTGTAATTATTTTCTTCTGCTGCAAGTGATTAACTCGTTTGTTGATTTATATTTGCAGCGGCTGAATTTATGGCCAAACCGATCTGACGTGTTGCATGTATGTAGGCAGAAAGCATGGTTCAGTTGTTGCATGTTAATTCCGAATAGAACTTTTTTAAGAGTTTATTCTTTATTTGTGTTTATAAAAGGAAATTCTTGATGGTACTTATCGAAATTAATTTTCATATGGTGCATTTGTTAAATGGCACATTTTTTAATATAAGAACTCTTTTCCTTGTCATTGTAACTAATGAAAAATCTTGTATTTAGTTAAAGTCATTTAAAGTTTTTTTTTATAAAGCTGTGCATTACATTGCAATATTTTTATCAGAGTTCGTGTATTTAAAGTCTATTTCTGATGTAATTGAAGACAATTATCAGGTAAAAAATCATTTTAGGTAGATACTAATATGGAGATTTATTGTTAGTAAAAAAACAGTTTCATAATAAATATTTTAAAAACTCTGAAAGTTCGGGAGTTAACTAATACCATTGATTTTCGTGAAAAATTTCTATGAAATTGACTTCTAAATGTTATTTGTAGGATATTCTTGACTATTTTTATGTTTTCTTGGGAAATAACACCACATTATAATAAAAAACTGTATATTGAAAGAAAATACCAAATGTTTCAAAATCGATTCTGACTTCATTGTCAATGGCTTTAAAATATGTATTGAAAATGTAAATTGCAAATTGAAAATTTGATTTACGAAAGTTAAATTGACATAAGAAAAATTTAGTTGTTTTTAAATATGCAGGTAGCACAAAAAATTCTAAAGATTAGGTATTAAGTTAAACAGCTTTCAAGTTGGAAAAATTTGAAAGAGTTGTCTTTAGATTTTATAAGTGGCGTTCCTAGGTACGACTTTGTTATAAGCTAGGGCATTCGCCTAAAATGCGATCAAAGAATTCTGCTGTTCAAAACGAAAAATAAAAAGTCTGCCTTAATTATTTTGAATGAAGACGATTGTATCCCTTCTACTTCTGTAGAATTCAATCGTATCTGGTTACCGACAATTAAGAAAGAAATTATTAATGGTCATCTCCTTTTGAACAACCCAGTATCGGGATAGTTCATAAGGTTTTTCCAAGGTTTTCCCTTATGATGTTAATGGAATCATTGAAACAGCAGAATTCTTTGATCGCATTTTTAGCGAATCTTATAACAAAGTCTTACCTAGGAACACCACTTATAAATTCTAAAGACAACTCTTTCAAATGCTTCCAAATTGAAATCTGTTTAACTTAATACATGATCTTTAGAATTTTTTGTGCTACCTGTATATTGAAAAGCATCACTTTTTTCTTGTCAAGTTAAACGTCATAAATCAAACTTTCAATTTGCAATTAACATTTTCAATACATATTATGAAGCCATTGACAACGAAGTCAGACTCGACTTTGAAATGTTTGGTATTTTCATTCAATATACAACTTTTTATTTTAATCAGGTGTTATTTCCAAAAAAAAAACAAAAATAAGTATCGACCGAATCATTTCAGGACTCTTATATAAGGCAACAAATAACATTTCTGTATTTGATACGTATATAATATTTCACTACTTTTCTCTTGAATGTAACAAATTCAATTTGCAAGTTTTCCAAACTTCTATTGTCTATGGAAAAAGTTTACTTATGTCTGTGGTGTTAAAGATAAGGAATGCTTCCGAATTTTTTGTCATCCACATTATGTCTAAAAAGGTGCTTAAACTTTCTAAAGATTGTGTACCTACTTTCTTTTTGGAATTACAACATAATGCACATATTTGAAAATAACTTCATCAATTCAATGTATTGGTTTTAGATATTGAATTCAATTGCATACTTATTTATATATAAAATTGTTAATACATCTGTACCTTCTAATCTTTATAACACATTTTTTTATATTCAGAAACCAATGGCTGATAGCTTGTGGAGCCCATTAAGTGGCGCTATAGTCAGTTAATATCAACTTCTAAATTTATAAACCTCCATAAAGCATATTTACAAAATATGTTTGAATAGTTTTTGTAGATGAATATTTTAGAATATATGCTGAGGGCCGAGTTATCCGAGTATATTGAACTAAGGACATATGAACATGTATTCCCTAAATTTACACGAAGACAGAACGACATTGGCTGATAAGAACATAAATCAGTAATATTTAATTCCTATGTTCAAGCTGAGAATGACATAATAAATACCACTTCAATTTTATATCCTAATAATAATATTATGTATTGATAATACATATGCAATATTTAGGCCAAATTGTAAACATGAATGAGTTGGAAAAATGGAGAGTATATGTCTAGCCATTCCCTGTTAGGAAAGTGAACATTATCTTCGCTGTGGCTACAGAATACTGAGTAAGGTGGCTGCATTAAGATCTGTATATTTTGAATGAATAGTCGTAATTTTTTAACTAAACTGTGCTTTTTGACATTTTACCTGGTATATCGTACTAAAACAATTTATATTGCTTTTTTATCTTCGGTTAATTTCTTAGTTATGACAAGTAACAATCCCCAAGTATTACATTGTCTAAACATAATCACAAACATCAGTAGCATTAAGGTTTTCCGACGATTTACCTACAGTTTTCTAATTTTTTGTAATATTCGTTTATTTCGAATCAATTTAGGTGAAGGGACACATAAGGTTTCAAGCATTATACGTTTTAGTATTTTCTGGTAGTAAAGCATTGTGTATTTTGAGTATTTCTATTAATGCTCTACTATATTCCTATGATTGTTTATTTTTACCACAACCCCAAACCAATGAATCAGCTATATATTATTTACATATAAGACTTTTGGATTTTGCATCTAAAAAACACTTATTTATACTAAATTTTTATCTATGTGGGACGTAATTGAAATGAATCCAGGCCTAAGCTCACCAGTCATTGAATGGATTTTTGAATGCATTGCTCATCATATAAACATCTATACCTGTTGGACAAATACATATTATAGTGTTAGTTTCAGGGTCCCCAACTTACGTTTATACATTTACTATTCTTAAATAAAAAAGAGTGCATTGATAACTATCCATGCCAAATATGTGACAACATAGGTTTTAATACTCTCTTCGAGGTGTCATTCCTTTGTATGCAAGACAATATACATTAAATATTATATATATATTGTTTCTGGGCAGGGAACTTTCATCAGTTGCGCTTCCCACAATTGATTGTATTCTCGAACACTTCTTTATGTATTAAAACATTTCGTTAAATTTGATTTTCGTGAGAATTAGCACACAGAGGTTCCGAATCTGGAGCCGTTCCGTCTAATTGCTGTTCTTCTTTAACTCCTAGGACAGAATGTCACGATAAAATCTTCAGGTTACTTCACCTGTCAGTGATATTGAATACTCTCTTCGAGGTGTCAGAAATAATATATATAATATATAATGTATATTATCTTGCGTACAAAGGAATGACACCTCGAAGAGAGTATTCAATATCTCTGACAGATGAAATAACCTGAAAATTTTATAGTTACATTCTGTCCTAGGAGTTAAGGGAGAACAGCAATTACACGGAACGACTCCAGATTCGGAACCTCTGTGTGTTAATTCTCTGGAAAATTCTAGATGTCGGTCTTACATCTCGCGTCTTCAAATTTAACGAAACATAGGTTTTGTATGCACATATACAAATTATCGTTAAAAATAGTCTAATTTTTTACAGAACAGTAATAATGGCTTATTAAAGCTCATATGAAAGCGCTGTTAACAAATTACATAGCTACTTAACAAGTAGAATCTCGGTATACCAGTCCAGTAAACGATTTAAAAAAGCTTACTTGTTGCACGAGCTTATATTATCGGAATCTGAGCAGTTTTTATTAGGCAAAAAACAGAATCTTAAAGCAAACAGATTAAATCTCGTACAATATCATTATAAACGTGTACTGCAAAAACCGAATTCAGGTTTTGAAAAATTACATAGCACTCGTCGAATGCAAAGTGAAAATTAGTATAACGTAAACTTAAACACAGAATGAGTAATAATATATCTATGAGACAATTTGCATATTCGCCTTAAAGGCAAATAAACAGTTTAACAAGTATCAATTACTCTCTTCTTTAATGGATGTCTTTCTGCAATAACCAGTGCCATTAAGATGCATTATAAACCGATTATCTAGCATAAAACATTGAAATAATTCACTGCGTACCGGGATCACCTTTGCGAAAAATTTAATAAGGTAAAATGTGCATAATTTACAGGAACACACTATGTGACGGTTTAGGTGTAATAACAGTAATAGGAATTTCAATTAGAAGTACTAGTTAAAGGCTCTTCCGTCAGAACTAATCTTTTATTTATTTTTTCTTTAATTCAGCAGTGTTTCGATTAATAATCGTAAATGTCAGTTGTTTCTTAGGCAGATTATCGAAGCTTTTATTTTCCAACTGACGAGGTTTTAACGTGTTGTTTTCAGTCTACAACCTTTATCAGTTCATCTAGATATAGATGTACATTTTGTCTTTAAGCAATAAATTCAGAGTATGTAAAGGATTGTTCGAGGTTTCAATCAGTTGAGAGAAATGCAACTGATGAAGGTTCTCAACTAGAAACAATATATTGTATTGCGTTCAATGGATTGTGAAATCTTCTAAATGTGGTATCCTTCATGTAATTTTTACCTTAGGACAGAAAAACAGCATTTCTCACAAAACAAAGTTCTTTATGGAAAGTTTATGTAATTTGAATCTCTAAAAAATGAAAATCATTGTTACATTATTGCTGCTGCATCATGACAATACAAGAAAACTTGCTTATGTAGTGACTAGTGAATACTGATTGTTCTAAATCGCCATTGAGATAGTAGTACCTGCTAAAATGGCGATTTTGTGTTATGTGTATTTGCATGTTTTATGACATAAGTGACAACGTTGTCAGTTTTCCTGATCGACTCCAATTCGATATGTATGTATGTTCCTGCTACAACTGACACTGCCGGTGAATAACCTCTGCCATTTTCTGTTCTTCGTACTTTACGTTTATGTGCAATAATTGACACTGATGGTCGATGTATGTCTTCTTCTATTTGGTGTTCTAGGTATCTTTATCTTCAATAAAAATAATTGTCTCTGCTGCATTGAACGGTATATAGAAGGGTAAACAACCAAGGTTTTCATTTTAACTTGAACATGTATAGACTGAAATACGGTTGTACTGCTTTTTGGGCACCAGTGAGAGCCTGTCCTGACGAGAGTTTTGATTAGTTGATGGAATATGGTTCCTACTGCTAATAGTTATCAGTTTTTGGTAATATAAATTTAAATACAGTGGTGTGTTCATACCATTACTTTTTCCCAGTTAGATTTCAGATACAGGAATACATTTGGAATTTACAACACATATCGACTCTTCGTCATTCGTCAAACTTCTTCCTGTTAGTGTTAGATATTTTGTTAGAAAATAATTGATTTGTCTGTCTCTCTGTCGTATTCTACGGTTTTTCATTTTGAGTCCTGGTTCCTGCATCATTTAGTTCATGTGCTTCTTTCACAAAGGCATTATCATAACTCAGATTAAACATTTTAAGTGAAAATCTGTTCCACCAATAGGGTATCATTACTCATGTGTACGTAATCACTTACAAAATGTCTATCTAGTTCTTAGGAAACTAGTTCTTAAATGGCTTTTCTAGCTTAACAGGCCTCACAAAAATCCCTTCTTTGAGTCTGGCCTTAGAGGTTGAATGAAGCAGCAGTAAAATAATATTTTTGAGTTTTATGAGAGGCATACGTTTGGCATATATTCCTTATCCCTACTCTCACATATACGGAAGATATACCGTGATCTTTGGTATACTCTTTTTTTTTGTTTTCATTTCATATCTGTAGATGTCTTTGTGATTGTTTCACTGATCCGAGAATCGGAAACACCAGAGACCTCATTGCAGTTCTCTTACCCATAGTCTGAGTCCAGATATTGCTTGCTCTAAACAATAACTTGGCTACAAATTCCATTGCTGATTAAATAAAGCAACTGAAACATTTTTAACACATGTCTCTCATATGTGTCATTTGATATCATTCATTTTGTGGTATATTACCTTACACCAAAAATTATCCTCCTTAAAATCACAACAGTGAATGTTCTCGCGTTAATTCGTTTCTGTTTTCTTGTGTTCTGTTTCATTTACTGCATTTCAACTTCTAGGTAACGACAGATGAGGAACTCTGACAGATTGCAATACAGGTTATGTGGCCAAGGCATCGTCACCATTTCTTGTGTCAAATCCCAACGTTTCTTTGAGGTAAAAGTAACAGGCCGTAGTTTATTTCTGGTATTTTTCATAACATCAAAATACCAACTTGCGAGAATGTTTTCGTTTTGCCCGGTTCATAAAAAAGCTTTCAGGATTTTCACAAACCACTTTTGGAATTCCTTTTACATTTAAGTTTGTTACCTAAATTGGGATGCATAATAAAAGTTCCTTCTTTCACTATTTTTGAGATTGGTATCTTGGTATGTTTGTCAGAAATGTAAAAACACAGTTTTGCACCTTAACACAAAACCTTTTTTTTTAAAGACTCAACGCTGTTTCAACAACTATAAGTTGTCATCTTCAAGGAGTAAACCAAACTACATCGAAAATACAATTTTCTCTAATTTATACCTACCACTAAACTATTACTTAAGTAATTAGTACAAAGGGTAAATCCTAAGTACCTGAATTCTAAATAACAAATTTCAAAGATAAGGCAGATTTTATATAATGCAATGTAAATTAGGATAATCCTTAATTACCTACTTTTACGCTACATTATTAAGTAATGATATTTTTAATATTTATTTTATGGATTCTTAGAAAGTAAACTATACAATGAACTGTATGGAATAGGGCCCTTATCTGACTTCATTAGTTTATTATTTTTATAAATCATTATGCTTTCGTAAGAGTCCAGTTCCCCATAATTATTTACTTGTTTAACTAATTTTAAAGAAGATAAATCTACAGAGTTGTTGTGTTCTAAAACATGATGTGCAACACTAGATTTATCTGCTCTTCCGTATTTCAAATGGGCAATATGGACTTTGAAACGGCCTGTCTGTTCATAATACTTTAAATCACAATCATTACATTTGTTTTCATAAATACCGGACTTCTCGAAATCAGCAAGTTTGTCTTTAGGATTGCCCAACAATTTCTGTAGTGTTGTAGTTGTTCTATACACCGCCTTCATACCAAGTTCTTTAAAAACTTTCTTAAAGCCCCTAGTATAACGACTGTACGGAACCGAGACATACTTTTGTTCTTGTGACTCATTTCGAAAAGTTGACACTTCTTTTATTCGTAACCGAAGCCGTTTCTTCCTAATTAATTTATCGATAATATCTGTTGGATTACATGCAGCTATTTCTCTAATAGTTTTCTTTTCATTTTCAAACCTCTCTTTATTGAGAGGGAATGTCAACAACCGATGTACAAAGAAATTAATCCGCCATTTTATGTTGTTGACAGTGAAAAGACGTATTAGGTAAATATCTATATGTGCTAGTATCCTTCCTATATACATCAAACTCTAACTTGTCACTATCATTTCTTAAAACTAATACATCTAAAAATGGTAGAGTACCCTTTTGTTCTTGTTCAAATGTTGGGTGTTTAAAACAAAGGTTTGTTGTTAGGGTGCAAAACTGTGTTTTTACCTTTGTAACACACCAAAGGTTCCACAGCTTTTCCATTATGTTTGTTAGGAGAATTATAATGACTAATAGAGAATGACAAAAGAAACTTTATTAATGAGTTTGCAGGAAAACGTGATGAATTCATGATATTGACATGTGACATATGTTTTAGTGATAAGAGACTGAACAGGATATAAAATCAGTATAAATTGTCATTGGGCTAATGAAAAAAAATCAGAAAGTAGTATATTTGAAAGTCATTTGAATGCTATTAATAACGGAATACATTAAACTGTCATTTACGCAATCTTTAATTGACATAGCTTAAACAAACAATAGAACATGTAATAAAAATCAGAGACAATTCAACAACGGCAGGTATAAAGGGTGAAAGTTGTCGAGGTGCATTTACAAATATCCCACCCTCACTCAACATCGACCATAAAGCTCGAAGCCTATCGCCTTAAAGCACACGAGCCGCTCCGTCGACTTGAATCTTTGGACATGCGCTTATATCGAAGTTCCTCGACGGGCACATAACCGGTCCCAACACGCTTACCGACGGCCATTTCACCTTTTATGATACTGCACCATTTACACTTCATTTCGCTGGATTTTTATTTGCCTCTTTATGTGCAATTTGCGACACATTTGAAAGCTTTTATTTGTTATTTTTATTTACGATATTAAACAGCATGATTTGGCGAATGAATGAGCCGTTTGTACACCCGTAAAAGTCCTCGTTGTCGTCATCGTTTCTTCTTCCAATTTTAACACGATTGCCGTTTACGTTTTAGGTTTTTGGTTTGCTGCTGACTTCCAGTTTTATAACTGATGCAAGTATATGTACAGTAGGGTGGATCGAAAATATATCTTTGCACCAAGAATTTAATAAAAACCGTGTATTTTTTGATACAAAACTAAAAAACGTAAAAGAAGATCATACATCTGTTCTATCCCGAACCAGAATAAATATGTTTCGGACCATTTTATTCCTTTGTCAGGAAGTGCAAAAGATATTTAAATTTTATTTAGAAAACGGAGGAGCTATTGATCTGGAATTATTGCGATGTGATGGTACTGTAACTAACACATGATGGAAAAATGGCATTACAAGAAGTTTGGAACGAAAAGTTGGTCAAACGTTACAGCCGAGTATATACTTGTTACATTTTAATGAGTTGCTGTTCAGGACCCTCTTCATGCATCTTGATGTAAAATATGCACGTCATAAATTTCAACTACTGTTACTTGAGAAAAAATTAAGTCGGAATCAAAGGTATCTGCCAAATATTTCTCGAATCATAAAATCTGGTTCATACTATTATGATTTAAGCCAAGATGCAACAGGCACTCTCAATCATGCTAGGTGGGTTACTTGAGACAATCCAATTTTACGATTCTATTATCTACAACTTAACCTTCACAAGAACTAACAACTAAATATCTGATAAAATTGTACAACTATTCATCTTATTTTCATTTCTTGCAGTACAATAAAACAAATTAAAAAAGGTGTATGTAAGCTTTCTTAAAATAAATTTATTTCAAAGTATACCTTCGTATCTATCACTAAATTGGGTTAGCATAAAATAATTCCATACTATACTCATATTTGCTAGTGTAATGCTTAAACCTAAACCAAAGTCTCAACAAAATTATACAGCTTTTAAATTCTAAAGGAATTGTTACCATACTTATTGTACCAGAAATGAACTTAAAATCTGACAGCTAGTATAGTTCAAATTGACTTACTTCAAACTATAATCTATAATATTAACTAAATTTGAGGCAAAATCGAAATAGGCTGTTAGGAGTAGTCCAAAAGAATACTGAGATTTCCAATCCTCAAAAAATAGGCAAGGGTAACTGCTCAAACGACCTCGACCATACAAATTGTTGGCCAATGACGCTCTTATGAGATTTTTCTAGACCTCTAGAGAATGTGTGTGATCTGAAATTGAGGTCTAAGTTCAATACTAGAGCCATTGTTCTTATTGATTTATTGAAAACGGTTTAAATACAATCATTTGTAAAATTTATTAGTCTAAATTTTTTTCACTGACTGATAATATAAATTTGTATATCTAAAATGTCCAACATCATAAAGCTTTTAATATCATATTGTTGCGCTAAGCAATCTCCCCCCCCCCTATTTGCAAACCTATTTTAAGGAATGTTTTAAAGATAAAAAAATTAATTTCATAAATATGGTTTTAGTTGATGATAGGTTGTGATAAACAGTCAAAACGTTTCAATATGAAGATTATTGTGCCGATTCTGTAATGCGCTAAATCACCTGTATGGAGTATTGTCAACAATGGTGGTTGCCTAGGTTTGACAGTTAAAACATCATGAGGAATATTCTGGATTTTTGCACAAAATAGCGATATTTGCGCAATATGAATTTGCCTAGAAACAAGTTCATGCATTTTATTAAATTATAGTTGAGTAACTAATGTCAATCGAGGAAACTCTTCAAGAAAACATCAGTAACAACGGATAAAATTACAACTAGAAGAACTATTATGCATATACATTATTTCAATAAGAACACCTACTTTATTCGAAAAACAATAACTGAATACAGCATGATTTACACATAATCTTTGGAGCATAGAATTCTATAATTTGCAAGATGCTTAATAGTGCTTCATTTGTTGGGAATGGCAAACCAGATTATTTACATTTTGGACCTGAGTGTGCCCAGGAACTATATTAGGTGTATGTTAGACTTGCTTAGAGGTCAACATTGTATAGAAATCATAAGATTCAATTCAAGGAACATGCCAATGAAACCATTAGTAGTTATATAGATCGAAAGACGATATTCTTTATCAAACAGTGATTCAATTAGAATTTTAAAGTATCTGCAATATTCTCATTGGTGTGGCTGCTGAGCAACTGTCCAAATTTCAATCAATCGTTGCAAGCAAAATAATTCAAGAAATCTTTAGTTTCATTTAGCTAAATTTCAAATTAGATCCCTCAAAAACACTTTAAAATTATAAGGAATAGATATGTAAACATATACTCAGACTTAAATAAAATAAATGCAAAATTTAAAATATTTTTCTTTCAAATAATATCGCATTCAATCTTTTTGTTTTTATGAAGTTTCAATTCCTGTTAAACGAATATTGGATATGCCCTGTGTCTTGTCATATTGACAACCTTACCTTCAAACTAATCAACCTTAGAATGAAGGTCGGTAAGGTATATAGAAATATTGTCAGTTAATTCTTATTCAAAACCAATTGATAAGGAAAATATTATATTCAATATTCTAGCGATAAATACCATAAGGGGCTCCAGATAGTTATTTTTATATTAAGTCTTGATACCATACATTCTGTATTAATCTGGGCCTTGACAATTTATAGGCGAAAGTTAATCTATTTGATGAAATTAACTAAAGCTGCAGACAAGATGAGATAATTTTTTATTATTTTTTAATCACGAGGCAGAATAATTTAATTCCCATAACAGGATATAAAATGTTAAATACTATAAACTAAATAAACATCTGGTTTGTACTCCTTCATTACTGATATGCTTAAATATAGGCTATATTATAATTAGAAGTGTCATCAGAATTTTGTTTAAAAAATAATATAGTTTAAAGAAGCATTGTATAAGTACATTTTAGGAGCATTGGGCAGTTATAAAATAAAGATAGTCCAACAATTTAGTTTTTATTTTTTAATTTTTACCTAATTTATTGCCTACGTCGATGTACATTTTAAACCAAGACAAAAAACTAGGTTAGTAATGAACAATAGGAAATATTTTGCTCCGAGATAATTTGTGGCTTAATTGGATACATCCACGGACCACAAATAGCTTAAACAACGATGATGCATCAAAGATCAGTAGTTATTTATGACTGTCTGAAGGTCAACTAGTTTATCGAGGTCGTCAGCTATCACTACACACTATCCACTAAAAGAAATGGTGTGTTATGTTTACTCTTTATTTTTAATGAAATTATACGATATAATTTCATACTAATTAAAGCATTTTTAACGAAAACAAAAATATTGTTATGTAACATATTAATGACTGATTATTGTTATTAAGATAATTATGAATAGAATTAATAACCGTATAGATGTAAAAAATAATCCTTGATCATTGCGTTGTTCAGCTCTACCTGGTTGCGTAAGTGGCAGTACTGTGAGGTGTCTATAACTGCGCCCAACTGTTCAATTGCAGAATAAGTGTTTTTGAAAGCTAAGGTCATCTTGATAGATTGCTATCTTTAGTGACACTAGTCTTTAGTGTATATAGTCATTTTTTTGCTATATATGTAAAAGTAGAACTCATTAGTTATTTTATACCGCATATATATATTCAACTGACAGTGCCTAGTTGCTAAGACTCTGATAGAATATCGTTAATGAAAATGATGGAAATTTATTGAAACCAGGAAGTTAGAACTCAGTTAATAAGTAGCATCTATAGGAAAATTAAAACTTAGTGAACTTAAAATTTTTATAATTAAATTGAAGTGTTGAACTCTTAGATAACCTGATCTGGTTATGAGGAATTAAGGGCTTTAAAGATCTGAAGATTGTTCACCTTTAATTTTTATGATACAAGTTGGCATGATGTTTTTTTTTCTACTATTGATAAAGTTAAGTCTATTTTAATTACCTACTGTGTAGAAATAACGGGGTCAATTTTACTGAACCATAATATCTAAATTTGGACCATAATAAATTATGAAGCAAGCACCCAAGATTGAACTTTATTGCTTTCTGTATTAGAATTCAATTCAAAATACTAATTTTGAATTATATTGCAATTTGGTCCTCTTTTAGTCGTCTTAATAAAAATATTATAAGGGTATGCAAAAATATGAAACATAAAAAGTCTTTTCTAGGATTTTAAAATAGTTTCAACATAAAAATTAGATACAATTTGCAAGAAATAACTCAAAACAAAAGTATTAGGCACTAGTAGAAACAAATTATAAATCCGTTTATCGCGAAATGAATTTCGAAATCTAGGTGTTTCCGTAAAATCTAGCTCACAGAGACTCTAAATTGGGAGTCGTACTGTGTGTAACGCCATTTCCCTGTGACTCCTGGGATATAAATCACACGAAAAAATTCCTAGGTTTACTAAAACCTGTCAATAAAATTACAATACTAACTTTTCGAAATTTTTCAATCCATTAAGCGCAACTGATGAATGTTCTCGACGAGAAACAATTTATTGTCTAGCGTTCAATGGATTGAAAAATCTCGAAAAGTTAGTATTATAAATATTTTCGTTAAAAATAGATACCGAATCAAATAAATTCCCATAACTTGTATTCCTTAGTAGTAAAAGTGATTTTGATATATCATAAAAACAAAGCGATTTTTAAATCAACTTTATTCCCTTAGTGATACAGATAAACACTAGATGGCCGGTTTATAAAAGTTTATTTTTTCAGATTCCAAAAATATTTTCTCGATTTGACATCAAACTATTTTTGTACTAGGTGTTCCCAGCATTTACGTATCTTGTATTTTGATCACATAAAGCAATCTATACATTTCTGTCCGCAATAGAAAATCAATTTTTAGGAATTAGAATTTTGGAAGTAACTACACTTATTACAAGTCAATCATGTTACAAAACATTTGTATTTTTAAATATAATATTGTACTGTTAAATTTTTACAATTGCCAAAAATCAACACCTACTAGAATAATTGCTTGATTCATAGTTAGGCTTTTACATCATTAGTTTGAAATTTACGCAAGTCACCAAGAAAAAAAAACAGAACTTATCATAATATACCTACTAACATCCTACAAATATAAATTTTGTCAAATTTAAGACACTTTACATATCAAATGAGACCTGATTTAACGTCATACCGCAGATTATGAGATATTCAAAACAAATATTATTCATACTTTATGTTTGGCAAAAAAGAGCTTACTATGAGTCTCCAAAATAACCGGTCTGGCATATTTCTGCATAACGTTTTCTTTTTTTTGTAATAACGGCAGTCCCACCTCCATTCAGTTATAATTCCACACCATTTGCACTTCATATCATTGATTTTTTATATGCCATATGCCGCATATAATATCATTTTAAGTAATTCAACGTATTCAATTTTAATTTACGAAGGAAAATACCACCCATTGAAAGAATAAACGTGCTGTTTTAAGTGGCAGTTACGGCTTTTATTTTTCGTCCATTCAGATCGTTTGTTAGTTGTTTTATGGGATTTTTTTTGGAAAATATAAGCCTCATTTTGAATTGCTACACGGCAGTATTTTAAAATGTTTATGGATATACTTGAGAATGGATTTTGTGCCGGGTCATTATTTTTTGTTTCATAATAAACGTGAAATTTAAAAATAAATAAAGTATGTTAAGAGTTTTAAAATGCAAACATTAATGATTGAATGTGAAAGTCAAATGACAGTTTCTATAAGTGTCATAACCTAAGAAAAATTTAAATGTTAATTTTTAAATTTGTTTTTCAATTATACGGCTTTTTTAGTAATGCTGTTCAGATTATCCCATGGATTTATTTGCTTGTAATATCTAGTTTGGATATTTTTTTCCATTAGCTGGCAGCTGCTATTTCGTCCACATTGTATTTGTAGAAAAAAAAAAGTTGTTTGAATAGTGTTATACTAAACGAAAGTGATGTCTATACATCCGTGACAACACATCTTAATACGTATGAGACAATAAGTTTATTATAAATGTCTCAGGATATTTTTCTTCCCCTACATCAAGAAAAGTACTAATGAGCTTCAAATTTTATTCTTTGTTATAGTATATTTCATATAGACAATAATTCAAATGCGTATTAATTCAACAATCTGTACCGTAAAATCTCTGAACATAATGGACAACGCAGTAGCCAACATTCAATTTCAACCAATTATCTATCTTATTCACAGAAATAAATTTTATATTTACACATTTTTATATATTCTGGAAATAAAAAAAATAAAAATTTGGTAGTTCTATTCAGTCTATCATCCTGTAAAGAAATCAGCCAAGCAGGAAAAAATCTGGCTACGGCTTCGATTATGCTATACTTTCAAAAGCATTTTTAGCAAATTTCTCAAATTATAGGGAAATCTGACAGGTGATTTTTGAATCTGTTAATGGAGAGACGTTATAAAGTTAGGTATACCCTATTTTTATATGTATTTATGTAAAGCCTATGCATGTGAAAATGTTTATCTTTCGTATGTTTAAAGTATACCTACATAATAGACTATTGATTCCTTAAAAATGTTCAGAAAATTTTGAAAACTGCCAAAAATGTGGTTTTAGAAAATATTTTCTAGGAAGTAAGAAAATTACTGTCTAACAGATATTCTGCACTTTCGGTGAAATATCCAAAAATGAAATGTCAGCGTTTTTTACATTTTTATGGCTGAAATCCTTCCAATGCTCAGGTGGAGTTCAATTCTGTTTTATAATTATCTACCTACAATCCTTTCAATTATTGTACAAGCTTGTTGTTTTTTTATATTAAGTTCATCAACCAACATATCTAAAATTAGCTAAAATTAAAATTAAAAATTGAATAACTGCCCTGAAAGAAACCAAAATTTGATTTCTGTTTCGGTTTTGGTTGAAAAACTAGTTTCGGTCTAACAATAGTCTACAACCCTGTTTACATTAATCATTAGTTGCCTCGTAGACCCATCCAAATTGGTGTAGTAGCTTCGAACACTATTGGTGTAAATACACCATAATTTTGCAGATAATCCTATCAATTTAGAGAACCACAATTATTACGAGAAAATTTTTTTGGTATATTACACTATGACCAAGTTTTAATTCTGATTTTAAGCAACACTGAAAACCCTTTGTTTCCTATAGTATAAGAAACAAGTATCTAGACAAAATCATCTGAAATTGGTTGTATGACTTCATTATGTGGGATGAATAAATAAAAAAATATGACCTTCGCAAAGGCACAGAAAAATTGCAAATTACAATTTGTTAAAATTTAAGTTTCTTTAACTAAATAAATTTTTAATTATTGAATTATAATAATTAGGTACAATTAAATTAACAAACTGGATATGATTTTATTTTAAAACTTCTAGTTACCCAGGCGAAATAAAAGAACTCAAGTTAGTGTTAGAGATTCCAAACTGCTATTTAGGCAATTATTATTAATAGTGAATATTAAAATAAAGTGATTATTATAATACCATATTATTACTACTATAAATAAATAGTGAACTTACCGTGGCACTAAAATTATTATGAACACGAATAATGACTCTATTCAAACCCCGACTTCTGATAAAAACAAGTGACGCTTGTAAACTGAAATATTAGAAATGTAATTTCGCAGTTTGGTGGGTTTAAAGTTTCTCAACTTTCTAATTTTATTACTTTTTTATGCCGCACAAAAAGCTTTCTTTAAGCTTTAAAAAAGGGCATAAAGCAATCCCGAAATTTAAGAACGCCAGGTATATGGGTAGACAAGAATGCACTTTCTATTTTTTATTGATCTAAAAAAGTCGGTGTTAACTGAAGATTCTTGGAACGAGCAGAATAAAAATTAGAAAGTCGTCACAAACAATAGTTACTCACAATAGGAATGTAAGTGGTAAATATTATTTGGTTTAAGCGAGAATTTACAAATAGTAGATATTGTTAGTTTAAAATTCTTAATGCTATAATGGTTTAGGATATCAAAATACATTACAATCTTGTGATTATATAATATTTTTATAACCAGAATTTTTATATGTTTGTCTGTTTGTTCAGTGATGCCTCGTTTATCATTGACTGTTTTCATGTCCTAGCAGATAAAAACAGTATGCCAATTTTAAAGTGGTTTAGGGTTATTTATTTAAGGTAGGTACCTTAGATTTGTGTAAATGTAAATAAAAATCATGATAATAGGAAATTAAAGGTCCCAAAACCCACAATCTTTTAACAATTTATTGTATACGACTAGTTTCGGGGTCTACAACTTCCACCCCATTATCAAGTAAAAAAAGCTACAAATAATAATCAAAATAAGACAAACAAACTTTAAACATTATATGATAACTGACATACAGGACTAACAAAGGAACTTATTCTCACATATACATTCAAGTAGTAGTAGTAGACCCCGAAACTAGTCGTATACAATAAATTGTTAAAAGATTGTGGGTTTTGGGACCTTTGATTTCCTATTATCATGATGGTAAGGATCCCACATATATAATATATTTCAGACTAGTAAATAAAAATGTTTCATTATACCAAAATTAATTCGGTAAACGTGAATTTCCCAAAAAAATATTGATTTGTTTTGGTTTAAGACCAAAGTTTTAAGAGATATTATGATTACTAATGAATTTGTATCAAATTTCTTTTGTTAGACTTGAAAAATTGTTGAATGCATATGCTTCTTATTTATAATTAAATATCCATCATTCTAATGCGTACTTTAATAGAGTCCAAATGAAAATGAAATTTATACAGTCTAGATCAGACCCCGTTGTCAATGGTTAAGAAACTGCGGATTAAAAAGGCACAATTCTAAGATGTAAATTAAAATATTTGACAATGTGTATTATTTGAGTTACGTCAAATATTAAATAATACACATTGTCAAATATTTTAATTTACATCTTAGAATTGTGCCTTTTTAATCCGTAGTTTCTTAACCATTGACAACGGTGTCTGATCTAAACCCCGAAACGTTTGGAATATGCAGCAATTTTGTGCTGTTATTTCCCAAGAAGCACTTAGACACTTAACACACTTCTTGAGTAAATTTAAAATATTTGGAATCCGAGATTCGACTAGGCAGCAGTATGTTTAAATGACAATAAAAGTCAAGTAAGAACTACTAAATATAACTGATAGTTAATTTTCAAAGAACAATTGATTTATTTCCTTACTTAATCAATGCCAAGAAGAAACTTGATAATAATAAAAAATTTTAACTTCTTGGTATTATGAATTTAAATTTTAATCATTTTCTGCAGGCTAATACAATCTATGGTTTAACAAAAGAATGTTTAGTTTAAACATCTCCTACTGGGTGTTATATTTTTTTGTCATTGAGTATAATTTATCCCGAAAAGAATGAATCTAGGACTATCATTTTTTTACTTTCAAATTCTGATTTATGCGTTGCTGTACAAGCGTCGAGGTATAGTCTTCGTCTTCGTTTGTCCATGTTTTCAAGCATATTTAATTTTGCTGTTGTTGGAAAAAAAAGCATATAAGACAGTTTATATACAAATTATGTTCGTTTAATTCGAAACACTTCGTTAATAGCAGTTTCTTTCTAAAAGGAAACCCTCTTGTAATAAGTAACTCAGCCATTTTTCGTGTCTAGTATCCTGAATAAATGTCAACAGTTTATTAAGGTGGCGCTAAGTGTGGCAATACGTTCAAAGAAAATAATGCCATATCGGTACCTACAAAGAACGAATAAATAAGAAAATACGCATACGAGATTGAATCTAACCTGTGAACTTTTCGCATGCGAATATTTTACAGGTAACTTTGCAAGATATTCTGTAATATATATCTTCTTCGTTGCCATAACCTATTATGACAAGTCTATTTGAAATTGTACTGGGTGTAAGCGAAATTCCATGTTTGAATTTATTACCCTTGAGTCGTATCGATTCTACTAACATGACGAACGGATGGTTAGCTGGATATATTTTTTGAATTAATCCATTGTTGTACTATAACATTTTTTGTTTATTTCCGTAATATTGAAGTAATATAAAAAGTTGAATTAATTATTTTTAAACATTTTATGTTATATTTAAATTACTGAAATGTCTTTTATTAAAATACCTAAGTATCTGAACAAACTGAAAGGAGTAAGAAACTCTACTCGAACTATAACTAAATTATAATGTAAAGATGACACAACTCACAATCTAAATTGGAAAAGTCAATTAACAGTTTTTCGTGCAAGAATTATGCAGTTAATAACCAGCTATCTCTATGCTGACATTTTTGAAATGATGAGAACCGAATAACAATCAAATATTCATAATTAAAACAATAAATTAAGCGATATACCCACGTAAGTTTTTTTCAATTTGCATTCATTTGATTTTCCAAAAAACTAGTGATAAAAATTAGTGATTTTGAAATTTCATCAAACATTGAAAAATCATCAAAATAATATAGAAAAATGGCGACATTTTCTTTGAAGCTAAATATGTTTTTAGAAATTGCTTTGTTTAAAATTAGTGACATTTTGAAAATACATCAATAAACAATTGAGTTTATTAGTAATAAACTGGAAAACAAAGTGCTTTGAATTTGCTATTTCATCAAAAAATAAATTGAAAAAATTGGTCGGTGCTATTTGGAAATAATACTTATTCCAAATTTTTGTTTTTCTTTTCCTGTCAATAACTCATTTACCTAATAAAATTCACTGAAAATGAGTAGTTATAAAATTTCGAAACGTTTGATACACCTACATATTTTTTTTCAACTTGAGTTCATTTGATTTTCCAAAAACTAGGGATAAAAATTAGAGATTGTGAAAATTCATCAAGAATTCAAAAATCATCAAACTAATATTGAAAAATGGCGACATTTTCTTTGAAGCTGAATGTGTTTTTAATAATTGCTATGTTTGAAATTAGTGACATTTTGAGAATACATCAATAAACAATTCAGTTTAATAGTAATAAACTGAACAAAGTGCTTTGAATTTGCTATTTCATCAAAAAATAAACTGAAAAAATTGGTGCTTATTTCAAATTTTTGTTTCATTTGAAGGTACCATAAATTTATTCTTAAAAGTAATATTTTATATTCCAAAGAAAACATATCATATTTAACAGATCTTAAAAGATCCATAACAATAAACTGTAGATAATGATAAATAATTTAATAACTAATTGCATGAACCAAAAGGAGTAACAAAAAGAAACAATGTACTCGAAGCAAAGAACTATCAACAAAATTCACAACGTAAATTGAAAACTATTATAGTTACACAAAAAAGATGTCGGAAACATAACCACACTTTTACTTAGATATTTTAAAATCTGTTGTTACTAAAACATTCAAAAACTAATAACAAGGAACAGTTACATAATTTTTTGTAGCTCACAAGCTGTCAAAAAGTAATTTAATAAAATTCAAACAAAATTAGATAAGGCCAGTATTCGAAACTTTTGGTAAACATCCACTTGTTTCAATTTAAATTTCCCAAAAATTAAACCAAATCATTAAATTATCTACTGAATGTAAAAAATTGGACAGCCAACATCGAAAACAAACACAAGATTGTGTTCGAAGTACATTAACTAGTTTAGTTTTTTTGTAAGTGCTATGAATTTTACAATGAACAAGTAATTTATACGAAAAAACGGAAAATAGCCAAAAAATGTGATTATAAAAAAAATAATCAGTCGTTTAAGAAACTCGAAACAAACGAGTCGTCTTAAGAGCGTCGTGAAAAATAAACGTTGTAAAAAATCATTGGCGACACTCGAAGCATTAATTAAGTTTTTTAAGTGTGCATTGTAATCTTTTCTTTGTACTCTACTGATTTTCTCCTATATTATTAAACATTCGAGTATTAAGTTCAATCTCGTGTTATTTTAAAAATACATACAACATCCAAAACCGTTTTATAAAAACTTCACATAGGTACAGTTAAATCACATTAAGTTGGGGTTTAACATATTTTTTTAGAATCTGCGATAGTTAATTTTCTGTAGGTACCAACGAAATAATAACCGCCTAATGAAAAACAAACTATTGCAAATATTTTGGTTAGCACAAATCATTTAGTCACTGTAATTTTCATAAATATACAGACAAATTCAAAATCTTTTTGACAAAAATATGTGTAATTCGACATTGTGTTATTTTCTTTGACAATGTTTATTTGTTTATGTATTCAAAAAATCCCCGTACATCGGTTCATATCAAAAAGTAAGCCTTATTTCCGTAAATTGTTCCAGAGATGAATAATTGACTGAAAATTCTCGGATGGTGTTGGAAACATTTCAAGCAACTGCTCCTTTAAAACACACATTTGTTTACACCACGATTTACTTTAGTCATTCTGCACCGTCTGTAAGAAGTCTGCGATGACAAATTTATCATTACTCTGAAAGATTTACTACACTACGTCCCATAATTTATATTAGAATTTTTATTCACAGTAATTGCATGGGACTTTAGACAACTGTAAATATTTAGAAAGTCACAAATAAAAAATGATGTATTTTCGTACTGAAAAAAGATGACTTTCCCCTCCATTGACACGTTTAAAAACATACATTTCCTGGCCCAAAACAGGATATAATACTTATTTTTTTAAAGTGGATTCTAAAACATACTATGCTAAATATTTGACATTGATTTTAATTAAAATTAAAGTAATATGCTTTTAAAATATTACCCACAAAAAATGTGTCTAGAATAGATCAGCAAGCATTTAAAAATTTTCAAAATTAGTATATACATAAAAGGAAATAGTACATTTCATGGGGATAATGTCTGCTTATACGGTTAGCCGCTAGGGTTCACTATAGTTTTGAAAAATAAATTACAAACATAACATGGGTAAGTTTTTCATGATAATAGGTAACAATTTTATTTCAATATAACCCAAATAATTATCTAATTTAAGTGAAATTATCAAGGAAATAAATAAGTAAGTCACTTTTTTGTATTTGTCATTTACGACTTATCTCACAAAATACCGAACAGAATAAAATTATTTTCCTGTGGAGATATAGCAAAATTATATCGAATTTGTGTACTGAACTAGATTTGATTGAAGCTTTAAAGTCAGTTAATATTTTTTATTAGACACAAATTCTTTAACTTTTAAAGAATATTTTTTAATAAATGATAAACTTCTTCAATGTTTAATTAAAATTGTTCTTTTTTATTTAATACAACCTCAGTTATTAGGTTTTCAGAAAGAACATGATTTGACAAAATTCACAAATTCATAGCAATTTGTAAATATAGTGTAAAATCCCAAAGAAAGTGACAATATGATCAAAATTCCAAAAGTATCCAGATTCGGATGAAGCAAATATTGTTTAACCCCGTAATTTATACTTTAAATTCGTTCTTTTTAATGTTTTTGTTTTAAAATATATGTATAGAAATATACCTAATTGAATTGAAAGGACGCCAAAAAGTCGGCAATATTAAACTAGGTAAGTACTCAGATCGTTATGTAGTAAGTAAGTACTTCACAAACACAAACTGTGAAAAAAATTTAGGCACTCATAAATATTATGTTCTTTTGTGTTTTCAATATACGTTAAAGATCATACTTGAACTAAATATAATTCCGATAAATTCCCGACAATGACAAATTTTATTCAATATTATATAGGTACTGAAAAAAAATTAATAAAAAATAGTTATAAAAAGTTGTTCTACACAGAAAACTATTTTGTACTTTCTATTTTACTCTGGTGTGTTTGACCAAGAATTTTGAACGTAAGATATTCTTCATTTTGCAAAATTATTTTTCATTTTGGGATCTACTGAACTAAGTTTGATTGAATCTTTAAGTTAAAGTAAAGACTTTAATGCATGAGATATTAAAGTATTTTTTTATTGCTTAAAACATTATGACTTAAAATTGCAGGAAATTTATTCATAAGTTTATAACTTTATCAATTTCATTAGAAACTTTATTCCATTTACAAATATAACTAAAAGCTCAATCAAAACGAGAATTTCTTCTAAGCTCAAAATGATGAGGCAAATATTGTTTATTTTTAATAATGTAGATACTTTAAAGCAACTATGTTAAATATTTGAGACTAATTTCTTAAGTGTTACATAAATAATGTGGTTGTAATTTACCTAAATGGCGTAAACAATTTGATAGGATTTAAAAAATATACAGGCAAATATTTTCATAATTATATGTAGTCAAACGATTTTAATGTAATTTTACAGGTAGGTATATCAAAGAAATCAATTTAGAAACAAAGTCGTTTGTATCTAAGTAAATACCTACTTATTTTTATTTCGTTTTTATTCTGATCAAGTATAACCAGGATATTAATTTTATCAAAATCCTAAGAGTTCGAAACTATATTTTAGTTTTGCTATAAGAAAATTATATGAGACTTGAGATGTAAACAAAAATTTCGTAAACCTGTAGTTTAGAGTATATTTGTTATGAGACAAAAATATATAATAATAACTTTATAAGAATATTTTCAAACGAATATTCAAGTAGGTACAAATCATTTTTTATTTCCTAAGACCTTTAATGATCAGATATTTAGAAAGAACCTTTGTTTGTCTTACTCACAAGTTATAAGTTTATCAATTATGTTAAAAAGATTCGAATCCCTTTAGAAATATAACCCACAAGCTCAATCAAAACGAAAATTTGACCAAAGCTCCAAATATTTCCCTTAGTGGCCGCTAACGAAAGCTCACCCGCGAAAAGCAGACTCGGAAAGCAGTTGACCATGTTTTTATGCGACCGCCATTACGCAATTTCGAGCGGTCGCACAAAACTCTTGGTTTCTCGGTGAAAACAATTCGAACACAGTAATATCTCACTTAAACACATATTAGAACGATTCTTCTACTTAAAACACATGTTTATTTTCGGGTTAGTTGAAAATTTAACAACAAATCGGTGGAAAACACATTTGAAGAGGCAGCACCGTCGAGGAATTCAATATGGCTGACGGACAGCTTGAGAGCAGCCGCCGTCGGATTCGGTGAGTAGAAGTAGGGAGTCGTTTATACATTTGCGCGGCTAGGGAGCTTTTATGACGGTTAGGTACAGTTGGATAACTGTTGGACGGGCGAATCTAAGCCTTATGCTCGAGTCCATAAGAATTAAATAGATAATATTTAGGTTAAGAGATTGTCATTACATGTAAATAAAACTAAGGATTTAAAAAATGATTCTTTATTAATAAAATATCTGTTTATTTTGTATAACAATTACAAATAACTAAGACTATTTTTGGTAAGAAGTTTTGTCACACCCCTATTTAAAAATGGTGAGATATCTGATGTGAATAACTATAGACCTACCACGAAAAATTGTGTTTCTGGCCAGATTATTGCTATATTGGTACATGACAAAATCTCTTCATTTATATTCAAATTTATTACGCTTATGAGGCATGATTTCTATTCTTCTAAATTCAGCCAAACAAATCTCTGAAATACAAAATATATTGTGGAATCTGTTTATACAGATATTCATAAAATATTTGATGTGGTTAATTTTAATCTCCTTAGGAAGCTTTCGACCTATGGCTTTGATGGACCATTAAAGTCTTGACTTGACTCTTTTTTTGAATTTAGATAATTAAGGTTAACAGTTAACATCACCGTCTTGGCCCTCTTCTGTTCATTTCATTTAAAAGCGATGTAAGTCAAATGATCAAATGTTCGGGATTTTATTTATTTGTCGATGACTCACACCTTTTTGAAAGCAATGAATCAATTCATGACAGAATTGTTTTACTAAATGACCTTGATTCACTGTTGAATTGGTGTTCTGTTAATGGCTTCACATGTAACCCAAATAAATGTTTTGTTATAACTTTTGGCATCTTGAGAAAGTCCATGTTGTAGCATTTAGCCACTTCAATGTACAAATATATTTAGTTTTGAAATTAACCATATATTTTGCAGACTGTATCTATATAGAGGTACAATTAACAATTATTTGAGTATAAAATGAGCCGACTTACCCAAAAGAAAAATGGTGCATTTAATAGTCCAATGTATATATATATATATATATATATATATATGTTCTGAGAGGCTTCCGCGTTCATTATTATGAACTAAGCTAGGTTCCGGGTGAGAACCGCGTCTGAATTTATTGAATACTCGACGTTTCGACTCCTGCTTCGGAGCCATTATCAAGAGACAAAAGTGAAAAAGAGTTTCAGAGTCTAGATCGAACTCGGGGCCTCAATCTGCCTACTCCCCAAGAGTCACTAGGTAACTGAACTGAATTTGTGTCTGCTCTGCTTCTTTTATTTATAGTTACCGCTGGGTTAGAAGGGGATGTCACGTGATGAGGCTGTGTTGTGATTGGTTGGGTGTTGGTGGGCGTGTCTGCTTTGTTTAATCTGGCAATTACGGAGGTCCAAGCTGTGGGAAGGCGAGTGCTGTCATCGCGTCTATTTAGACAGAGAGGTCTTTTTTCTATTTCGATGGCTTCGCGAATAGTGGATGCCCTAAGAGAATTGAGAGATATAATAGTCCTACTGTCCTCGAAGTTGATAGAGTGCCCTGTTTGGATATGGTGATGCGCGAGAGCTGAAGTCGGATCTTTTTTACGAACTGACAGAGAGTGTTCATATACTCGATGGTTAACGCGCCTGTTGGTACGACCGATGTAGCTTTGTGGGCAATCGCGACATGAGATTTCGTAAACTCCTCGATCCTCGTTAGGTACTTTGTCTTTGGGGTTACCGGTTAAGTTGCCTATAGTTTGAGTGGTGTTGAAGATAGTCTTTATTTGATGTCTTTGTAAAATCCGTGCTATTTTGTCAGTGACTCCTTGAATGTATGGAAGTACGGCTTTTTGATGTTGTTGTTCTGTTTCTGACAGGGTTGGTGTGATTGGGGGTTGTTGAGATTGATGAATTATACGCGCAATGTGGTCCGGATGATAACCGTTTTGTCGAAGGATTTGTTGAAGATTATTAAGTTCGTTTTGTCTATTGTCAATATCTGTTAAACGAATAGATCTAAGAGTCAAAGATTTCATTACAGAACTCAATTGGGCAGGGTGGTGGTGTGATTGGGCATTTAAGTATCGATTGGTATGGGTTGGTTTTCTATAGACGGTATGTGAGAATCTGTCATTGTTGGTTTTTGTTATGAGGACATCAAGAAACGGGAGAGACGAATCGGACTCGATTTCCATTGTAAATTGTATATTAGAATGTATACCATTGAGGTGTTGTAGGAAGAAGTCTAATGAATCTCTGCCATGAGGCCAAATGACAAAAGTATCATCTACATATCTAAGCCAACAGGAAGGTTTTAAATTAGACGAGTTTAGGGCCTGGGTTTCGATTTGTTCCATGAAAATGTTAGCAAGCACTGGAGAAAGAGGTGAACCCATGGGTGCCCCACGGACTTGTTTGAACAGAGTGCCTTGAAATGAAAAATAAGTATTAGAAGAACAGTGTTGTACAAGTTTGATGATGTCAGAAGAGATATTGTGTTTTGTTTTTAGAATATCTAACGTTTCTGAAATGGGGACATTGGTGAAAAGAGATACAACATCGAAGCTAACTAGGATATCATTTTCTGAAATTCTGTAACCACTTAGGATATCTAGGAAGGAAGAAGAGTTCTTTACGTACGAGGATGCTTGCTCGGCTAGAGGTTGGAGGGTTTTGGCTAAGTACCGGGCTAATTCTTGGGTCGGGGATTGTACCGAACTGACAATGGGCCTAAGAGGAATGTCCGGCTTATGAATTTTGGGTAGTCCGTAAATTTTCGGAATTTTAGAAGACTTTTCACGAGGAATGATGATCTTTTTGACGTCAAGAGGAAGTTGTGTACTGTTGATGATTTCCTTAGTCTTTTTCTCTAAGTAAGTAGTAGGATTATTGTTCATTATTTCGTAGTCTGCAGTGTGGAGTAGGGAATTCATCTTGTGAACATAGTCCTTAGTATTGAGAAGAACAGTCGCGTTACCTTTGTCGGCAGGAAGAATAGTTATGTCATCGTTGTTACGTAGTTGTTTTAGTGCATGTCTTTCGTTAGAAGTTAGGTTTGATGTTGGTGGCTTTGATGTGCGGAGTACTCTAGCAATGTCTTGACGAGTATCTTCAGCCTCAATATCTGTTAGTTCAACCAAAGCTACCTCAACTTGAGAAATGATTCTTTCAGTTGGAATAGTTTTCGGCGTCACTGCGAAATTGAAACCTTTGGATAGGACGTGTAAACTGGTAGAGTCTAAGGGGAAGTCAGTGACTCTTGGGGAGTAGGCAGATTGAGGCCCCGAGTTCGATCTAGACTCTGAAACTCTTTTTCACTTTTGTCTCTTGATAATGGCTCCAAAGCAGGAGTCGAAACGTCGAGTATTCAATAAATTCAGAAGCGGTTCTCACCCGGAACCTAGCTTAGTTCATAATAATGACCGCGGAAGTCTCTCAGAACATTTCATTCGCCTCTACGGGGAGGATTTCTTCCAACTCACCAAAACATACAGCAAACTTCTTATTCGAAAATCTCTGCTTCTTTGTGATCTTGTTTTCCTCAAATCTTGTAGAACTTATAACGTCATTCCAAATACTTTCAAACTAAAACATCACACTTCTTCACGTTCAGTTTCCAATATTCTTAACAAAGCAAGTTTAGCCCTCTTACGAAATTCCATCCATTCAATCAGATATCAACTTGACCAAACCAACCGAAATTTATATCACTGTTATTCATCATTACATACTTTCAATCCTCATCCAATTCTGTGGGACAATTTTAATCGCATTTCGAGCGATAAAGCCGAACACCTGGCCCAAAAGAAAACAGTCACTCAAAAACTTAAGCTAATACGACTTATTACAAAACAACAACCCGCTGTCACCTCACCCCCTCAGACGACCGTCCATAACTTTTCTGACTTCCCCTTAGACTCTACCAGTTTACACGTCCTATCCAAAGGTTTCAATTTCGCAGTGACGCCGAAAACTATTCCAACTGAAAGAATCATTTCTCAAGTTGAGGTAGCTTTGGTTGAACTAACAGATATTGAGGCTGAAGATACTCGTCAAGACATTGCTAGAGTACTCCGCACATCAAAGCCACCAACATCAAACCTAACTTCTAACGAAAGACATGCACTAAAACAACTACGTAACAACGATGACATAACTATTCTTCCTGCCGACAAAGGTAACGCGACTGTTCTTCTCAATACTAAGGACTATGTTCACAAGATGAATTCCCTACTCCACACTGCAGACTACGAAATAATGAACAATAATCCTACTACTTACTTAGAGAAAAAGACTAAGGAAATCATCAACAGGACACAACTTCCTCTTGACGTCAAAAAGATCATCATTCCTCGTGAAAAGTCTTCTAAAATTCCGAAAATTTACGGACTACCCAAAATTCATAAGCCGGACATTCCTCTTAGGCCCATTGTCAGTTCGGTACAATCCCCGACCCAAGAATTAGCCCGGTACTTAGCCAAAACCCTCCAACCTCTAGCCGAGCAAGCATCCTCGTACGTAAAGAACTCTTCTTCCTTCCTAGATATCCTAAGTGGTTACAGAATTTCAGAAAATGATATCCTAGTTAGCTTCGATGTTGTATCTCTTTTCACCAATGTCCCCATTTCAGAAACGTTAGATATTCTAAAAACAAAACACAATATCTCTTCTGACATCATCAAACTTGTACAACACTGTTCTTCTAATACTTATTTTTCATTTCAAGGCACTCTGTTCAAACAAGTCCGTGGGGCCCCCATGGGTTCACCTCTTTCTCCAGTGCTTGCTAACATTTTCATGGAACAAATCGAAACCCAGGCCCTAAACTCGTCTAATTTAAAACCTTCCTGTTGGCTTAGATATGTAGATGATACTTTTGTCATTTGGCCTCATGGCAGAGATTCATTAGACTTCTTCCTACAACACCTCAATGGTATACATTCTAATATACAATTTACAATGGAAATCGAGTCCGATTCGTCTCTCCCGTTTCTTGATGTCCTCATAACAAAAACCAACAATGACAGATTCTCACATACCGTCTATAGAAAACCAACCCATACCAATCGATACTTAAATGCCCAATCACACCACCACCCTGCCCAATTGAGTTCTGTAATGAAATCTTTGACTCTTAGATCTATTCGTTTAACAGATATTGACAATAGACAAAACGAACTTAATAATCTTCAACAAATCCTTCGACAAAACGGTTATCATCCGGACCACATTGCGCGTATAATTCATCAATCTCAACAACCCCCAATCACACCAACCCTGTCAGAAACAGAACAACAACATCAAAAAGCCGTACTTCCATACATTCAAGGAGTCACTGACAAAATAGCACGGATTTTACAAAGACATCAAATAAAGACTATCTTCAACACCACTCAAACTATAGGCAACTTAACCGGTAACCCCAAAGACAAAGTACCTAACGAGGATCGAGGAGTTTACGAAATCTCATGTCGCGATTGCCCACAAAGCTACATCGGTCGTACCAACAGGCGCGTTAACCATCGAGTATATGAACACTCTCTGTCAGTTCGTAAAAAAGATCCGACTTCAGCTCTCGCGCATCACCATATCCAAACAGGACACTCTATCAACTTCGAGGACAGTAGGACTATCATATCTCTCAATTCTCTTAGGGCATCCACTATTCGCGAAGCCATCGAAATAGAGAAAAGACCTCTCTGTCTAAATAGACGCGATGACAGCACTCGCCTTCCCACAGCTTGGTCCTCCGTAATTGCCAGATTAAACAAAGCAGACACGCCCACCAATACCCAACCAATCACAACACAGCCTCATCACGTGACATCTTCTTCTACCCCAGCGCTAACTATAAATATAAGAAGCAGAGCAGACTCAAATTCAGTTCAGTTACCTAGTGACTCTTGGGGAGTAGGCAGATTGAGGCCCCGAGTTCGATCTAGACTCTGAAACTCTTTTTCACTTTTGTCTCTTGATAATGGCTCCAAAGCAGGAGTCGAAACGTCGAGTATTCAATAAATTCAGACGCGGTTCTCACCCGGAACCTAGCTTAGTTCATAATAATGACCGCGGAAGCCTCTCAGAACATATATATATATATATATATATATATATATATATATATATATATATATATATATATATATCCAATTAATATGATTGCTCAATAAAATGTTCTCAAATGCCACTGACGGAATAATTGTAGCAAAATTTAACTAGATTACTGGAAAGCCGAGCTAAATCGCCTGTCGGGGTCTTGGTCTACCTGAAACAAGTCAACTTATTTGTTGTGCAAGAATATAGGGAAAATAAAATAATTTTCCAATTCAAGAAAATAAACAGTAAATTAAAGTAATAAGGGGCCGTTCAAGTATTATGTTAGCACTATAGGGGGGCTTTCCTTATTTTTGAAGACATGGGTCGTAAGAGCTTTGCTTACAAGGGAAGGGGGGGGGTTAATAAATGTTATAAATCTGCCTACGTAATAGTTGTATGGCCCCTAAACTTTCAGTGTAATGTATTGAGCTCCCAACTTATATAACCCTTAAATAGCTAACTAATTTTAATTAAATAAACGGGGGTAATTAAGGGCATCGGGGTATATTTTGACCCCAAGTTGAAATTTCAATTCCACCGGTATTATGTTATATCTAAAGTCATTGAACACTTTGGCTTTGTTAAGAGATTCTCAAATAAATTTACTACATTTCAAACTCTGCTTTTGTACATCCTAGTTTATCTTCCCGTTCAATTATTTCGAGACCATATTTGGATTACCCAATCAAATTACTTGAAAAACCTCGTAGATCGTTTCTTCGGTACTTTTCATTGAAGTGTGGTCAGCCTATACATTTTTCGAATCATGACTTTAGCAATATTGGACAAACTCTTAAAAATTCGGGGTATACTTCTCAAGGGCATTTTCGGTTTTAGAAGTTTTTACAACAAAATAGGCAGTAACGACCTATAGAGTAGATTAAACTTTAATTTGCCTATAGGCGACCTCTTTGACATTACTATTTCTTTTATAATTTATCATTGGTTGTCGCTTATTGAGAGCTTATTTATTTATGAATAACAATTCTTCTTGGCTTGATTTATAACGTTCTAATGTCGCTAATCTATATATAAATAGGCAAAGACAAAACGATTAGCTGCCATTTTCTCCTCTATCTCTCAACCGATTTTCTTCATTTTTGTTTTGTTTAGTAGCTATTGACGACCTTTAGTGCAGAATACTAATATTAATTTATAGTATTGGTTCATTCATTAAATCAAATATAATAAAAATTCATTATTTACGTCTATACTGTTAAAGCCAAACAACTGAATGTGCCGCCGCCGCCATACCGTCAACATTGAGTAATTATATATAGGGGGACCGATGGTGTTATATACTTAGAGCATGTACTTCTGGAAGTGGCATGCAAGCGTTGTTATTGTTTAGTGGTAAATTAGTCAATGTAGTAGATCAGTATTGATTTTTCGGACACGTTGCAGAAACTTTCATACTAAATATTCTGTTTTTAATGTGAATTTAATGATTTGATTAATATATTACTATGACAACCTTCCCGAAGGTATTGTGTAAAAAATTGCCACGACAGCGGACAATAGAGAATGTATTAAATATTTAAGTTCTCCTAGGGTTGTTGGTCCTCTCTTTTCTTTAATATTCCTGAACTTGATTGAAACCGCAAATGATGAAAACTTTTAGGTTGCAAAGAACAAGCTTCCAATTATTATATCGAATATTTTGCCAGGAGCGGTTCCAGCCAAAAACTTGGGGGTCAAAAATATTTTGAATACCAATATTTGATTACATTTTTATTTTCTTTTTATTTCAATATATTTGTCAATATGAGTGAACAATTGCATTACATCCACTTCTCCGATTTCTCCACAACTCTGTTTCTTATAAAACTATACTTTTTACAATTTCATGAAATAGGGTCGAATTTCGACCACTGGGCAAAAATTTTATTTAACTATCTCTAACAGTTTGGTGATTTCTATGTTTGTCTTCATTTTGACTATTATTATATAAATTTGTTAATATATCTAGTGTAGATAGAATTTCTTCCGATAATTTTTTGAAGAAATTCCTATTTTTATAAGATATTTAATATATATTGACTGTAGATAAGAGTAGGTAATTCTGTAATTATATTTAAATAATAAATAACCATTTTCGATAGCCAAATTAAGAAAAAAAAAAAACAATAATAATCTCTTCTTGGTGGGAACGATCATTAAAGTGTTGTTTAATGGATGACGATTGTTAACAAGAACTGATTACATTTATCTTTATGGTGGTTCTTATAACAGCTTCCATAGCCGCAGGATGGTAATTGACAGCAAATCATTTACATTCATGTACATAATATTTCACTTAGATTCTGCTTTTTCTTACTGAATATATTAATAAATATTACAGTAGTTATTAGAGAGTTTTATCGACCTGTAATGGACGGATTTATCGTGATACAAAGCTTTAAAAAAGTTTGATGTATTGTAAAAGAAAGAGGTTGTGACTTTGTGTAGAATCTAGCGGAGGTCTGACAACACCAGTTCGCAGGTTTTTTTTATTGTTGAATAATGAATGAAGTTGCTTTACGATTTGTCTAGCCAATAAAAAGGTTTAATTAAGCTTTGCTGATAAGGATTTGAATATATTTTGTATATTATCAGCTATTTAATGGTAATTAACCAAAGTCATTAAATAATGTTGATGTTGTTTTGATTTAAAAAAACCTCTAATGGCTTTTTTATGAATGGGTGGAAATATGTCTTTATTATGACAAACTTTCGTTTAAATATTACGATTTTCTTGGGTTATTTGGTATTATTTTATCAAAGACGTTTACATGTTTTACATAAAATTCCGAAGATGTTTTATAACTTCAATCGCACGAAGCCAGCTGTTAACTAGGAAGAATCCTATTGGCTTTATAATTTAGTGGACGAAAATTGTATGTTGTAAGCTATCTTTAGGCAACAACAACACTTATTGTGTTAGCAAATAAGCCTATCTAATAATCTCTAACAAATTTAATTATATTGATGGGATACGGTACCCATGTTCGTGTGTCATACTTTATTCTGTATTATGAGACTTACACTAAAGTAAGCGCAAAAATATTAGACTAATGTGTTCTGCAAAAATATGACGTTTTATTTTCATGAATACTATTTTGCTCTGGTACCTATTTTAGTTAGAGGATGTTACTTTATTATGAATTTTGTTGTCAAAGGGAGCCTACTTCTTGTATTATTTCCTCAATTTGAAAACCTATATTGATAATTAAAATGTTTCACTTTAGGGGCACATCCAAGTACATTGTAGTAGTCTATCATTTATAAATTTTTCATTTAAGAGAATTTACTGTTCACATCATGTTTTTACACCATGTTCGTTCTACGTGTGCTTACAACTATATTAATTTATGTGTCTTTATTCTTTATGGGCATTACCTACGGAAATATTCTTGCCCTTAAGACTGACTCAATGTTAAGGGTGTTTTTTTAGAGGTAGGTATGGAACCTTGAAATGGGATATATTTTTTAAATTGACATGAAATTTACTTTATTCGAAAGATAACCTTCTGGCATTATAATTTGAATGTGACTTCTTCAATAAATCAATTCTGACATGACATGTATGATATGTTGCCCCGACTTGTTGAAACACAGCTCGTGTGCATCATGACTGTTCAATTGATGAACGAAGAAGTTAGTAATCATGGCTCTATAGCGATCACTATTAACTGTAACTTTCTGGCCAGCATCGTTTTTAAAGTCGTACGGACCAATTATACCACCAGCCCATAAAGCACACCAAACAGTCAGTTTTTCGGGATAAACGGCAATCTTGTTTTGGGCCCATTCACCGAATATACGCCTTGCTAGGTGATCGTGTGGTTTCGATTCTTGCACTAGTTGAATTTTGTAAGCGCGCAAACCAAGATCTTTCCGCAAAGTCTTCCATAAAGTGGATGAACACATATCCAATTCCTGTGCACGACGGCGGATAGACTGATTCGGGTTTTCCTCTACTAACTAAACATAAATCACTTGACAGCTGACAAGATGGCCGCCGGTTAAAAGATTGTTGCCAACTTAAAGTTCTATACCTGTAAAAAAACACCCCTAATAACTACAACTCTATGGTCCTATTATCAATAAAATCTCACAATTTTTACTCCAATTTTGTTTAGCTAGCCTAAACGGGTATTCAAACCTTCTTATAGACTACACTGAATTTAACGCGAACTAAAATTGAATGTTTCTTGTATATTTGTGTTTTCGAAAATGTGCCTTTTAAGCTACTTACAATGAAAGTTAATTAAGGAATAACCACAAACAGTTGGTTAAACTGCTTAGTTAAATTACTGTTTAAGTTTATTCCATACAAAATGTGTCCAAGTAGAGTCGAATGTTTCTACAGATATCTAATTTTCCGTAAAAAATATTTCATTAATAATTCGCCTACGCAACCGACCAACAAACAAAACAAACCAAAAGTGTGAATATCAACAGATTCGGCAAATTACGAACTGCTAACGTACTATTTCATGCTTCTGCATACATATTTTAGACGATGAATTTTTTTATTGAGTACAGCAGTTACCGGTTGCAATGGCCAACGTATTGATTTAGTCGGAAAAAATAGGTCCATGCGCGCCATAAACTTGTATTCTGAACTGGTGTGAATACAAACTTGCATCAAACAAGGTGTTTCCGATTTCCGACCTCTATTTCGGGGCCTTTTGTCATCGAAAGCTGAAACGAATTTCGACGAATATGAGTAAGTGATATATGCCTTTATAACATTCACAGGTTTTTCACCCTTTGCACTCAGATCTCCAATAAGAATGAGTTTTTGTGTGTACAACTGTTTTATAAAATTTTAAATTGAACAATTTGGCTACTATTTTTCTTAAATTAATTATTAATATTTAAGACCCAAGTTTTTAGTGTATTTTCTGCTTTCAATTCCATAGTTTTCTAAGGATTATTCTGTTGTGTCAACCTTAATATTGTATTACATTGTATATTTTTAAGTCAAATTCTTGTAGAACAAAATCAAAGTTCTAGAAGCTAGCTTGCCCAATTGTTCTTCAGTGCTACTTATAAAAATTTAACTGCTATATAATTGGCATAAAACGTTTTATAATAAAAAAATCAATCAAGAAGTATTTATATAATGGTTTGATCTAATAACAAACTCCAATAATCGCTTTTAAAAAATTTTTAATGAACATTAATGTGGGGAGTCTCTTCAATCTACTGAATTAATATATAGGAATTATTAACCTATCAAATTTTCAATTTAGATATTATTTTTAGTCTCCGTGATTTTAATACTTTCATTATCTAAGGCTACATACAGAACAGTGTTTAATTACAGGTTTAATTTTTTTCTCTCTGAATCTTTTAGTTCGTTTATTACGTCTTGTATCCTGTGCCAATTTTTTGTACTTAATTTTTTATTTAAATATTTTAGTTCATTGAGCAGAATAATAAAAAAATTTTAATTACAGATTATACCTATCTTATTTTATACATACACAGTAATTCCTACGAAGATAATCACGTTATCTGCACGTAGGCTAGCCACTTATCCTAGGGTCCTTAAAAACAATTGAAAACTATTTTTATTTGTTATGATTGTAGTTGTGTGTACAGTTCAATTAACAGTGCTACTATGAATAGAAAACGTATGCCCACTTGACCATACATGTTACAATTTACTAAACCCCAGATATCCTAGATATCAAAAGGGTTTAGGTCTGTGGGTGCCCTTGCCAGGTTTTCAGGCCCATGGTTGAGATCGTGGCGGCAGCCTCCCATGAATCTCCTGACCGTCCGGGCCAACAGGACGGCCTTTTGCATTTATTTGTAATGATGTTCGTCCAGACCGAGGTATTTTAAATTGTTTAATAGATGTTTTGGGACTAGTCCTGTCGTTGACATAACAATTGGTACAGTTCGTGTGTTATTCATGTCCCACTGAGTCTTTATTTGAAATTCCAAATCTGTATATTTGGTTATTTTCTCAGCTTGCTTGATATTTATATTATTGTTGTTAGGAATTACTATGTCAAATAAAGTTGTTTTCCGAGAGACTTTATCCACCAAAATCATATCTGGTCTATTGTGAGCAACAGTCCGATCGGTCAGTATCATGCGGTCCCAGTACAGCTTTTAGTTGTTATTTTCTAAAACAGATTCTGGTTTGTATTTATAGTAGATATGTTAATCTTACCGACTGTGATAATTCAAGTTCCAGTGCTAGTTCCTGGTGAAGTATTTGTGCCACAGCATCGTGTCGTTCTTTGTACTCAGTTGCAGCGAACGCTTGACAACCTCCTGTGATATGCTGGATAGATTCAGATGTTTGGCAACCGTACCTGCATCAGTCGTTGTTAATAGAAGGGTCATTAACGATGTACTTTATGTAGTTCTTAGTTGGAATTACTTGATCTTGGATTATCAATATAAAGCCTTCTGTTTCAGGAAACATATGACCAGAGATCAACCAGTAGTTCGACGATGCACTGTTGACATAATCTTGGTTGACGTCATTTATATGACTTCCATAAAAAGGCTTCTCTTTCCATTTCAGCAGTTTCTGATCTGTAGTGTGGTGGTGTAATTGGACATTTTGTTGTGTCAGTCGCAGTGCTGTTGAGTCATCAACCTGGCACATGACTCTGTGTAGATCAAAAAATTCTGCGAGTTTCTGGAAATGACTACGCAAAATGGAAATTTCTTGACCTAATAGTTTGCTTAGATTTGTCAATCCTCTTCCTCCTTCATACCGTGGCAAAGTTGTACGTTTGACAGAGCTCTTTGGATGGTGATATTGAGCTTTTGTAACTAAAATTCGAACTTTCCGATTATGCTTATTATTATAAATATTACATAGTATTAAAGTATCTTGCTCCTATTTTTTACATTTCAGTTTTCTTTACATAATTGTTTGTATCCAGTTTTTGACCTTTTTCTCCTAGAACCATTATTTTTTAGAATTTTCGTTTCAGGTGGAAGAGAGTTGATTATGCGAATAGCCGTAATGTAGCTTATTTTATTGCTAACCGACCGAAGTCTAATGGGAATTTGAATAATTTTATTTCTAGATATGCTGTTTGAGTTTGTATATGTTTTTGTTAGTTCTTGATAATGATGTAAAATAGATTCAGCAGCAAATGACTGTTTCATATTAGGTGTATTTTCATGAATTAGAGATCGTTTTTTTTTAATTTTTAATAATCTATTTTGTAGTCGTTGTAGGTGTTGTAAATTGCTGTTGAGTGCACCCCCAAGTTATAATGTCATTGTTCGCAATTTTTTGAAAGCATGCACAGTAGATTATAGGAAGTACCTCAGAATTGATACATTTTGATAGTTTGTGAAAGATGTAGATTAGATATTTTGTTTTGTTTATTATATAGTCAAAATTATTCTTCCACCTAAGTCTGTAGTCAATTATTACTAATAACCTAAATACTTGCAGAACTCAACCCTTTTTATTTTTTCAATGTCTATATAAATGTTTATTTCTTTTGGTATGCTATTGAAGTAGTAAATCAACAACAAAATTTTATTGTAACAAAATAAAACAAAGCTCTTATATAAATATATTTAGTAAAGACGTACAAACGACTACACATCTCCTACATATGAAGCATTCTTAATATTCCTCGTATGATATGCGAGATTTATTGGTAGAAAATGCATAGAGAATATCAACATGAGATATTTTTCGGAACCAATTTATTTCGCAATTATATTCTGGACATGTTTCTTTCTGGTTTCGTCCGATATACGAATGAGAACTTATAGGGGTGGTTTGTCACCATTTAAGGGAGTGATATGGCCGACAGTGCAATAAAGCTTTGTCTATAGGGGTAATATTTCTCAAAATCCTATACTTTAGACGGTCATAAAGAAACCTAAAAGAGCTTTATATTTATCAGTATGATGTATTTTATGGAGCGAAAGTGCAATATCTCTGTTTGAAATTCAAACTGAATATAGGATTATTTTGTCTATTCATGGGTTTTCTCTCCTCCAAATTTTTTCCTGTAACAGATAAGTATTTAAAAAAAAAAAATTGTATATGTAGAACAAAGTGTAGTAAGGCAATTTCGTAAAATTGCCCGGATTACTGGTTGTCTGTACAGAGATTCTTCCTCACAGTTTTTCTGAGAGAAAGAGATGTCTATAAAATGATCAACCAGTATTCCTGTATATAAGTAATGTATTGTATATTGTGTAATACTTATCTGTGTATGGAGACGTTTCAACTCCGAGTCTGGAGTCGTTGTCAATCGTTTAGTGTTGTTTTCGAGGCTTTTTTCTAAAAAATTTTCGCTTTGATTTTGAATTTATTGTTTTTTTTTTTTTTTTTTTTTTTAATACTTATCTGTTACAGGAAAAAATTTGGAGGAGAGAAAACCCATGAATAGACAAAATAATTCAAGACCTCCTCAACAATCTTTTCGAAATTACTTATGAATATAGGATGTTGAAACCGTTTGTAATAATCCATGAATCATGCAATATTGGATTTCGCTATTGAAGTGTACATTCGAAAATCGAAAAACTTTCTCGATGGCGATTTCCATTGTAGTGCTGTTAGATAAAACTATAGAAAGTTGTATATGTTCATTTGTGTTAGCTGTGTCCAATAACGAGATATATTGTTCCGCAACTCAATAACAAAAACAGGTGCTGCTAAAGGTTTAAATTCAATTTCTCCTAGTTTTTCTAAATTTGATTACTATTTAATCAACTTATTTTTACTTGTAGAACGTATCAAATGCTATCTACCTCATCGGTTACAACATTTTGTTATGCAGTGCAATTGTTGCTTTTGCGAGGTAAGACGCCAGCTTGTTCCGTCCTGTTTTAGTAGTTCTGTTAAATAGAATCCTCAACATTTTACCTTTCATCGATGGGTGGCAACCGGTCAGCTTAACAGCCATAGCAAGCAGCTGTTTGTATTAATCATGTAGCATTCACCAAATTATTAGTGGAAGCAAGGAATTTTCTAAGGAAGATGCTCAACATCTTTCCACCCCTCCTAGCTATGGTGATGCGTGAACCAGAAATTGATTTCATACCTATCGTTTCTGTTCTGCTCTTTTAGAACAGAAGAGAATTGGGGTTAATCGCCACACACTTGCCAGTTGCCGGCTTGTTTTGCCCTCAGTCGTTATCTAGCGCTTGTGGTAGACACATCTAATATATGATAATTCGTAATGAACGATGACCAAATGAATAAACGCACAGTTCTAGGAGAACTAGAGTAAAATCGCCGGCGCCGGATTAAAACCGGATTGTGTGTGCCGATATGTGGAGCTAGTACGTAATCTCGGTAGGTGTGTGACAAGTGATATACTTTGCATTGTGCTCTAGCCCTCCGTTCTTATAAGAACAGAACAGAACAGAAGAGAACAGAACAGAAACTGTGCCCGGCCTTACTCTATGAACTTTCAAAAATAAAGCGTTGTTGTTAGGGCACCAAATTCGTGTTGATGCACACTTATATATATTTGTCTAATAATAATATATGGTACTTAAATATTTGACGTGCATAATCAGATCTTTAGTATGAGCTTCTAAAGATTTTTTGTTCAGAGTTTAGTAATTGTACCAGGGCTGCCTTTTATATTTCGGGATGGGACAACCCCCTAGTGTTGCAATCTGACAACTGACGTAAAGTTTGACATTTTTGAGGTTATACGTACTCAGAACCAAAAAATGGAATTAAATCGTGAGAAATTTGTTGCGGTTATTTTTTACAACTTTCGACGTGGATTAAGTCAGCAAGAGTGCATGGATGAACTTAATTTAATTTTTGGCGTTAAAACTCCATCAATGACCACTATTTACCGATGGTATGGTTAATTCAATCGAGGTCGTAGTTCACTCCAATACGAATTTCGTGAAGGTCGTCCAAAAACTGTTGTTGTTCCGGAAATCATTGATGCTGTGCGCGAACTGATATTGCAAGATCGTCATGTGACCTATCGTGAGATTGAGTCAACCTTACACATTATTGGGACCAGCAAACATCCAATATTGCATAAACATTTGAATGCCAAAAAAAATTGTTGGCGTTGGATCCCACACTCAATCGTTCAAGAAAAGGCTCTTGTCGATTGCTCGAAAGAAATGCTCAAAAAATACGATCGCGGTGCTTCAAAACACGTTTATGACATAGTGACAGGTGATGAATCGTCGATTTACGCATATGAGCCCGAAAGTAAACAGCAGTCGAGTGTATGGGTGTTCCAAGATGAGCCGAATCCAACAAAAGTTGTTCGCGCACGAAGAACTTCTAAGCAAATGATCGCCTGTTTTCGGAAAAACTGGATATGTCACAACCGTACCACTAGAACAACGCAGAACAGTCAATTCTGAGTGGTACACAACCGTTTGTTTGCCAGTTAACTTCCAAGAAATGAGGAAAACCAACCGCCGAAGACGGATCACTCTTCACCACGACAATGCGAGCTCTCACGCATCGGCTCAAACAACTGCATTTTTGACCACTCAAAACATCCATTTGATGAGTCATCCGCCGTATAGTCCTGACTTGTCAACAAATGACTTCTTTTTATTCCCATACTTAAGAAACAAACTGAGAGGTCAACGTTTTTTGACACCTGAAGAAGCGGTTGCTGCGTTTAGAATGCATGTTTTGGAGATACCTTAATCAGAGTGGCAAAAGTGCTTCGACAATTGGTCAAACGCATGCAAAAGCATGGGGAATATTTTGAAAAACAGTAAAGCTATTTTTGATGATTACTATTTGTTTCTGTTCTCTAATCCCTAAATATAAAAGGCAGCCTTCGTAATGTCGATCATTATGAAACTGAGAACTCAAACGACTACAGAACATCGAGGTTTTGTAAGAAAATATAATTTATAAAAAATTAAAATTTGTTCACAATATAGTTTAATTCCATCGTGATAGTTATTATTTGAACTGGGTCTGATTTAGATCCTTAAACGTTTAGGGTATTTTAAATATACTAATTTTCTCATAAGTGTGTTGTTATTCCCAATGAATCCTTATAATAGAAACTACAGATGTCACAAAGGACTTTCAGAAAGCAAAGGGTAAAATGGTAATGACTTAACAGTATTGTAAATAACTTAAGGAAGTATAGCAAAAAAAACGGATTCTAAAACACTATTGCAGAACCCTGTACGTTACAGTGCTCTAACAACACCATATTTTTAAAGCAGTTAGTCCTTCGACGTGTGTGTGTGTCTACTAACGGTTAGTTAAACCACTTTTTAATTACTGAATGTTTTTCCTTGTACTTCTGCTGCAATAAAATTTTATACTAGAACAATCGATCTCCTTGTATAACTATTGTAACCTTTAAAGAGAACGGTCGGTTTTTATGACTTGATCTCATGGCACGATCTTGCATCTACTTGTCAATGCAATTGCACAAGTTGAACTGTACCGAGAAAGTGAACGATAAAAAAACATGTATGGGGAAAGGTAACTTGAACAACAAAAACAACAATTGTTTTATCTCATCGTGATTTCAACGTCTTCTTGGATTGCGACGTTTATATGTTTTAAAACACTTCAATTTAACCAATCGGTTAATATTATTATTATATATTACTATAAATGTATGGATGCGAGAATTTAATCATTTCAGGGAGTGCAACTGATGAAGATTCTCAACCAGAAACAATATATTGTCTTGGGTTCAATGGATTGTAATATCTATAAAAGAAAGTTTTAAAACTATGTTCTTTTTTTTATCGTGAGGATGAAATAGGCAGCAACTCAACTGAATCTTCTGACAGAAAAAAAATACTATCACAGTTTTGTAGAATAGTCTCTTGGGCGCATTTTCACCCTTTGTTTCAGCCAAAAGAACATATATTCGGAGTGTCATTTATCGAATCGCAAATAGATATTTATAATTGCTTTACAAAATAAATTATGTGAGAACCCTCATTACTTAGATAGGTAAACTTTCTGTAATAGATTTAATCCACGTAGTAATTTCTGAACGTTCTTCAACAATAATTTCACCATTATTTAGAAAATGTGCTGATTAATAATTTTCCTTTATAAGTAATTGAAGATCATTTGAGTAACAAGTGTTGTTAAGAAATAAACGTGGCGGTAAGCATATCATCATGTATTGAAATTATTACCTAACAGGCGAAATCTTTTCAATATAAGCTACCAAACTGTCGGGATAATGAACAGGTGTATCGCGATTATAATAATTTCTTTTTCATTAAACTTGTATGCCCATGAGTATGAAAAATTCATAAATTGAGGTGCGATTATTATAATAATGAGTATGGGTGATTTTATTGAAACGAGGAGTTTACGGTTAGACCGTAATCATGAAAATTTTTCTAAACAGGATATCGATAATGCTTGCGTTTTACACTTGGAAATTGAAAAATAGAGTACCCTAATAATCCGTTATTATGGTTTGCGAAATTGAACTTGAACACCATTACTTAAATTCTCTTAAGAGGAGGGGCAGCTTATAAAACACGTTGAAACTATTATTTAACAATAAATCATATGTAGCACGAAAACTGAGTCCAATGCGGCAATACTTTGGAGTTAAAATATCCCCAATAGAATGTCTCAGTCAATAACAATAACATTAACAGTAGCAATCTGAATATGATTATTGCTGTATACATTACATAAAAGTACTAATTAAAATTACATTATTATACCTGTAGTAATTTAATCAATTAGGCTCCCTCTGCGGAAATTTCTGGAAAAATTCTTCAGCAAGGCTAGAAATGTCCCCTCAAGAGTTTTAGATTGTCGATTATAAAATTTAATAAATTTTTCAAATACGATATCATTTACATCTTGCTTTATTTTAATATTCAACCTACATTAATCTTTGTCTCGTCAGATTTGATATTATTTCAATGGGCATTTAATATAGTAGCGTGCTTTACAATATATCCATCTGTTGTATAATACGTTATAAATTTATCTGTTATTTTGATACGTTTTTTTAATATAGCCCCTCTCCAATTACTGACCTGGGTACGCATATGACATAAACCCATGTATTTTAGAAAATCTTGAAATGTAAATAAATTGTCCCGTCTTCAATACAGATTGAGAACATTTTTTCCTGTTCCAACATCTAACCTTATCTAGTATTTAAACAGTATACCTAAACCTTAAAGTTTCAAATTGTTTCATTTGTACACATTTCATTAAACAGTTAGTTCTATAGATGAAGGTACTCGACTAAAACCAATATATTGTCTTGCGTTCAATGGATTGAAAAATCTCGAAAAGTTACTGTCGTAAATTCTTTGGCAGGTTTTAGTAAACCTACGAATTTTTTCGTATGATTTCTATCACACACAGTACGATTCCTGATTTGGAGTTTCTATGAGCTAGATTTTCCTGCCACTCCTCGATTTGGGAATACATTTCGCGATGAAATAAATAGTATTCAGAGTTTGAAATATCTGTTACTGTATTTTGAGATTTTTGAAACTTTCCAGATCCGTGTATTTGGTCGAAATCAATCACTGCTTGCCTGATATAATTCGAGTTAGAAGTTTTGAATTGGTATATTTCGACAAACATAAATTCAACTGAAACAAATGGCTATTTATGAGGTACTCCAATTTTAGATAAGCCACTTATTTGTCTATAGGTTTGTTCCTACCCGATGCGAAAGCGAACATGTGACGATCACCGTCATGCGCATTCAAGAAAGCCTGTTTCAACCAAGTTATGAACTTTCAGTAAACGATGCATCACGGTGTTCCAACCAAATAATGTATCGTTTCTCCAATCGTCATTTCAATCCTTGGTGAAGAGCAAGAATAGTTTGGTGATTCTTACTAATCATGCGCAGTAGAAACTGTCACGAAATCGCCTGCATCGCGCTAAATTCGCATTTGTGCACAACTGGGAATTTAGCACCGTTCAACGTACTACCATTGTACAGTCACAAAAAATATTAGTTGGAACGGTTTTCTGAAAAGTTTGTGGTCAGAACTCTGCGACCTGCATTCTATAACCTTAAATTATTAGGTTTGTTCCTACACGACGCGAAAGCCTACATGTGACGATCACCGTCATGCGCATTCAAGAAAACCTGTTCCAACCAAGTTATGACGGTTCAGTAAACGATGCATCACGGTGTTCCAACCAAATAATGTGCGGTTTCTCGCATCGTCATTTCAATCCTTGGTGAAGAGCAAGAATCGTTTGGTGATTCTTACCAATCATGCGCAGTAGAAACTGTCACGAAATCGCCTGCATCGCGCTAAATTCGCATTTGTGCACAACTGGGAATTTAGCACCGTTCAACGTACTACCACTGTACAGTCACAAAAATATTAGTTGGAATGGTTTTCTGACAAGTTTGTGGTCTGAACACTGCGACCTGCATTCCATACCCTTAATTTATTGACAGTTTCTACTGCGCATGATTAGTAAGAATCACCAAACGATTCTTGCTCTCCACCAAGGATTGAAATGACGATGCGAGAAACGGTACATTTTTTGGATGGAACACCTTGATGCATCGTTTACTGAAGCGTCATAACTTGGTCGGAAGAGGTTTTCTTGAATGCGCATGACGGTGATCGTCACATGTAGGCTTTCGCGTCGTGTAGGAACAAACCTAGTAATTTAAGGTTATAGAATGCAGGTCGCAGAGTTCAGACCACAAGCTTGTCAGAAAACCGTTCCAACTAATATTTTTTGTGACTGTACAATGGTTCTACGTTGAACGGTGCTAAATTCGCAGTTGCGCACAAATTCGATGGCAGGCGATTTCGTGACAGTTTCATGACGGTACGGATACTGCAAGTAGAAACAAATCTTATATAAACTTGTAGGTATTATGTTCTTCGATTATTTAAAATTCTTCTATATACCTTGTATATAGTGATATCTACGAAATTTATGTCATACGGCTCCCAGTAAGCTCAAAATCTCTGAATATTTTAGATTAACTAAATATACTTCACGAGTATAATTATTTAATTAGCAAGTAAAATTATAATTTGCACTATTTTGTTAATAAGTAAGTTGTATAGTATATGCATCTTTATTGCAACCAAATCCAAATGCATCATCTTTTTTAAGTATGATAAAAATAATCTAATTCATCAAACTATATAAAACACTTTACCTAATTATATATTAAATCTATTCATTGCGTTAAATCGTAATAATTCCTTTTACCATCAATATATGCACCTTCTAGATTTACGACATACTTCCAGACGTCAATTTTTCTCATACACCAAATTAAATGACTGCTGAAATTGGATTGGCGAAATGAAATACAAGTCGCTGAATCGAACCAAAAAATAAATAATGTATAAAGTCTATGAAGAGAGAAAGGGCGTTTTGGCATAAATATATAACCAATAGGGTACAGTAATGTAAGCATTATATTAGTGTGATTTAGTAACGCGACATTTAAGATATATTACGTTTCACGTTCGAAATAAAATCCATTTCTCTATTGAAGTTGCCATTTTGAAATTGAAACGGGTTCAAGACTGCAATATGCCAGTTTTTCATAAGGCGGGGTTCTTGCTATCCATGTCTGGTCAGAACATAAACTATACATACCGTGGAATGATGCCAACATGATAACAATAAATTACTTCAAAACTATTTTATACGAGGACGATTTCTTTTCAAACGTACATTTTTTATAACTAAATACGAAGAATTTTATTATTGATTCGAGAGACTGCTAACTTGCTTGAGAGTCGTACTAATAATTTCCTGTACTTTCCATTTAATAGGCTATAAATGTTAATTTTTCGTCGTAAGTAATTCAGCAATTGAAATATGTTGTTTTTTGTATAATATTAACTAGTTACAAATTGAAATGTGTTTCATAAATTTTGATTTTAGTTCATTAACAATTTTCTCATTTCTCATTACTTTGGTTGTCTTCTCTGACAATCTTGTAATTGGTATTGTGTTGCTAAAGAACTGTTAATGATGTCATTGTTGCTAACTTCCAGCAAATCTAGTGGTAGCCTGGCACTGACGGATCCAGGGGACAATCCTGGATCAGCCCCTGTAGCCTGATCAAAAACTTCCAACTGAAAGTTTCAATAAAGATCACTATTTCGGCATTTTGTTAATGATTGGAGTTGAGCTGGCACATTCCCCATGCTGTTTGCTATATGTCTACACTGGCATGCGATTTTGTTTATATAAGGTACACCGATTTTTCCAAAGCATTCGACAAGGTACATCATCCGACACTGGTCGCCCAACTTGTAAATATCGGTGTGCATGGAATGATACTGGATCTTATTTGTTCATATATCTCCAACACAACCCAGTATGTTACTCTAAAGAATGTAAAATCTAGAGTCACTCCTATTAATTCGGGTATTCCACAAGGGTCCCACCTGGGTCCCTTTTTATTTAGTATTTTCATTTCAGACGTAGTTGAATGTTTTTCTTTTTGTAATGTACTTTTATATGCTGATGACATGAAAATCTATCGAAAAATCTCAACAATTAATGATTACCAATTAATGCAAGCCGACCTTTGTAGTTTTTTTAGTTTCTGTCAAGTCCACTGATTAATACTAAATATAACGAAGTGCAATTGTATACTATTTTCAAGATTAGTTAATCCACTACTAGTTGATATGACCATCAATAATGATATTATTCCTCAAGTAACCCCAATTATTTAGGAGTTATTATGGACAAAAAGTTATGCTTTGATAACCACATTTCCTTTATGGTACAAAAAGCCTTAAGGCTCCTAGGCTATACACTAAGAAATACAAAAGATTTTAAAGACCATAGTACAGTAATACGGTTGTATATTTCTTACGTAAGGTGTTCTTTAGAATATTGCAGTATGGCGTGAAATCCTATGTATTGTCTTCTAAACGTTGTTTTTGGCATATTGTTGATTATTTTTTTTTTTTTTTTTGGCAATAACACCACAATCGAAATAAAACGACGTATATTGAAAGAAAACCAAACGTTTCAAAGTCTATTCTGACTTCGTTTCAATGGCTTTATATTTATTGATGTAAATTGCAAAATGAAAATTTGATTTTTTTTGTTAATTAATTATTTCGAATTCACCTATTTGTAATGTTCTATTTGTCACGGTGTGTCATCTTTATTAAGGGCTTGCCTTAGGGACAACCTGTAAGATGACCTATTGTATAAATAAATAAATAAATAAATAAATAAATAAGGTGTATACAATAGTATTTTGTTATGACATTAACACGAGTGTCTACTTGTTTCTTGTATCTAGCTAGCAATTTTCTTTTTAACATGCAATGTCTAGCGAAGTCTTGTAGATGATATTTTGATGAATGTAGATATTATTTTGTAGGCCAGAATTTTTTAGGTCCTCCTGCCAAATCACATCGAAACCCTTTGGAATGTTGTTTATTAACCGCCTTCCAAAAAGGAGGAGGTTATCAATTCGTCGAAACGTTTTTCTTTTCTGTATGTTCAGGGATTTGTCAAAAACGTCTTTGGCAATTTTGATGATTTAAGCAGCAGGTACCATATAATTTTCTATAACTTGAGATTTACGGTTTTCTAGAAAATCAGAAAAACAATAATTAAGGGACTACATTTTTCAATGAATCTACACTTTTTTCTCTAAAACGGCTCAATCAATATGAATATTTTCAATTTTATTGTACAGAGATATTCCAGCTTGATTCCTCATAATTTTCTATAAAATAAATTATACCGTTTTTCAGAAAAATAGGTAAATATGTGCAAAAAACTGTAAAAATCAATGCTAATGTCTTTTTTTTCATAAATATCTAGCTTAAATGTCAAAACATGCCATGAATGTATATCGTACAGGGTGTTTCTAACGGTTTTAATTTTACGGGGCTTAAAATCGAGTGAAATGTATCGAAAAAAAAATTGTTATGTGAGCGATCTTTTCTATACGGTATACGTTACTAGGTATATGTTTGTGTGCATGGCAATTCAAGCAGCAAGCAATGTGCGCAGATGAAATATAGGGCAACGAAAAATTACAGTTTTACATGTTGATTTTAAAAAATTTTAGAAGTAAATGTGATATTGAGTGGTACATAAGCAGTTGCATGTATAGGATGGTTGAAACATGAGGTCAAATAGAATTAAAGTTATACGGGGGTGTTGTATTGGTTGGCACATAAGTAGTTTCGTAAACTAGGTGGTTGAAATAAGAGTAAAGAAGAAGTAAAACTATAGTTATACAGAGTGGATCAAGAAAAGTTAAAAACGTGTTAAATAAGCATATGCAGTAAGGATATTTGAATTGCAGTGAGACAGGTGGCTTCAAAAAATCTTACAAATAGGTCTAGCTAGAGCTATTTAAATTTTTTGTGCAAATCGATACCAGACTTTTTTTAAGGATAAATATTTGTTTATATTAAGCTTTAAGAAGGTTTGATTTTGAATTGTTCAGACATTATAAAATTATATTATAAAATTATATCCTAAATCATAAAACAATCCTTATTTAACGAATGAGAGCCAATTTTTACCAATATTAAGGTTTATAATGTTATTTTATAAATTTTTACAATTAAGGGTAGTTTTCATCTTTAAAATGAACCAAAGGGTGGAATGCTAATCCGAAATTTTTGTACAAATCGATGCTGGACGAAAAAATTGCGAGGTTTTGTCATTTTTTGAGCTTCATTTCCTGTACTATTAGACAAATTTATTTGTCGAACTGTAAGTGGGTCTCTCAAACTGTGGATTAATGATGTTTGGAACTTAACCTGAAGGAAATTGCATTACTCCTAGTGATGCTTTGGTGCTGTCGCTTAAGTTTGCAGGTAATCTTATAGGACCGACCTCTCCGTTTTAATACCATTGCTAGTAACTAATGAACCTTTTTAAAGGAAAATTAACTTTAATCTAGATGCACAAATCACCTTAGTATCTTATGCTATTTGTAGCTTGTTTGTCTCTGGTGCAAGAAAAACTAATATCTCAGTGCTTTCATTTATAACATACCGGTATAGATAATAAACAATTCTCTTCCTATTTTACATTCTGGGTCCTCTTACAAACTCTTTAATCATAATTATCTCGTTGCAGTCATTCAAAATCATTCTACTTTGCCAGAGAGCCATTCCTGAACACCTTTTTGTAGACGGCCACCACTCAACTTTCGACCTACTAATGTGAGAATAAAACAGTTTCACCCTCAAAAAGCGTTTTCGTATGAGTTAGGAAGTTTGGAAGTTCTAATTGAGATCGCTGGGTGCTGCTGCTACTACTACGGCCATTCCGTAACAAATCTTCGTGGCCAGTTGCTTAGTTACGGGGTGCAATGTTTCAGTCGGTAACATGGGATGGTCGTCGATGTTTACGAGCTAACGAACTTCCATAAATTCCAAGGACTACTACGACGGCAAAGCGCATTTTCCCGCAACGCGACTACTTTGATTTTATTTATTTATTCATGAATTATTACCTTCCCATTCAACTCCTGTCTGTCTATCGGGTGACAATGTGGTTATTCGATATTCCGCCTAGATCCGAAGCGTCACCGCGATTGTTAGGCTTTGATTGGTTTATAATGAACTGGTTGTGAGCTGGGTTTTAAGTTATCGCTTTGGAGATTATCGAAAAATTACGCTTGAGGAATGTATGCTAACAATGTTTTAGGTAGCAGTTCTGTCGATCTTTAAATTGGCCTAAATAATAATGGTAATAACCAGAATACTAGTTTATCACCCAGCAGAGTTATAGAAACAATAGCACAAAAAAATCATAAGATTTGCTAACGCTAAAATAATGTCAACCTAAGTTGTTAAAACAGTTATTAAAAAAGAAATTCTTATAAATTGAGTTAAAAAATATTGTATAATTAAAACAGATGATAGCTGAAAAAGAGAATACCATAGTATGAGATCGGTTAAAACAACTGTCTTGTAGTTGTAAACGTGCTTCCCCCCAGCGGTTGCTTTAAAATTCTCAGAATATTTTCTGATCATTGTAAACACTTTACTAACAAACAAAGACAATGAAGTGAATCAATTTTATTATGAAATACTTCCTAGAAAATTAAAAATGTTGTTATAGGTCCTCATACCATACCCGACAGATAATATTTTGTGCTCACAAGGGGTCATCATCTATTTTACTTGAGGTTTTTCTAGGAAAATGCCTGAATAGGATTTGACACTTAAGCGACACATTTTTCAAATTGAGGCATTCCAGGCATACAAAATATTTAATATTGTCTACGCCCGGGATTGATTTGCTAGACAAAAAAAATCAGACGAACTGAATCGGTTGAAAATCCCATATCTTGCCTTAAGTAAGATTTGGCGAGATAATGCTGGTATTTAACAGAGTATCCTAATTGTTCACAGGGTTACAGCCGTCAACCCAAAAGCCTAGAAATTCTAAGAACGTTCTTGTCCTGCCTCTAGAAACCAGCAACGATCTCATAATTACAATGCTAAATAAAATTGCCAAAATCTAATTATGAGCGCCCTAGCCACACATATAAACCCTTTTGGGCTAATATATGATCAAAACACAACTTCTTAACAGAACATCCAGAGCCCGCGATGATGATTTACACTTTAAAGAAAATTTAGGATTAAAATATGCACCAAGATCGACTAATGTTGTACAACATTCGTCAGTATTGTTATCAAATACGAATGAATTTCTATTTATTAACAAGAGCAAGCTTTACACTTTGGGGTTTTCAATGACAATTAATTATATGTGTTATTACTGCTATTGCAGATAAACTCAAGTCATTGATGCATAATAAAAGCAGAAGAGGACCAAAGATGAAACCCTGTGGTACCCCAGATAGAGTTTGTTAAAAATAGTGTTTATTTTTTAACCATGTTAATCGACACACTACTGGAGGTTAGTTAAATATGATATAAGTTAATCAAAAGTGCACATCTGAAGCCAAAACCTTATAGTTTTTCTGACCAGCAGTCCCTAACTACGAATCATATCGTACCCTGTGTTCAGACTGGCAATTCAATAGACACTATCAAATTCAAAATAAGGATAATATATACAAACACAGACATTTGATTTACAATTTTATGATATGTCTATGCCACATTAACAAGGTAAGCAATTTGCTCCTATATGTGGTTTCTGAGGCTTCCTTCATTTTGGTTATGGTACATCTTCTTACTTCATCTGCCACATGCTTAGAATTTGATACAATGGACTTCTAATCTTGTTGACCTTGCCATTTCTAGAGATTGCGTGTTAGGTAATTAGGAACATTTGTGAGTAGAGCTTTTTCCTGCAATGTATTGCTGATAGTGGTAGTTTAGTTTGGCAAGTACAGTGTAAAATGAATCAATTTTATTTTCTAATTCATCAATATGAAGTGAAATATTGGAGAACTTACTTTTATGTTTTCTTTTGATATTTTTTCGTCAGTTTGATTATTAAATTTATTGTTGCATATCTTTGCCAGTATTCAAATCGGTGACATTGAATTGTATGTTTTAGACAATAGCTAAAAATTTTATACACAAGAAAGAAACTTTATTTACTTGTAGTAGATTGGCTGTTAATCTCGATTTTGGTGTCATTTTTGCTGGTTTCCATCATTTAACTTCTCTTCACTTCCGAATAACTGAGGCATATTTAAATGTTTTTTAATTCTTTTACACTAAAAACGTTTAAAAATATTTTGAACTATAAAATAAAATTTGTATTGTTGTTTTAACAATTTCGTGAAAATTATTTTCAGCAACTTCAGTTTATTGCGTAATATAGAGAATTGTAAAAATTTTAAGTGCCAAAATTTTTCAGGAATTATTTATAATTTTGTCAAATTATTGCTGGTGATATTCTAACTGTTTTTTAATTAAACTTTTAGCGGTTTCTCAATATGCGACTGGTTGATCTCTTAAAATAAAATATCAGGCTGTGATCCTCAATAATTTACGAATAATAAAATTACCATATTTTGTTGCCATAATTTGGGAGAACCAAAAGAACAGATAATAAAGCAAATAATATTTATAAGAATAACTATATCATCCAGTATCGAGGTACTTATTTGTATAGAACGTTCTAAATTAAGTTTGTTTTCATTTTTAATACAATTAAAATGAATTTCACCAAGTATAGTCGGAAACACCGCCCTAGCGAAGCAGTATATATTCTTGGAAAAAATTCAATATATTCAAACAGGTAGTAATAAATAATGATATAAAAAGTTTATCTTGACATCAAAACAACTACTCATTCATAGCAGAAACGTAATTTATTGACCATGTCTTAAATAGGTTGAGTAAAACAAAACAGTTCAATAATGTTGCTTTTAACCAAATATAAGTATCTTTTTCAACATAACAATTTCAAGGTTAACCATACAAACAAAACATTGTATACAAACAAACATATAATATGAAGAAATTATTAGTGAAGATTGAATGTACTGTAATTATTAAGAGCTCTTTGGTTTATTTGATTTTGTTTGGGACTAAGTTGTCTAATTTGTAACATTTAGTTGGATCCTTTAGCTTTATTTACTGGAACATTTTACTTTGATTTAGTTATATGTGGATGGTACTTTAGGAATATTTGCGAATACATCAAATATTTGGCGGAATATAGCAATACAAAACAAAAATACGCTAACGCCAAGTAAAATGCCGCCTTAATGATATACCTATCCTTTTACCTGTGTTTATTTTTATCGGTCATTTTTTTTAAACAGTCTATCAATTTTCGCTTACTTTAATGACTCGACACATTTTTCCCACCTATCATTGATACCCGACCGTGAGAGTCAATCACTCAACAATATTTTATACACACCGCGCATATATCTATCGAGAGTGTATCCGATTGTTCTGGAATGCCATAAATAATTTTACACGATTTTGCGAAATAAAAAGAATTGGTACCGGCCATAAAACAAAATACACACAGCTCGATGATGAAAACATGTTCAGTATGTCGATACGTTAACATTTACGTTCGGTTTTGTAAACTTGTAGAACATCGACCTGTCCAGTTCGTAAATGACATTTGGTAAACTGACAGATATTATGAAAAGCACTGTTTTCCAGGATATTCTACATGTGCCTTTAATGCTACCATTAAATGAAATTTCCATACATGTGTACAAATTATTTGTAGGACACAAGCATGTAATAAGTTTAATCTATACTATTATAAAATTGTAAGTTTGTCTGTTTGTTTGTTTGTTTGTTCGGGCATCTCGTAAGAACTACTTAACTGATTTTGATGAATTTTTTGTTGTTGCGAAGGCCACAGTTTGACTTAAAATCTGGTATTTTATCTCTCTAAATTGACAGAAACGGTAGATATAGCGAACAAACTTCTACCATGTTGGGTAATACAATTACTCAATTGGTTCCACCGCACGCACAAAATATTAAATACGGGCATCAGCTTAGCTTTTATTCAAAATTCGGAATGTGCAAATGTAACATGTTCCGATTTAACAAAAATCCACTACAGGGTGTTCTGCATATAGGAAATTTAGAGCGGAGTAAGGTTACATGGATTTAAAAAATCTAAAAAAATTTATATTTGGTGTCCTATAAGCAGCTGGATATATACAATGTGGAATTAGTTATACGGGGTGGTCCAAAAAAGTTGTATTCATTCGGCCATAAACAGTTGCATATACCAAGTGGTTGAAAAGGGGTAGAATATTTATACAGTGAATAAAAGACCTTAAAAAATGTGTTAGGTAAGCAGTTAGGATCTTTGAATTTTGTTCATAAGATACTATAGTTATGTGATGGGTTGAAAAAATGTTATAAGCCGTTGTTTATACAGGGTGTTTGAAATATAAGATGCAGTGGAATTATAGTTTATTTTGTAGTTAAAAAGATAGGAAGAAGAAGTGTTATGATAATTATTTAAAAAATGTTGTATTGGTTGACTAATAATCAGTAGCGTATACAGGGTAGTTATAATACATACAAGGTGATTCAAAAACATGTTGAACAAAATTGTTATATTCGGTGCCCAATAAGCAGTTGCGGTTTTGGTGAAATATATTTGGCATTGATGGATTTATAGTTATACAGGGTGGTACAAAAAAATGTTATACTGGGTGACCGATAAGTAGTTGGAAATACAAGGTGGTTGAAATAGCGAGTGGAATTGATTTATAGTTAAACAGGTAGGATATATTTTTTGTAGGATAGAACATGAGCAAAGCTGCATATAAGGTGTGGTTGAAATACAAGGTCGAGACAAATTATACTTTCAAGGGTGGTTTTATTTCGATTGTGGTGTTATTGCCCAAAAAAAAAGTATAATACATAGGGTGGATTATTCTTATTAACATCATTCAAAATATCTGATCTTCTCTGATCTAGTAAATGAAGACCAAGTAGGACTTGCAAAGAAACTACAACAGCTCGTATAAAAATCCCGAGTTTAATACGAAAACCCAAACCTAACCACACCAAGGCTTCATATAATGCTGAAACATTTGGCAGAATTAACCGACTTCTTATATGAGAAAGACACAGTAAAAGAATGAAGAACGGAGTCTTAAAAGTGCGTTTATTTACTGCTTTATGCAGACAATTTAGTGTTGGTATTTTCAAAAAATTGTATGAGTTCAAAAAGGCATATCTTCGCTGCAACAGATTAGCCAGGGAATTGGCAGATAAGCAGTAAAGGACAATATAGCTATATCGGAAGTTTAGCTCTTTTTTAGAACTATCATCAACAGTCGTAAAAACTCCATATTAGAACAGGTGTCCAATTTCAGATATTTTGGATACAGCCCATTTTACAATTATATTATTTACTAAAAAATCAGCTATAAAAATTTTTAATATAAAATTAAACGACAGGAATCAAATTTTATTCAATTGCATTATTAAATTGCTATGTAACGGAACCTAGGAAATAATTATTACACCGTATCTTCTTAGACAAATTCAATAACAGTGGAATTTTAAAGGATGTTTATATGGGTGGCGATAGAGTTAGTTAACACAGTACCCTGGCATCAACGTCAAAACATTAGTCTCGAAAGAAGAAGAAGAAGAACTTTTAGTCAGAAAACCCATAGAACTTTCAGTTGGCAACACAAAAACCGTGTATAGAGAAATTGATATCTGAACAGCGGTTAGGATGCCTTATATAATCATAGATGTAAATTGCAGTGCAAGCAATTATTCTGTACTAGTCGTATACGTATAATCGTTGTAGTGATTGTAATTGAAACAACGATAGTAAGTTGCTGTAACAATTATTTATCAGTGCAAAAGTTATGAAAAATAATATCGGCAGAGAAGCCATTATAACATTTGCATTTTGAAAAAAACTAGTAAAATGTTTCAAACTTTGTAAGAGTCAAGGGAAGAATCTGTTATTAGTGTAGAAGTACATTTGTGAAATTTGTCAAAATACCCGTAAATACGAATGAGAGAGCAAATACTCGGGGTATTACCCTTTTCATGGATAAGTGAAGGTAACGGCCTCCCCTATCGGTAGTCAATATCGGAAAGTACCAGAAATCGATCTTCGTATCTTTGAAAATATTTTATGTCGGTAAAATTATTTGGGAACTAATAAAATAAAATGAAAGAATATCCTAGACTGCCTACCATGTAATTTATACAGAACTAAATGCAAAGGAAACTAAACCAGAGGTATGTGGATCAAAACAGTCAACTGACTGAAAACCTTACTCAAAGAAGTTGAAGAAAGACATCTCCGGACAGAAGCTTGTTTTCCGGACCACCACCATTTAGTACAATGAAAAATCTAGTACATGATTCAATGAGTAGGATGGTCTATGTTTTATTATCTCTGCTATTTTGTTAAACCGGTTTCTTCAGACTTGTGAACCAATCAGCTTAAGAAGGGAAACTGGCCTATTAATTATGACCTTGAATCGTGCAAATCTTATGCAGTCTACTTACATGGAAGGCTCTAAAACAATGCACTAAAGCTAATGCCTAGAACTTGCAGTTTCATTAAAGATTTCTAGTTATATTAAACCACAATAACAAGGAGAAACGTCCACGGAATTTTTTTTGTTAAAACAAAAAGTTATTTTTTATTATTTATTGAATTTATAATCTTACTAATTACTACTGAAAAAACTGAAATCGAAGATTTGATTTTCTGTTGTTAATAAAGTTTGCCGTCAAGAGCAACAATGATCCAATTTGCAATTTCCTTGGCGCGCCCGACATTTAACACAACATTATAATTAGAGTTGGGTTATTTTAATTAATATCCATAGGATGCTGTCTGCGAGGTTGAAAGATTCTTCAACAAAAAGACGTCTGTTGCGACCCGGATGACAAAAGTGGACCGACAGAAAATCCGAATTCAAAAAAAATTAAGCAGTAGCCAATCAGTTTCGGTCGGTGATACATTTTTCATATAGCGATCTTGTCAGGATTCCGTTCTTCTCTTTTATACATCTCGAACTCGTTTAATACACAGAATCGCCATTAGAAGTTTCGCTATAGGTCGAGTTGAAGTGCCTTCAATATTACTAGAACTTATGTTATTCAACTTTTTATAGTGTATCGCAGAAAAGTGGGAACTGTGGAGCTTGTCCATCCAATTCCGTCTCATTAGCGAGCGAAATGCCTGTGACAGCAGCCAAGACTTGTCGTGTAGAGAGACCTTATATAGAACCGGTTTTTCCCTTGACTCTTATTACTTGGCCAATCCTCCACTTCTTCGCAGCTATTCGATAATGTTATCTTGGCTCTTTAGGTGCCGGCCTAGTGCTTCTAAAAACCGTTATTGAGTAATATAATGCCACAATTAACGAAAACATATATCGATTCTTAACTTTTTGTGATAGAACTCATTAGCTACCCATATTCGACATCCGATTGAATTCCGATTATAATTGCTTTGCCAACAAATAGTAGCTTTCGATATGAAATATTTATTCGGACAGCTACGATAACTGAGATTTATGATATTTGTGTCTTAGTTTTTGATTTTGAAAGAAAATATAAGGTGATGCAAAATGTCTTATATCGTCAATCTAACTAGTATTAATTTAGATCTATCTTTGACAGATTGCAGTATAGTCCTTAAATTTAATCAAGACAAAAATATTGTTATATAATGTCATGCAAGTGTCTCTAATTTTTAAGCAGAAAAATAATTAAAAGCTGTACGTGTTTCTATAAATAATTCTCTAGAAAACACTGAAAGATGTTTGATCAGTTTAGTATATGTGAGGATATACCGTAACTAAAGTCCTGTGATATAATTTAAACACTGAAACTTGAGAATGGCTGAAATTGTGTATCCTCCAAAATACATATCTAAACCTTCTGCCTTAATCACTGCCTATTGGTGAAAACCGCATGAAAATCTATTTAGTAGTTTTTGAGTTTATCGCGAAACAAAAGACAGGCAAACGCGGAGGAACGGACCCTGGCTTGGTATAAGGATTCTGTGATGACTGATACTTCCTTTCAATAGTACCACCGAAGTCAAATAATAGATATATACATTACATTTGATATTTTGCCATCAGAAAAGTCCATAGGCCTTAAATCAGGATTGCGAAAAGTCCATAGGCCATCTGTATACTAAGGAACTAATTAAACGATTAAAAACATTAGCAAATACTCTACAATCAATGGGCCAAGATGATGAAGCTTTTAAATAATATATACCTTTATCTTTACATTTGATAGAGGACCAATTCCTCTTTCATTCTTCACGAGATGTCCAGTTACTTATAGCATGCTGTTTTGCTAATGGCCTCCGTTTATATGCCCCAGAGGAATGTTATAAATATGAGGATTAAAATATCCAAAAAACGCAGCGTTTAAGAGATATTTCTGTTTCTTAGAACATTTAGCAAATGTTAAATCATTTGACATAATTTAATATTTAGTGATGAACACTCTGATAGTGTAAAAAGTTTTATGTTCAAGGTACTTTGTCCTCTAATATCAGAAAGTGACCATTTGATTATGGTTTTATTACTACATTTCTTTACAATTCTATTATGATTTTAATGTGGTTATTTTTTTGCAGGTTAGTACGGCCCATAAACTTTTGACAAATCTATAAAACGTGAGTATATTTAATTAATGTTTGTTTGTGATTTGTCTTACTTCCAAGAGTGTACCTACTGAAAATTAGTAAAAAACAACATGTTTAGCCTCAAAGGTAAGCTAAGAGACAAGAGTTTGAAATACAATATTATTTACAATTCTAAGCTTAATATTTGAAATAAATAAGTAGAACCCCACCATAAATCAAGAGCACAGATGGATTTTCAACTGATCTTGATGAACATGCCAATCCCTACTGAACTTGACTCTATTTCCTTAGTAAGTTCTATGATTGAGATGTTTTAGGCAGTAGTTTAGTAATTCTTTGCTATGAGGCCAAACAACAAAACTTGATATATTGACACTTGTCCAATTATTCTCTTATATATTATTTATCTCGTCCAAAAGACTATTAATTCTCTCATACTGTCTACAGGACACAAACTCCTACAAATTCATACCTCACTTATACCTATCACTGATACTGCCAATTGAGTTTTTGCCCTTAGAAGACAAAACTAACTCCTCAACAAGTACATATGAAAATCGGGTATCATACGTGCAATTCGACAATCTGAACACTCCATTAAGAGATCAACGGCATAAAGCCTTCTTGTCATTTATGCGTAGAATCACGGATATATCAACGTTGATTATCAACCAGAATTGAATAAATACACTTTTGGACAAAAATAGATAATAGAGGGCCTGCTCAGAGCCTTGAACGGCAAATTATAGAGGAGTTTGTCTAATAAATTATAAGAAGCATCAATAATTCATAACTCTTTGTCATTTCTCAAAAGATAACCGCCTTTAGCTCACGTAATAGGGCACTCGGGCCAGCTTGAGAGAAGATCTATCTTATCTTTCAATTCTGTTGTTAGAGCCAGCAACATACACACTAAGTCCAATACCTCTTCTGATCTAAGCGGTAGCTACAAATACCTGGAGTAGTTCATTTTTACACTGAGTTCTATCATATGGGACGTGACCTTGAGTTCATCTGTAACTATTTCAATTTTTATTTTCATTTCTTGCCTCTGTCTTAAAATGATTTCAAATCAGGAGTCAAAATGTTGGGAGGTTCATAAATTTACGGTTTTCATCGGAACCCGGCCGATTCATATCGTAAACCCATGTTAATTAATGTTTTTTATAACTATTACTGCTGCTTTATCACAGACGTTACAAATCATTTGCATTTTCTTGGAAAACTAAGAAAAATGGTTTTTATTTCAAAATAGTTGGTTGCACCTGAGTCACATTTGGATACCAAAATATAGCTGAAGTTGTCTACCATATAGGCTACGGTAAAACAGCCAGAAAAAAATGTAGTTTATCCAAAATAGTTTCTGTTATTAACTATGCTAGTGATATATATATTAGTCAGTTAATATCATACTAGTTAATATTGTCTGATAACAAGACACAAATAATGTTATTCTGTTTTTTGACCATTTAAAAAAAAACTATATCTTAAAAAAATGATTGACAAAGCTCCTGATATATGTAATTTGCACCTTGTTCTTGTTTACTTTACTACCTATTGTAGTTTTTCACTGTGTTTTAAGTTCAACGTTTCCTCAGCTATATTCATACATCAATTTGCACAAACTCATAAAGCTTACCCAACTATTATTGTTCTCTCACAACCGTACTTGTAATAACGTGTATCCCACCTGTGAAATTGGATTACGACTGTTTTAAACCAAAATAATGGAAATTGGTCGAGATTTATATGCTGTGACAGTCATTAAACATTATAAACCGATTATGGGGCTGTAGTCATTCATTCTGGTGGTTAAATATATATCTATCAGAGCATTGGTGCATCATTTCCCAAAAATGTTTAATAACTGTAATTAACACATATATATCGCACTTTATTAGTGGAAAAGCGGGCTACTAAATTAACGTATTTAACAACAGTTAGTTGTAGTTGGCGTTGAACGCGAGGCTGTGGTGCATCATTAGTCTGCAGTGCCGGTATAACTCATGACTGTGAACCGCATTGTGAGTAACTGCAAGCTTAATAATGTCTACAACGCTAGCTACTACATTACTCCAGAATACAACATTCTCTCTTTCGAAGGGGAAATTCTCTCTCGCATGTACACATCCCATGAACCCCTTGGAGGCTACTGTCCTTTTTATCTTTCGCGTAATAGACTGTGTGCTACATGGGAGATATTCCAAGTAGAACTCGAATTTCTCTCTGTTGTTGAGAAGAGCCGTTTGTCTTCGAGGCTATCTTATTTTTCATTAGTTCCTAGAATTCCACCAAGATGTTCCGAATAGTTGTAATAGTTGGGGATTCATTAACAGGTCGACCGGATGCGGTACAGTCCGGTAGATTCAGGAATGATTGATCGGTAGGGATGTTTTCAGTGATATAGGGGAAGTCAGAAGGTTATATATACTTTGCTGGAATTTTTATTGCAACTTCGTTCATCTTAAAGAATGCAGTTTAGTTATGATTAAATTATATTGCGTTGATAAAGGATCATAAGCTGCGTATAGTTAAGTAACTAATATTATTGCATTAGAATTTAAAATTTTGTCAAAATGTGGAAAGGATTATGTGGTGAAAAAAGGTTCAGGCGTATAATATCAGTTAAGTTTTAGTTTCTATATGATCTGAATGAACCCGTTTAAATCCTCTACATTTAGAAGTTACAAATGTAGCATATTACATCCCTTTTCCAGTGCCAGATGTGATAATCACTATTACGATGGTTGAATAATTTTGTTATAAGTATAATATATATAAAAACACGGTTCATCCAATTTACACTACTGTGTTTTGAGCTTGTTTTGAAAAACTGAGATGCCCAAATGAATTAGAAATAGAAAACAACAAAAAATGATAATCTACAATACAAAGATCAAAAGCATTTTGATGTAGGTATTGATCTGAGACTTGGAGAATGGAAAAGGTGGAAGCGATTGAAATGAAGGCATTCAGAAGATCAAGTGGAATGTCAAAGTAAAAATTAATAATACAACAAATAGAGTTAATGAACATATTAACAACCATTAATCTGGAGTTTTGCGTTTTTAAACGAAAACAGGAATTAATAATTTAGAATAATTACTGGATATCACTAATCAGTTTCTTTTAGAAGCGCTGTAATCTAACTTGAATATTACACGGAAATAGTTTCAACGACAAGGTGGTGTTGCGGTGAATACTCCCTCTTCTCAGGAAAAGGGCATTACAAATGATTTTGCTCTAGCTATTCATATGGAGCTATCAGATCAATGCGAATATTGCAAATCAATCTTCAAATCCCATATATAAAGGTTTTACAGATTCAACTACTTTAATCTTTCATGACTTTCATTAAGCTCCAAATTTTCGTTCATCAGCAAATGATAAAGGTGACATCCCCACTTATAGTCTCTAGTGGCTGCCTATTTGGTGCCTTTATGAATTCTGCTTTTCCATTCTAATTAACTGCTTAAAAAGAACTATATACATTCTTATTCTTGCCAATCTTTTGAATTTAAAAAATGCCAAGTACTTTGTCGAGCACGTCTGGAGCAGTTAATATACCCAATTTGAGTGCTAACAAAATCATATTGCTTTGTCACTAAGAGATGTTTCCGAACAAAATGCATCACAACATATTCTGATTTTTTCATTTGGATTAAACATTGTGGATATGTCAAATAGGCCTAATCTTAGTTATAGATGACCTTTTCTTTTGCCTTTTCATCTAATAGGGGCTAATGCTAATCATCATTCATGTGATTTGCTGTTTGTTATGAAATGACTTCTTTGCTAAATATAGATACAGAACAATACTTGACATTATTTAGTTTTGCTAGTTTGTTTATTAAACATTTTTAAAGTTTAAACAATATTTTCTGTATTAAATTGTTTACTTGCATTATTGTTATAATGTAAAGTTGTGTTCCGTTAGTATTTCCCATTTTTCCACCATTGTCCGGGTATAAAAGCCAACTAGCAGACGCAACTACCCATGTCACCCACCATCAAACGACGGAGCAAAAAGAACCAATAGGGCTTTAGATAAGCTTCAGTCTAAAGTGCTCTACAGAAACCAATATATGGAATGAGTACATTGTCTGTTAATTCTTACATATGACCCGGTGAACATCACACTACTGGGTCGATTACAACCGGTCATTTGTTTTGGCACACCGTATTAGGCAAACCAGCTGTGGGAGATTTTAGTGTATACCGATCAACTGGTGTAGATGCTGGATTCTAGCTCAGATAAATTCTGGGCAAACAATCCCAAGGGACGATGAGCAAAGACACCAAATTTTCCACTTCCGTCTGATGGGTCGTACGAAATTGTTATGTTGTGTACCATTTATAATACCGACCAACAGAAAATATGAAGGTTGTCCACTCGATTGGTTTGACTCCAGGTAAATACATATCCGATATCAGACCTAAAGGATCGGTTGTGACTGACGTTTGAGATGGTTCGACAAAGCTGTTATAAGTTTCATAGAACTTTTGATTGTTTTGTTAAAATCTGGAGAAATTTTACTGTATGCCGATGTTTGAGTTATGCAAGCCCTGGTGACAAATTCAGATTGTAAAATCGAAGCTAGTTTTAATAGTGAACATCATAATTTTTTTTATTTGGTTTGATTAAAAATCAAGGGCCACATAGTAAACACATACTGCTGCTGAGATCTTAGATATCAGTATTCTGTTTTTTTCTTTACTTTTTAAACCTTTAAGTATTTTGTATTCTCTCTGAACAACCACTATTAGAATGTCCAAGTTAGAAACCTGTCAAATCTCAATTACTTCTTATCAAATGTTTCAAAATGTGCCCGGCTAAATATGGTTAATATAATCCCACTCACACTAATTATTTCTTCCAACTTTTTTACTTTGTTTTCTATCTAGTATACCAAAATACCAAAAACTAAATTTAATTCTAACGCATATGTAATGGTTGGTTCTGGAATATTGAATTTTGCTAATTTTTCTAAGTGCCATATTTACAATAATTAAATATATATGCATAACCTGACTTTCCGTTGACTGACAACGATTTGGAATAAACCGATCACACCAAAGATTGACAATGTAAAATAGGACCGTACGGTTGTTCACCTGGAGATTTATGGCACAATTTCCATATACCGTACATCAATTATGAATTGACATATTACATTTAGCCGCCTGCATAAACATAATGTGAATTAATGTCGTTCATATTTCTCTCGTTGAGTATTAGTAATATGATTACCAGCGAACGCTGATAAATTAAACAGATTGTATCTTACTTAGCTAGTAGGTTTTGCCTAGAGAACGATAAATAAATATTTAAATTTCACTGAATCGGTATCGATCCTGATTTACGGTCTATGTGATAAAGTTATGACAAATATTTATTTTGTATCCCGGAATATTGAACGAAATTTGCTGTTATAGACCGACTGTGGTATTTATTATGGGCTATTTTTAACACTACTTATAACCGAATAATAATGAGACATTTTAATCTAAGAAAAATAGCAATAATGAAAGTAAACTGCGACCTTTATTTACTTTTTTCCATTATTTTAACTTGATGAATTTTTTTTGTTTACACCGGTTAGCGTCGTTGCAAGAAGAGTTAACTCATAATGGGTGATAGTTATAAATCTCTATGATGAGTGCCTAACACTTTGATGTTGTTAGACGCGTTAGTACTATCAGAGTGACATTTCTACCTTATGTTATGAAACAAGTGGTGTTTCTCATCATCAAGGTCATACACAAATAACTGTTTCCTGAACAAGATCTTTTATCTTATCTTATCTTTTATCTATATACCCTAATATCACTGCTCTTGCACAACAACATCTACTCCAGAAGTACGTCAAATAGAGATGCACCTGACACAGGAACTCATTTTATCCAGTTTTAAAAAACCAGGGACTATAAACGGTTTAAGATTGAATCTACCACTGCGTATCAATTATAGTTTAAGTAACTATTATTCTCAACAGTAGAACTGATAGAGACAACCAGATATAATTCCATTAACAGCAGTTCTGAATTTAAGAGAAGCAATAGCCTGCAGAATGCCCTGATCTATACCCAATCGAAATACATGGTACATGCTCCAGTGAAGTTTAAATCAATTTATCACACAAATATCTGGAAAATCAATTCTTGTACTTCATAGACACCAGAAAATTATAAACAATTTAATTTTTATTACATTACAAAGATTTAATAGCTTTTCTGATAATCAGAGGAAGATGCGTGAGTGTATAATGCTGTTGCCAGAGTTTTAGTTTTGAGTTAGGGATTGTTTTTAGACAGCAAATTACGTGTTTTTCAACAATTGCTAATTGTTAATATGGTTAATTTTTCCGTTATGGACAAACAAAATATCAAATAAACAATGAAAATATAATAAGTTGCCTAATAAATTTTACCAAGGAAAATTTTATTAGGCAACAATTTTATATCATAAGCAAAATATCTAAATTTTGTAGTAGTAGGTAAATTGGTGCATACTAAGGCTAAAAAAAAATTAGTCACAGTTTTTTTACGACTCTGATATTTTGGTGAAAGCTTAGGTAACGGTACTTATAAAAGGGTGTACAAGAAAGTTTTATTGCGGTATACAGTTCTATGGAGAAAGCTGATAACTGTTCCGTAAAGGGTGCTTGTGACACATTTTTTAAAGAAGAGAAAGTTTGCTGTTTTTTACGAGAGATAGCATTGAGAGGAATTTTGCAAGTTTTATGACTATTGTCAGAAAAATAATAGAACCGGCGCAAGATTTATTACCAAAGATTAAACCTTTTTGCATGATATATTTCTTTAGCATTGTTAGTATGAGTTTGATCTTATGAGGGTGGTGTTATATTTTTGTCGATATTGCAGCAGTTTTTGTAATGTGTTAGTTATAATTGTTGAAGTGCTGTGTTTTGAGGTTATAGTGTGCGAAATTATACAGTTTTTGTTAATTAGTGTTTTATTCAAGTGTTCAGACCCCAATTTGCTGTGTAAACAATTTGAGTTCAGGGATTTATTGTTCATAAGGTAATTTTGAAAATGCATAGGTTCGAATGTATTATACTATAAAACGTATTTTGACTAAATTCTGCAAAAAATCACTAAATTTTATTATGTACACTCCATTCTACTGTTTCTTTATATGTTTTAGCATAGTTAAAACCATCTAGAAAATTCTTTCAACTAAGTGAAATAATAATGGTAGGTTTGTACTTATTATTCCAACGATTTTGAAATGTTGGTGTCATTTTCATACTCAGAATTCATGTGTATGCTGGTGGACCATAATGACCATATAATTTTTTGTGGTAGGCTCTAGAATGTGAACTATTTTCAGCGTTGCATTTGTCTTTCCTTTGGGCATTATCGGGTGGATACTGCCTTCATATACCCTGATTTCGGCCTTGACTTTCATATTTATAGGTATTTGATAACGTAGTATCTGGGCTGGAGGGCATTTTTGACGTCAATGAAGGCTAATGCAAGTGATATTTGCTCTACTTTGAATCCAGCGATTTATCATTGACTGGAATGTGGTATACTTTTTGTTTAATTCTCTATGATCTTAATCACTACTTGGTGCTCCTAGCAGACTTATATATAACTCCAAATGTGTTGATTAGAGAGAAAGGTCTCGTTTTTAGTAATTCAAGGAAGTTTTTTAAATTGATTTTCTCCTCATATCACTCAACTCAAATATTAACGGTAAAAAAAAAACTGATGCGAGGCTAGAATTTTGCTCTTTATTTTCACCTATGCGGCTTAATCGATTAGGGAAGTTTGAACTACATATTATTAAGGGAGATTTAATGACGCCGATGTTTTGAAATCATCAAATTTAGATAATTTGAACTTTATTCTTTTAAGGAAGATATAAAAGAGTTTCTAATATTTCATATCAAGTGGTTAAAAAATATCTTAATAATATTGCCCATCATCACGTTTTTCACTTGTTCCTTTGTTACGTCTTATTCGATTAGGATAGTTTGAGCTGTACACTAAATATTAAGGCAGATAACCAACTGGAATATTTTGTTATTACGTACAACACATCGTTTTCTTAGAAATTAGGGAGATCAAATGCATGTTTTTAGAAACAAGGTGCCATACAAACTTTCATCACATACAGGGAAATATAAATGGCAACAGATGTCCGAAACTAATTTTTAAAAGCTCGTATTTCTAGAATAGTATGCCCAATATGTTAGTAAAATGAAATTTATTTATTCTAATAAATACATTAAAAAAAGAAAAGTCACTTTTAAACAAAATTAATATATTTGTTTGAAACCTAGCATATAGTTGGAAAAGTTACATAAATGCTTGTTATACAATTTTTAGTGCAATGGCATAAGTAGATGCAGTTTTTAATTCTAATTACTTCTATTTGATAAAAATTTTAGATATTAACTAAAATAAAGACACTTTAATTTGTTATCAAAATTCCTATTTGATGACAAACCTCGTCTACAGTTAAGTGACATGAAATGATTACTGTTTAAGTTTTAGACCATGCAGATCTGTTTATGAAGAATAACTTTTCTCTTAAAATTATTAATAAGAAGAAATCGTTTGATTTATGACTGTATATACAAATTAACTGTCATTTATTTTGATTAATTCAATTTCTTTACAATTTACCTCAAGTTAATACCAACACTCCATCAAAACTTACTGAATAAGAAAGTCGGTAAAAAGTTTTTCACGGTTTTCTAAAAATCGATACGAGCTATGTTATTGAAAAAAATATGGGACAACTTGGGGATATCCGGGAACTAATCCAATTTCTTTTCAATTTATCCTATGTTCCGAATAGAAAAATTTCCATGCACCAAAACTTACCGTATAAAAAAATCAGTAAATAAGTTTTCCCATTTTCTAAGAAACAGTACAAGCTATGTTAATGAAAAAAATTCGGCACCACTTCGCGATCCCACGGAACAGTATGCAGTTCAAACGGTCGAAATTCGCTGAGCCGTTTGCGAGTAATCGCTGAACAAACACAAAAAAAAACAGAGCTACAGACGAATTGAGAACCCCTCCTATTTGAAGTCAGTTAAGAATAATTTTTAGTTTCATTACAATACAATTATAATATTAGCAGTATTTTATTAAATAAGAAGTAATTTTAGAGAACAATACCCTCCTCATCTTTCATTTGTCGCAATCTTTTCATCTCTAAAACGCTATCAAGTGTTCCACCGTTTTCAAAAGTTGCAAGGCTCACGCTAGTCACATCCTTCAACTAAAATTTAGTAATGCAGGGTTACAATTTTATCAGAACCCCAAAGAATTTATGGTTTACACATTTGTCTTATTTATGACGTTGCACTTGCGGCTCTCACATTTATATATCTTTCATCGTGAATTAGTTTGGAGCTCGGTAGTATTTTAAACGTGAAATAAATCTCTCTTGCGCTTTGCTACCCAAAATTAATTGCTAAATATATTATCACCTTAGCGCTCCAACATCCTGTATTTCCATTAAGAAGAAAGTAACAGTGGGACATCCTACGGGAGGTTTATGTGCGTTTTGGTGCGAGTGCGTGTTTAAAAAAAGGCACACGACATGTTCCTTAATACTCAATGAACATCAAAATGGCGGTAAATGTTTCAACGGGTAAATCGCACTATGTCAGCGAGCCATATGAATGTATTACATAAATACGGAAAATTACTTTGACTATTAATATTTCGTGACAAAGAATTCACAAGGAAATATTAGAGATTTGTCTAGTATTTTTATTTAATCGATGTGAACAATAATTCCAATTTGTTTTTCTACCGAAGAATTTTATTTCAATAACGTATGGAAAACAAAACATTTTTTAAAAAAATATAACCGACTTCTACCTATAACTATAAAGCGAAAAATAATTATAACAAAGTAAAACTCTAGCAAATAAATAACACATTCAATGTTGTTAGGTACCCAGGAAGTAAAAAATGTAAACATTAAAAGGTGCACATTCTGTACAAAGTAATTACCTACCAATCTAGTATATTTTTGAAGTCGGTGCCAAGCAAATCTAAAATCCTTCATTGTGTACTTTTCTACTAATTTATCAAACTTGATTGTTGCTTGGCACCGACTTCAAAAATATGTTATTGTTTTATTTGAGCCTTATCATGTAACTTCCATTTACAAAATTTATCCAATTATTTTTAATTTATTTCGAATTTTAATACTTAATTTTACGATTTTCCATGTTCTGTTTCTTTTGAGGGTACGTTGTTTGCAATACTGCAAAGTCTGTATATTTCAAATTTGTCAAACGTTTCTGTGTCAATAAAAAACGGAATTAAAGAAATAATATGTATATTTTCTTTTTCCATCATGTCACATTTAATTGTTCATTTAATTTAATGGCTAAAAGTTGTAATTATTTATTTAACACAGCATGAATTCAACAATTGTTTTCTAGTAGTTACTAAGTTTTAAGTATACATTGTCACTCGAAAACAAAAGTACAATTGTAAGATTTGATAAAAAACTTGTGTAACTGCATTTTAGTTTTTGTTTCTATTAAACTAATTGATAGAAAACAATGTTGAAGATATTTAACTTGAGCATTATTATGGGATAACAAAATAATGTAAGTCTTACATGAAACACGTGTCAACGAAAATTCATGTATAGTTATTTTCTGCTAGTTCAACAGGACGTTTAGAATAACTTAGGATTATCTCAAACAAATTCTAGTATGTGTACCATACACATACTAGAATTTGTTTTTGTGAAAATATTTGGGCATACTATACAATAGTTTTAACAGTTTATTATGTTATATATCGTATTTAGCAAATAATAAACTAAAATACATTTGGTCAAATTTCGCCATATTTGAATGAATGAAAAGAAAATGAAAAGAAGGTATGCTGTTTACTTGGTCAGTCTAAGATCGCAGCTCATTGAAATAGGAAATAGAAATGGAAACTGAACCTAAATTTGGGCTGAAGATAAAATGATACTCAATTGGACACAAAACGGAAGTATAATAACTGAGCATAGCCACGTGGAGACAAACATATTAACACAAAGTCTTGTACCCTAACATCAAATCTTTATTTTTTCACTCAACACTTGTTTCAATAACAAAGCTCTCATCATCATGGGGTAAACCAAAACTGAAATATGATACGAGGAAACCTGGCTCTCTAATCAATAGAGGGAATTCCGAGTACTTCGTCTTGGCCATTTGATACAGCCGTGATAGAAGTAGAAACCGAAAAGAATCTTGGATAGATGAACTTCCAGAACAGTAGGAATTGTTAACCAAAAGATACTAGCAGTGAGTTGATAGTCTTCGCAGAGCATCCGTTTGTCGAATTTGAAGTTCAAAACTTATGAGTCGAAATTTCTCATAAAAAAAATACATCGAAGGTCTAAAAAACAATGAACGAAGAAAGAATTACAACATTACTATTAATTGAGAACGTAGATTTTCGCGGCCAGAGTCATCGCTGATTCTGCTTCTTCCGGGTTTAGACAGATGTTTTAATATTATATCTGTTGCCCACTCTTTCTAATCTTTCTGAATAACCCTGCATGTATGGTATAGTTCTGGTAATAATGCGATTATCTTGTTATATTGTTTGGTGAAGTTTGGTGTTGTTTGTTAGCGATCGTTTGGTATTCTATATTGTTTAGCTCTTTATTATTAAATTTTTCTGGGTAATTATTGGCAGAAAGTACATTTTTTATAAACGTTTATTTACTAATATTAGAACAATTGGTCTTTTTACTGAATTTTGATGATTAGAGTTAAAGTTGAAATACCTGTTAGTGTGAGTCGGTTTTCGGTAAACTTCTGCTTCAAATGAAAGCACTTTTTTATAAACGCTTTTTCTTCATTAAATTTATTGGAATCAATGAATGCAGTAGTTACTCGTTATTTCTTTAATATTTACTGAGGTGCAAAAGTTTTTGTGTATGTCTTATATATATAAGACAGTGACAGGTTATTTATTGATAATGTTGTTATCAAGTTAATAAGTTATAGAACATGGTACTATAGGGTGTGAAACGCAAACTACTAGAAACATCAAACCAAAGAAATGTCTTTTACAAGAAATCTAAACATATTTTTACAGAAATAATCGGATCCTATTTAGCATGACTTTTAAACAAATTATAATCATTAATCCAAACACCCCACTGACTCGATAAAAAACGGTAATAACACTGACTTTCCGCTGTTAAAAAAAATATATTATTATCGAAAACAGAAGCAGGAAGTCCAACGAAATGACAGATCAAGAGAGAATCAGGAGAGACTTAATAAAATTCCAAAACTCATATAATCTGTCATTTTTAAATTTTCACACCAACTAAATGCTCTTAAAAGAAATTTTAACTCAAATTTAAATTTGATTTCAAGCAAATTGCTATATCATTAAATATTTCCCTATTGAATCACACGTATTATAGAATAAACAGCTAATGAACACTACTTTTAGTTTTTTTTGTCATACTGGAATGTCAACTGTATAAAAAAATCAAAGATTAATGTTTTATAATTAAAATAAAACAAACAAATGGAAGTGTTTTATAATGGAGACACATTTCATTAAATCATTCTACAAACAAATACTCATTCCACCTACAAACAACAATTATTGGATACACTTTTATTTATTGTATGCAATTCTGACACATTGTGCATTGACACCCAATAATAACATACCTCATTTGTTTCAGGTGAGAATTATACTAGTAGGAGTACATAGGAGGTTGGTTTATCACTGGCCACTCTGTTAACTGGTAATTAACCGGCAACAATAGCAACTGTGAGTACGTATCACATGATCCATCTGGTCGCTGGGACGCTTTTATCTTTGTCTCCGGCAAAACGCTACTGGCGTCCTTTTCTCGTGAAACGAATACGTACGCGATTTGTTTTTGTTTTGAATGCAAAGCCAAACGATGCAATGCATACGGGTTGCAATTTACACCGTTAATGCTATCAGCTCATTATTGCATTGTGTCTTTGCATTTTGTAGAGCTTTATTCGTTTTTAAAGTTCGTCACTTATATCTAAAAAAAATTTATATCTAAGAGTTGATTTTCTATTGCATTATTTCACTTGAATAAGTTTTTAGCTCAGTAGTTTTTTTATTGATTTTTTGTGACATTTGCTTGTTTCTTTTTATATAATTTTGGTGGCCAATAAAACCACACTTTTGGAAAAACAAAGGTCTGAATCTTACTTTATTATCAATGATAATATAATCTGTATTACAATAAAAATTCATTATGATTCACATGTCTTCTGCTATCATTATATTGCCGCCTCAGGAGTACCCCAGGGTAACATTTTGGGGTCTCTCTTGTTTTTAATTTTTATTAATGACTTACCCGATAGCCTGAGGACCGGGGTTGGGTTGTTGTTTGCTGATGATTTCAAATTATTTAAATCTATTAATGACATAAACGATGTTATTGCACGTCAATGACTTGAACTCGGCCCTCATCTGGTTTAGAGAAAACAAAATGTCTGTTAATACCTAAAAATTTTGTGTTGTTTCCTTCTCCCGAAAATGCAATGTTGCTATTGAAGACTATTGCATTGGAAATTGTAAGGTTAAGAGGTATAAGGCGGTTAAAGATCTGGGGGTAGTCTTTCAAGATAACTTCAAACTCAATATCCATTTCAGCTACCTGACAAACAAAACATACAAAGTCTATGGATTTGTCATACGCAATAGCCAAGATTCGAGTGTAAAAACACCATAAGCCTTTATACATTTATAGTGAGACCTCACCTTGAGTATGCCTACAACATTTGGTCACAAGGAGAAAGACCCATGCTGTTATATTTATATATAACATTCTAAGTAACAGAAAATATTCCGATTGTGGCTTGATCAAGAGCGTTAAGTTTAATGTCCCCAAAAAAGCTTAAGACTGCTATCATCTAATCTCTTCTACATTAACAACGGAAGCCCTTCGCCGTTCACTTATATACTCAGTGTCTGCAATGATATGTTGTCCAATAACATAGTTCCTGACCTATTTAAAGTTAAATTTGGTGAGCATCAGCGCATATTATTGCTGCATCAGGATGCAAACCGTTTACGAAACGATGTACTTCAAATAGTTCTTAGTTGAAATTACTTGATCTTGGATTGCCAATATAAAGCCTTCCGTTTCATGGAACATACGACCAGAGATCAACCAGTAGTTCGACGCTGCACTGGCGACATAATCCTGGTTGACGTCATTTATATGTCTCCCATGAAGGGGGCTTTTCTTTCCATTATTATTACTATTAAAATGGGCGAATTATTAAAATGAGGTTCGAAGGATTGAGAACAAGAAGAATTTTTGAAAAGAACATCTGAGAAATTAGTGCGTTAAGAAGAACAGATGAGCAGTTTATAGTTTTTTTGCTCGATGGATTGATTCTCTGGACTCTGATAATGGTCTTGAGGCTGCAGTGGAAAGTTCAAAAATCTATATTCTGTTCTAGCCAGATTTTAGAACTTCTTTGTCTCAGTTTTTTACCATCCAACCCTAAGATTTTGGCAGACAGATTTAGTCCCCAATTTCGATCTAGAAACTGAGTTTCGATGTCATCATTTTCGTTTTCATATTGTCGTCTCCTGATAATAGCCCCAAAGGAGGAGTCGGATTGTCTTTGACACAAGTCACTGTTCTCCCTTGATATTGTATTTCAATTCTGGTAAAAGTTTAATACTGAATACTATATGAAATTCTAAAATCGTTCATATTATTATAAACTCCCTGGGTTCAATTAATTAAAAACTAATATTCACTATCACTTTCTAGAACTTTTATTTACCTCAATTATTCACAACAGCTGATCAAAATAATAACACTAAATAAGGTCTTCGCAATAACTACCTAACTCTCCGATGCTGGGCCGCTCCTTTTAAAATCCGTATGGAATTCTTTTAGCAAAAATCGAGTGTCAACGTTACAGTTTTCGAGTTATTTCGGGATTAAGTTTTTGTCCTCATTAGAAGATTCCAGTGCTTGATTTTTCCTCCCAACGATTAATGTCGTATTGGAATGAAATGTTTAACGTTACTTGCCAGAGACGGAATGGATAATTGATAACAATATGCTATTTGATAATATATCATTTGATATAGTACTTATGTAGAAATATTAAATATATCCAAAGTTCATATCTAAAGCCTTCTACTTCAATTTCGTCTATATTGAATCGTTTACCGATACCCCATCGACTTTAAATTGCCTGTGACAGGCTTCAAACTACGAACGCGATCGTCATCTTCATAATTTTACATTTATGTAAAGCAATTCATAAATGTGAAAGCGTTTAAGCACGCCGTCACTATACGCCATGGGGGTTGGAGCTATAATGTGAAGTATATTCGTTTTAAATTTCGGAAAGTGTCTTGAATAAAAATGCACCCCATTCATATTTCATAAATGGTTTTAATGGACAATTTCAGCACATTACGTATGGAGTAGGTTTTCCATTTTATTTGTACTTGAAACGATGATGGCCTCTGTGGAATATGATCCTTGGATGATATAATTATGCTTTGTTTTTGAAGTTAAGTCTGATGTTGAAATTCAGAAATATGTATTGCGAGGACGTTTACATATTTTTGTTTATTTATTAGACATATCTCTGTTAAACTCACTTATTCAATTTTTGGCAGTCTTTGAACCTAATACAATATATTGTTCCTAATCAGATCCGTCATCAGTTGCACTAAATCGAAATGATGAAAATTTAGATTTTTGTTTTTATATTTTATTAGTTAAATATTGAAACTCCTAAATCTCACTCGTCATTTCTTTAAAACACTTTATTACCGCAAATGCGTAAAATTTCAGATATCATATTGAAGCATTCAATAGACAATCTAAAGTTATTTATGAACAAATATGAATGTTTTGCCAATTTATCGGGTTTAATCGTTACCTAAAATGTTGTTAGCAATAAAAGCTGGAAAAACTGTTTTGGGCATCCAGTTTCTCTAACTAAAGACGTAATCTAAGAGATATGGATCAAACAATCTATTCTCTAATAGAGAAAGTTTTCTCTGTTTTGTCAGCTTTAATATGTTGTTGTAATCATTGTATTTCTGTAAAGCTAAATCTAGGTTTAAATCTTAAAAAGAGGTAAATATTTTTTGACAGACTTGCCACAAATATTGATATGAAGCTTTTTGTCTGATTTTGATTAGAGGTATTCCTCAGTTTGCTTGATTTATTTGTCCATAAATATTCATAATATTTCTAGCATGAAATATTATATACCTTGTCTCAGATATACAACTAGAATAGCAATGGAATCCTGGAATCTATACTATAATTCTACATGATATTTGCAATATAACAAACTATCTTGGATATTCTTGGAATAATTTGGCGTCGTAAGCTTTCATGTCTACCCTCGATTGTCAATTGTTAGGATGACCAGGATAGCAAGTACAATTCCATGATAAACTTACTTTCATTTTTTTTTATTTTAAATTTAAGTACATTTCAGTCCTGAAATTGCTGATCTTTGAACGTTTTCATTTTTTAGATTGAGGACGGGTTCTAACTTAGCCCTGAAACTTTTGGAATAGTTAAAATTTGCAGACTTTTCGTCAAGTGTGTTGTTATTCCCCAAAAAACACAAATACGCAGTAGAAACGTTACAATTATTATTAAGAAAATAAGTAGTAACGTAATCCTTTAAGTAACATTTTAAAAAAGTAGTATTTACAAGCAAGGTATTGAAATAAATACCCATTGTTGCCACAGTTATTGCTGCAATTGAAAATACTTTATTCGCTTCAAAAATTCCATAAAATATCCCATATTGGGACAAAAAACATTGACACTTTGTTTGAAATAAGTTATTTTTTAGACAAAAAAAGCAAATTGCATACATATTTAATAGATTTTTCATTTTTATATAGCCTGCAAGGATTGGTTAAGTTGTAAGATCGTTCGCACACACGTCTCACTTTACGACAGTCTGTAGAATTTCTTTATGACTTTTCTCAACTACGAAAGCCAGTTATTTTGGCTCCAATTTCGCCATATCTCAGCGACCTAGCGCTGAAACTATTGTTGCACGATCTTATCGAAATGTATGCAGTATGCTTTGAGATGCAGATCCGGACGTTATCTTCTTTAGTACGTGGTTCAAATGGCTGCTCGCTGGCTGGCACACCAAACTCAAATCCCGGAAGCTGGATTCAGACTTCTCTCATTTCGGAATCCCTACCAGCTTAAAACTTCTAAGTCTTGTTTTAGCTACGTTTCTAACTTATTGCGCTCTTACTGTTCACATTTACTTATAGAGACTTATTTTATGTTAAATCGGATTGACAGTTGTTTTCGAGTTGTGTAGCGTGCATTCTAAATTAGATTAGGATTATTTTCGGAGTTGGTAAAGGACGTTTCTTAATCTGAAATAGAGAAGTGAATTTAGCTTGTATTGAATTTCAAGCAAATGCTAATAGAAAAATTCGAAAAAAAGAGGCAAATAACAAGTATATCAAAATTATTAACACACTTCAACGAAAAATATAAGAATTAAACAAATTACAAAAAATACATTATTTAGATACGACCATAAATATGCAATTAAATACAGCATATATAGATGTGGAAAACTCGATTGGTTTGTGTAAACAATTGTCAGTAAAATACTCATACTGTTTTCTGAATGATAATTCTGGCATCTCTGGTTCTTATTTTTTCTGAGTTATTTGGGAATAACACCACATAAACTGTATATTTCAAAAGTTTCAAGGTCGAAATCAGACCCCGTTGTCAATGGTATTACACAAAATGAAGAAGAATACTTGTATACTCTCTTCGAGGTGTCGTTCCTTTATACGCAAGACAATATACATTATATATTATATATAATATATATTGTTTCTGGTCAGGGAACCTTCATCAGTTGCGCTTCACACAATTTAATGTGCTCTCGAACACTTCTTTATGTATTTGATACATTTCTTTAAATTTGAAGACCCGACATGTAAGACCGACATCTAGGATTTTAGAGAAAATTAGCACACAGAGGTTCCGAATCTGGACCCGTTCCGTGTAATTGCTGTTCTCCCTTAACTCCTAGGACAGAATATCACTATAAAATTTTCAGGTTACTTCACCTGTCAGGTGTCATTGTCATTGCGTACAATGGAATGACACCTCGAAGAGGGTATTCAATATCTCTGACAGGTGAAGTAACCTGAAAATTTTATCGTGACATTCGGATTCGGAACCTCTGTGTGCTAATTCTCTCGAAAATCCTAGATGTCGGTCTTACATCTCGCGTCTTCAAATTTAACGAAATGTATCAAATACATAAAGAAGTGTTCGAAAGGACATTCAATTGTGGGAAGCGCAACTGATGAAGATTCCCTGACCAGAAACAATATTCCCTGACCAGAAACAATAAATATTATATATAATATATAATGTATATTGTCTTGCGTACAAAGGAATGACACCTCGAAGAGAGTATTCAATATCTCTGACAGGTGAAAATTTTATCGTGACATTCTGTCCTAGGAGTTAAGGGAGAACAGCAATTACACGGAACGGAAGATTCGGAACCTCTGTGTGCTAATTCTCTCAAAAATCCAAGATGTCGGTCTTACATCTCGCGTCTCCAAAGAATACTTGTGTTCGATTAACCTAGCATTTGTTCTTTTACTCAATTGCTTGCAATAAATAGTAAAATTTTAAAATACCAGAGTCATTATTGGACTAAATAACTTTCAACTACACTGTATTTATACACCCGATAAGGTTAATTTCATTATCCATATTGAAGCATCGATTAAATCTTCCTTCTCGAATATTTTCTATTGTCAAATTCAGAGATTAGCAGCAAATGTGAGGAAACGTAATATTCTCGGGTTTGAATGAATAACATGTTTCACAGATTTGTATTAACCAATACAACTTATCGAAATTAACCATAGCAATGTTAACCGCAGTAACCTCCTATATTTTGTATCTTAGTCATATTTATAAACTACCTACCAGATATATTTGCAATAATAATTTGAACGTTAGGTTGAACTATCCTCGAAAGACTGAAATATAAAAAAATATTTATTTATAAACTTCAAGCGTATGACTAGACAGACATCTACAAGTTCCAGGGAAAGGAGCCACTGGATTTCCTAAATAGCTACGCTAGTAACCATACATATCAAAGTGGGTATCTTCTGGCTTTTTGACGCTATGTAGAGTTTTACCGCCAGAAAATATATCTTTTATAGCCAAAATACTATATTGCGACTTGAAGTGTCTTAGCATTGAATACAATAATTGTATAAATCCTTTTTGTTTCGGCAAATTACTTCAGAAATGCGATTTTCTTAATTAAATGATTTATTTGTTGGTTATACTAATAACTAATACAAAAGCAAACTATTTACCCAAAAATAATGCAAATGCTATCAAGTAGGCTATACTAATATTTTCTAATACACAGTATTGGCAAACAAAGATATAAAATCTCCATATTTTTGGTCAATGCTCAACAGTGAATGCTAACTCCTTCAAATTTCGGTCGAAATGACTGCACTAAAGACTAGTGACAATTAAACAGTTGGTTGCTTCACAATTAGATTGGATATAAAAAAAAGAAGCAGCCGGGGTGATGGGCTGATTAGGACTGCAAAATGTATATTTTTGTTCATGTATTTCAAGAATATATAAAATTATATAAATATAAAATTTATTCTATGAAAAACACGATTAATTGGTGAAAATTGAATCTTAAAATCAAACATTCCAAAATTTCGGGGGGGTTTGAACCCCCAGACCCCACCCCCCGCTGGCTACGGGCTTGGCCGGGGTATCACAGTTTATTGTGTTTTTAATTGCCTTTCTACCCCCCTCACCAATTGGTATTAAAGTCTCTTGCAACAATCAGATGTAAAACTCAAATTATACATTAAATTATAGAGTTCATACATTTAACACATTATTTATATGTTCTGATATTCAAAATTAATACTTTACGTTAAAAAATTAACACCTATGTAAAAGAAATCAAACAAAAAATTTATTAGATTAGCTCTAGTGTGACAGGATTGTGATACATTAACCAGACAAATATAAACAATTAATTATACATTCATAATGGCAAATTTCATTATGATAATACCTCCTATATCTCTCTATACAGCTCGAGTAGTTTTTTGCTAGAAGCGTCGCGACGACTAACGACGCTTTGTTGATAATATACGCACGAATTCACTGTGTGAATAAAGACTGCAAAAGTGCCATGCATCAAGTCCGATGCCGCCATTACTTTCGCCAAATGACTCTTACAATTGCGATGTGACTTATCTTTTAAATTATCTACCCTATAATGTGTAATGAAAAAGAAGATGAAGTTTCGATGGTTATTTCTTTTCTTTTTTCAAGATATAAAAGATGAAATGTGGTCGGTCGCTTTCTGAAGTTTGAGTTTGAATATATTCAGACTGGTAAATAAAGGGGTATCAGTCTTGAAATGTTGAATCTTTCTATATGACTTTATTTGTGTTGTAGGTGGTTGTGGTTTGTAATGGTTTATATGGCATATACAGGGTGAGCCATTTTAATATATGCAAAGTTTATTCAAAACTTATTCAAGGCGAAGGGGACACCTTTTGGTGCAATTAATTTTGACTTTGAGCATCATTCTCAAGGTCATTTGCAAGTCAGGGTGTTTTTTTTAATGGGAAACCCTGTTTTTGACACTGTATTCGGAAAAAGCGGGAATTTTTACGTCTGAAGTGGTATTAGTACAATTTTTTGTGAACTTCAAAAGGTTCATGTCAAGGTCAAAAGCTTAAAAACCTGACATGTCCTTTTTCACATTTTTTCGACTAAATTACAATGACACAGTCACCTGAGTGATAATTATCGTATCACAGTAATGGAAAAAATACATTTTGAAATAAATTTTCTTGTTTTCAGGCGTAAAATTCCCCGCTTTTCCCTAATTCGGTGTCAAAAACACGGGTTGTCATTAAAAAAAACTCTGACCTTCAAATGACCATGATAATGAAGTTGAAGGTCAAAATTAATTGCAGCTTGAACAAGTGTTGTATGAACTCTTTTTTCATACCATGCTTAGGAACGAAACAATTGGGGTGCATAGATTAAAATGGCCCACCCAGTATAAACATATATTATACACGTTTTCGTCGATATTTAAAAAGCATTTTGTGATTTCCTTGGAAAATATCGTTGATACTCTCAAATTATCGTAACATAAGCTTCTGACAACAAATCCATTATTGTAAATAATAATTTATTTATAAAGATCTAACTTGTATAAGAGTCCTGCTTTCTAGTAAAGTTTTGTACATAGGCCGTTGATTTTTTTTTCAAATGCTATGCACGCCTTCCACTTGGTGTAGATTCTAATCATGTTTAAACTACAGACCGATAGAGTATATAAACTTTACAGATCAATTAAAAAACTGAATATTGGTGATTAGATCTTTTAAATCCAATCATACGACTCTAAAAGTTAAATTTCATGTAGGTTTTCATTAACATAATATGTTTTCTTATCTGCATCTTGTATGTAGTTATGTGTGTGTAGTATTCAACGTTAGGTTAGATAAACTCTTGATGAATTTCTTATTGCCCATTGTTTTCTTAATTAAGATATATTTACTTCCCTTGACTTTTATCTGAATTTCCAGGCCCAGATAGAATTTTACCAATATGTTTGTTTTATGTAGTTAAAAACATTTTTTACATTTTTTAAAAAGTTATACATTTTATGGACCATTTTTTGGGGGACTCCATAAAATGTTATTAACTCACCAACTAATTGGTAACAACTAGAACCTAACTTTCTTTCACATTCTTCATCTTAAGTTTCTCTAATGTCTAATCTATATTTTTTTAGCCATGTGCCTCCGTTCCTTTTACCTATGATCTCATACCATTTTATCCTTTTATCTTCTATTAATCTTTTTTTTCTATGTACCTCCATTAGCCCATTTTGGTAACATTTGTATGAATTTCTTTGTTTTTTTCCATCAGTTCTGTCTATATTTTCTTTTATTGAAGAACCTTGGTGTAATTTTTAAGTCTTCAGTTCCGTTATAAGCTATTTTTTTGTTTTGTCGCTGTTCTCGTTTGTTCACTGAATTATTATGTTCTTTATTACATTTCCATCTATTGTTATGTTCGTCTTCATGTCTTCTCGTTCTAGGTACTCCATATTAGCTGTCATGGTGTTGTATAAGTTTTGAGTTATTTTAATGTAATTTTTCCTCACTACTTGCTTTGTCACTGCCTGTTATTGCGTCTGCAAGGTTACCTATCATAAGCCCTCCTTAAGTCAATGAAGAAGGTGTGGGTGCTCATATTTGTTGTGATCTGTTTACAAGTATATCTTTGAAATCATGTTCGATTATTTCTTTAATCCTGAGTTGGTGAGTGTACCTTCAACAGCATCATCGGTATAAATTATGGATCTTTTGCACTTTTCAGGTCTGTTATTGCGTTTTAACAGTAGAGTAATTCCTTCTTGTTCTTCAAGTTTACTGCAGTCTGTGCCAAATTTTTATTTAAGAACCCTGGTCTACTTTGGGCCTTTAATGTCTTCTGATACCGAATTCGGTCAATAATATCTGGAAGTAATTAATTGACATGTTGCTTTATAGAAAAAATTGACGGGAGAAAATTCATACGAACAAATAAGGTCTCGTATTATTGCTTGCATAGGTACTCACAATTATTGTTACGTTGGTCCATAAACACAGCACGGATTTATTGACAAAAGGTCTACAAAAACCAACCTGGTAGCAATTACTCAATATATCTCAGAAGCACTGGACACCAACACACACCTTGACGTGATCTATACAGATTTCAGTAAGGCATTTGACAGAATTAATCATAGAATTATGTTAAACAAGCTGTCAGATTTTGGATTTTCTATCCAAGCAGTAAATTTCCAGTCTTAATTATCAGATACAGATACATTTACGTGACTTATAATGGCTTCAAATCGGACTCATACTTAGCTAAATCAGGAGTTCCTCAAGGGTCGAATTTAGGACCTCTGCTATTTCTGTTGTTTATTAATGATTTATGTAATACAATATCGACAGAAAAGTTATGCTTCGCTGATTACTTCAAGATGTTTTCTGCAATAGAAGGTGTAAATGATTGTCATAATATTCAGAGCCAATTAGTATCTATAGACAACTGGTGTAATAGAAATAATCTAAATTCAAATGCGAAAAAAAAGTAGTGACATATACCCGAAAAACGTCAGCCTTATTCAAGTCAAGGTACATTGTTGGAGCGAAATACTACTATTAAGGATTTGGGAGTTATCTTTGACGATAAATTAACCTTTGTAGAGCACATATCTGTAAAAACATCTGAAGCATTAAAGTCTTATGGATTTTTATTGAGAAACTGCCGAGTCTTTACTAATATTTCCGCATTGAAAACATTATATTTTGGGTATGTTTGTTCGAAAGTTGAATATGCAAGTAAAACTTGGCGTCCATATTATGATATTCACAATAAACGTGTCGAAAAGGTCCAAAGAAAATTCCTGAAATATTTGGTTCTCAAAAGTGATGGATAACTAGTGATGAGTTATGTAAACGTTTTCAACTGCCTTCTTTGCAACTAAGGAGAACTTGTGCATCTGTTGTATTCTTGTTTAAATTAGTAAAAAATATGGTAAACTGTTCGGAATTGTTAAATCAAATTAATTTTAATGTACCTACGTTTCACTCAAGGAAACACCTAGCGCTAAGGCCACCAAGAGCCAGAACAAATATATTGTTGAAATCGCCAGTTTATGTTATGTGCAATAATTTTAATAATATATGCAATTATTGTGATATTTTTACATGTATCCTAAATCAAATTAATTAATTGTCCTGTATATGGGAGACTGTTGGACAATAAAGCATTTATTTATTTATTTATTTTATTTATTTATTTATAAAAAATGTTAATACTAAATAAATACTCCTATTCCTGAACAGGAAGTTGCAAAATAGGTGGTGTCATGCCAATGAAGTATAAATCGCATTTTTTTATCATTCCGTTGAAATTATTAATTCCCATTTATTTCCAAATGACGTGTCGTTGTTTCTCCATAAATGCTTCGAATATTTCACATGAAACAAAATGCAAGAGAGAAACAGTTGTCAATGGTATCTGCCGCGGAAAATTATTTCCCATTATAAGTTATCCTCAATTTCCATAATAGAGTCATGAATTCCCTCTCTCGTTAGGTTATACATCACAATATTAACGTGGGCTTTATGAAGTGACTCATGCGTAAGGGCAGACTTACCAAGACATATTGCACCACCACTCACGTATGGACATTTATTACTTATTGATGGCAATATACCGGTCTGAACGTGATTGGTTAGTATCGTGTCCTATAGGGCAGATGCCATTTTTATAATTCGATAATTTTAAATTGTCAATAAGGCGTGTTATTGTTGCTTGAGGGTATGTACGTTTTAAATCATATTCGACAACTTCGAGTATTATGTATCTATAATAGAAAACGACAGAGAATTTCGAATGCATCCTGATCTGTTGCAACTGCTGTTTATGAGAAAGCAGATGTGTGATTTATTGGCCCGAGATGTTGTTGTTAAGTTTAAATCAATTACAAACAGTTTAAAATTTTGGCTAAAGCTTTGTCTCTGGATAATGCATTGTAAAACGAATTAACAATAAATCACGCCTTTTGTAGGGGAAAAACTGAAAGTTTTTGATCAAGCGGAATAATTCGATTTAGCATTTCAAAGAATCAGGCTTGCTTTCTAGTAAAACTGAAGAAAGAAATATTTTTTTTCTGACAAACAAAAAAAAACAGTTTATTGTAAATAGTGTTGTAAATATGGTTATAAATTATTAGGGCATGCTTAGGTAACAGACATGTATCAGACTGCAGGAAGTTTTATAATAATGATTAAAACTAATTTACATAAATTTGACTTACGAAATGATCCAATTTTGAAAAAGGTAGTACCCTCATAAATTCACAAAATATATTTTTTAAAACTGATAATTTTACGTTTGTGTTTTAACTTATCTGATAATTTTAATTGTCTTCTAAGTGATAATTTTACGTTTGTGTTTTTACTTATTAGTTAAGAACATAACTATATGTATATCAAGAATAAATACTAGATTGACAGGTTATAAAATCAATAGTTTACTACAACATATATTATAATAATAACAATTTTTCTGATCTACACAGAGTCATGTGCCAGGTTGATGACTCAACACCACTGCAACTGACACAACAACATGTCCAATTACACCACCAGACCACACATCAGAAACTGCTCAAATGGAAAGAGAAGCCCTTTCATGGAAGACATATAAATGACGTCAACCAAGATTATGTCGACAGTGCAGCGTCGAACTACTGGTTGATTTCTGGTCATATGTTTTCTGAAACGGAAGGCTTTATATTGGCAATCCAAGATCAAGTAATTCCAACTAAGAAGTACATCGTTAAAGAGCCTTCTATTAACAACGACAGATGCAGGTACGGTTGCCAAACATCTGAATCTATCCAGCATATCACAGGGGGTTGTCAAGCGTTCGTTGCAACTGAATATAAAGAACGACCATGCTGTGGCAAAAATACTTCACCAGGAACTAGCACTGAAACCTGAATTATCACAGTCGGTAAGATTACCATAATACAAATACAAACCAGAAACGATACTGACCGATCGGACTGTTGCTCACAATAGACCAGATATAGTTTTGGTAGATAAAGTCTCTCGGAAAACAACTTTAATTGACATAGCAATTCCTAACAGCAATAATATAAATATCAAGCAGGTTGAGAAAATAACCAAATATAGAGATTTGGAATTTCGAACAACGACTCAGTGGGACATGAACAACACACGATTTGTACCAATTGTTATGTCAACGACAGGACTAGTCCAAAAACATCTATTAAACAATTTAAAATACCTCGGTTTGGACCAACATCTTTACAGACAAATGCAAAAAGTCTTCCTGTTGGGAACAGCCCGGACGCAAGAAATTCATGGGAAACTGCCCCCACGACTCCAACTACGGGACTGAAAACCTGGCAAGGGCTCCCACAGAGCTAAAGCCTTTTGATACCTAGGATATCTGGGGTTTAGTGAATTTTCCCCTAAAGGCACTCATAGCGTGCCTTAGAGGGAGTTTGATGCCATACAATGTATGGTCAAGTCGGGGGACAATAATAAATATTGAACAATTATAACGAAAAGTTCGGGTTTCATATGCCAGGTTGATGAACACCACTGCAACTGACTGAACAATACATCCAATTACACGATCAGAAACTGCTGAAATGGAAAGAATAGCGTCTTCATGTAATACATATAAATGACGTCAACCAAGATTATATCGACAGTGCAGCGTCGAACAACTAGTTCATCTCTGGTCATATGAAATATAAGGCTTTATATTGACAATCCAAGATCAAGTAATTCCAACTAAGAACTATCTAAATTGCATCGTTAAAGGTCCTTCTATTAACAACGACAGATTCAGGTACGGTTACCAAACATCTGAATGTATCCAGCATATCACAGAAAGTTGTCAATCGTTCGTTGCAACTGAATATAAAGAACGACACGATGCTGTGGAAAAAATGCTGCACCAACTAGCATTGAAACTTGAACTATGACAGTCGGTGAGATTACGATACTATAAATACAAACCAGAATCTGTTTTAGAAAATAACAACTTCAAGCTGTACTGGGACCGAACGATACTGACTGATCTGACTGTTGCTCACAATAGACCAGATAGCTTTGGTAGATAAAGTCTCTCGGAAAACAACTTCAATTGTCATAGAAATTCCTAACAACAATAATATAAAAATCAAGCAGGCTGAAAAATAGCCAAATATTGGAATTTGGAATTTCAAATAAAGACTCAATGGGACATGAACAACACACGAACTGTACCAATTGTTATTTCATCAACAGGAGTAGTCCCAAAACATCTTATGAATGTATTTCACAAAATAGTTTCACTTTCGTTGACACCGACTTCATAAAAAGTACATAACTATTGTAGAAAAAAATTATATCATGCTTTATGGTTAGGTTTTTCCTTTTGAATTCGGTTTTTGTTTTTTATTTAATGTATTTATGAATTAAAATATCCTAGTAAATGTTTTTAGCGGGCATCCCAAGAAATTTAATATTTTAACTACCAGTCAAGGCGTCCATTGCTTTTCTTTTTTTAATTTTTAATGACACAAACCGCAACAATAAAAAATTACAACACCACAAACACAAAACTCTAATTTTTTTATTTCAAATGAATAGAAAATGTTTTATAAAATATTTGATGTAGTGCTATTAAATGAAATTTTGTTTTGACATTCATATTATATATTTACTAAAAACTTATATAAAAGAGAAAACACAAAAACGAAAAATACACTTTATTTTGATACAAATACTGTTTGTATTTTGTGAAATTTGACAAAGGCATTGTATGCCGAAACACGTGTCGTTCTTTCAAAATAAAGTGTAAATGTCGAAATGTATTTTTCGTTTTTGTGTTTTCTCATCATGAATTTACATGAAGTATCAGCCACAATTGTAGTCTCGTCCAATTTAAACTACTGTAAACTGTGAGATTTCCAACTAGCAAAAGAGCATAAGAAATGAAGCAAAAAAGCGTAAGAAACGTCATCAGTCATGTTGAAGGTCCTTTTATCGCGAAGATGTTCATAATGAACGACATAAACTTTATGTGTGATAGTCAAGTGAGTGTACCAACATGTGTTATCTGAAATGTGATCTGATTTCATTAATGAAGCACCCGTGTGGACTTAAATGACTTAAGTGAGTTTTTAATTTGTCAACTAGAAAGCTGCACCGAAGCCCAAGAATGGAATCTAGAACGCTGGTACTGCAACTCCGTGGGAAAATTAAAGAAAACCGACCGACTACGAATTGCTGAACATTACGTATATCTATAAGTCTATAAAAGGCATCCTCGCATAAGTTAATCTAGATTGACAAGGTTGTTAATGCAAACATTAAAAAATTGTGGCTAATTAAATAATGCAGCAGTTGTACAAATGCTGCAGTCCTGAAAGCTCCGTCCGAAGACAGAAGAAAGAAGTTGCACCTGCCTTGCAACTGGTGTTCCGTCCTTCTGCAGTGGTGTGTTTTTGCAGCAGCAAATATTTTAATAATATTAAATAATTCCACGACAACGAACCATTTCTCGATGATAAATCGATGCAGGTACTAAATACGACCCGCCAATAATGTAAAAGCTGGGACGGTGTGTCTCGAAGAACAGACATGACGATCGCGACGGCCGGCCAAAAAAGGACGGAGATAGGTGGCCAATTAAAATTTTCTAAGTGCGGTGTTCGTTATAAAGAATAAACCGGCCTTTATCGCCATTCTGAATGCGTCGGAAATGAGACTCCAATTACAAGTAAAACCGAGCAAGCGTCAGGCATGTCCCAACTTCGTGCCGTTGAAACAACACAACGACAGCCGACAGACTTTCCGCACAAATAAAATTCCTGTTCAGGACCAAGAATTAAAATTCTTGACAGTTGTAAAACGACACACCATCGCTACGCCGACCTTTCCATATCTTTTGTTTCAATGCACACTCTTTACAATTACCCTGTGACGAGCTCTTGCTAGTCTCTTGTTAAAAAAAAAAATATTTTGTTATTTAAAACACGAGATTTTGAGAAACTCGTTTGAAATATCTAAATTTGTAGTGTTACAACTTTTCTTACAATTTCTTCCTGTATAGTCTTCATACTTATTCGTTGTATTTCGTATTTTAGTTAGTTTCATTTTATGTTTCTATTCCATTCTTCCTAGCCGTCTGTCTACAGAATTTGTTCCAATAAGCGAATTCTATGTTGTGAATTCGTAATAGCACTAAGCTGGAGCGCTCTTTACACCAAGATTTTCAAATGCCCTAGTGCGTGCAACACCGCAGTCGTGTCAACACGATGGCTATTGTTACAGCCACATCTACCAGTTGGTTCATCATCTATACCCTGCGTTTTGGGGAAAGGACACCTAGTTCCTTTACTATGGAGTTAGTTCGGTGGGGAACTTAGCCTTCTTCTTAAAGCCCACATTTCAAAGGCTTCTATCCGACTACTATCTGCCTTTTGATTGATTCTCTCTAGACAATGGTGCATGTACTTGCGACGTTATTTACAAGCAAATTATTGTCTGTCGTAAGAGTTAATACAAATCATTATGGCTGATACGAAAACTCACATTTCCACTGCTTCTTCGACATCCGTGACGAATTCATCACCACAAACCCACACAGTAGCAAGCAAGGAAATAAAAGCCACGAAAACCCAAGGGCTAAACCTTTCCATCTACGGAGATCTGAGATGTCAACAACGCTATCAAAGGTTTAAAGGAACGTGGTGGATCATCTTTGCAAGCCATCAAGAAATATGTTGCTGCTAACTACAAGGTCGATGCCGAGAAAGTAGCGCCTTTCATCAAGAAATACTTAAAGTCAGCCGTCGCTTCAACAGATTTAGTTCAAACTAAAGGAAAAGGTGCTTGTGGTTCTTTCAAATTGACAACTTCGTCCTCTTCAGGAGCATCGAAACCGGCCAGCCGTGAAAAAAATCTGAGATTGGAGGTAGAGCAAAGAAGTCACTTGCAAAGCGAGCAGCTTCCAGTGTTAAACCCAAGCCGACAAAGAAGCGGGCGACTGAGGGGCAGCAAATAAAAACGACCAAAAAGACTAGGGCTGCAACCAAACCTAAGAAGTTACCGCAACTGAAAAGAAGACTTCTACTCCTAAATCCACCTCATTTACAACAACTTCCACAACATCATCATCAGTTTCGTTTGCATCTAAAGCGACGTCCCCTTCGAAAGCAAAAAAAACGGTAAATGTGCCCCTACAAAAAGACCGAAAACTACAAAATCCGCGGTATCCCCGAAGACGAAGAAAGCAGCTTCTCCCAAAAAAAAAAGAAATAAATGGAAAACAATTTCATCGACATTATTTACACTATTTTCATATGGATGACCAAGTCTTCTTGCAGATGTTGTGTAGAAGAGAGATGCCAACTTCGTTCAAGTATTTCAAAGTTTCGACACAAAGGGTATCTATGCATGTGATTTATTTTTTTAACCGTTTCTTTTGCTCGCTTTTCGACTTTATTACCTCTAACTGACACACAACTTACAAGCGTGTGCAAAATTTCACTTAAACGACACAAAAACAAATGAAGTCAACTTCATAATGTTTTCTTTCAGGTTGCTACGGTATTTATTAGTAGTCTTGTATTGCTAACGGATCAGAGTTTGTACGCATTTATATAGTCACCAGGATCAAAACTTAGACTGATTTGTATATCAACAGTGTAAGACTGAATAACACACACAGTTAATACAAGTCAGCTGTGTATATGTATATATATATATATATATATATATATATATATATATATATATATATATATATATATATATGTATATATAAAGGGACCTAAAATGGACTCTTGAGGTGTTACTATTTATGATTTCGATGTATCTTGTTGTGTCCGAACATTTTGCTATCTGCCTTGCAGATAAGACCTAAGAAATCTTTTAACCAACCCGCATACTCCGTAATGTACTAACTAGTACGACATATATTAACGAGTGATCAAAAAGTTCCAAAGCTTTAAAAAGTCCAACAATACCCCTATAATAAATTTTTTACCTCCTAACCATTTTATGATGTTGTCACGTAACTTGATCAATAACTTTTAATGTATATAACTCATAATTTACGTATAAATAATTCTTTAATGAAAACTAACTGGTGTGCAGGTGTTTATTATCAGATGTGCAGAAAGAAAAAAAATCAGTGGGTATTTAATAGGCTTACTTCAAACATTTTCTTTTCTGAGCAACTCCACAAAGTCTGAGCAAAAGCCTGGCATTCTGCACTGTCCCACTAGTCTTCCTGGGCACAGTAATTAATAAATACTTAAAGCAGATAAAATACTCACTATTTGCAGTATCAATGTAACTAATGGGATTAAATATTTATGCATAATTATCGTAATGCCCGCATAAATTCATTAACAGGCAATGTCTTTCCCTGTTGCAGACTGATCATTTATCATATTCTCCACAACCTGTCTGGACTATGTAATGAGTAGAATGCATACGCGTGCAGAGTGTGGACATTTGCACTTCATTAATAAAATTACAATTTCAGATTGAAAATAAAATATTACGCCCTTTTCTGTAAACTTCCGGTAAATAACTCAAGCCGTAACGAGCTTGGACAGTTCTTTTTTAGGCCTATCTGACGACTGAGATTAATTTAAATTTACAATGGTGTGTTATAACTCAGATAAGGAGGGAACAATCGATAACTGGGAGTTACACGTTACACGAAAATGCATTCAAGAAATAGAAAATGCAATGGAAGGAATTATTTCGCAAGAATGCATAAAAACATCGAAAGTGAATAAAGATAAGGTATGGAGTAGTCAGATGTGGATAAGAATTAATTCTTAATGTTTTTTAAACGTACTTAGCCCCCAGTTAAATTAAAATAACTAGTACAGAGTACGATTTCACACTCGTGTAAATAATAAGGCTTCCTTGGTAGGATCTCTAGTAATTAGTTTTTCTTAATCACCTAAACTACTATTTATTTATTTTAAAATGATGATTGTTTCAGTCTTCACTTGATGAAAATTTATTTTTAAGATTACTTAATAACAACAAACACTTAAATATTATTTAGAAATGGATGTTGAGATTAAGTAAGGGGGATGGATTAGTATCCGTTTGGTCTTTTTGAGGTATATGGTTTTATTTTAATAAGTGGTCAGCAATGTAGATTTATTTTGTTGTTGATTTTCAAAAGTTTTAATGTGTTCATGCCAACTTGAATTGAAAGATCATCCAGTATGACCAACATAAAAATTGGGATAACGCCGACAGTTCAACGTATAGACACCCGAGTTAGAATTTTTATCAGTCTTGTCTTTGTTATTTTTTATATGTCTAGATAAGTTTTTGTTTATTGTGAAGGCTGTATGTATCTTCCTGTTCTGTAAAAATTGGTATTGGGGTTAGACTTCTTTTATAGCAGTTTTCTTTAATTTTCTGTTTAATGAGTTCTCAATAAGTTGAGTGTTGTAACCGTTGTTGAGTGTCATGAGTTTGATTCTTTCAGTTTCCTTATCAAAGTCGGTTGTGTTAGCTGGTATTGTCACGAGTCTGTGTAACATACAGTGATATGCAGCAAGTTTATGTTGTATGGGGTGGTGTGAACTATTGTGGATGGTAAGATCAGAGTGTGATGGTTTATGATAAATGGAGTGTGTGTTTGTTGTATTTTCATTGTTAGATCTAGGAAATTTAATGTGTTATCTGTTTCTGTTTCAACTGTGAATTTTATGTTGGTGTGTATTTGGTTTAAGTAGTTGTGTAATAACTGTAATTCTCGCAGTGTACCAGTAAAACATACAATGACATCATCGACGTATCGGTACCGATACAGGATTTTGTTATTCTCCATGAATATTTCAGATAAAAGGGGATTTAAAGGGTTGGCCACAGTTAAAAAAAATGAAAATATAACCAAGAGTTTTGTTGTTTTTAGTAATCATTTTAAATTATTCAATAAATAATTTTCCAAGATATCAGTTCGTTGTCTGGCTTGTAAAGAATTTAAAGTCTTGAACAGCTTAAAATACTGTTTAAGCCGTGCCCACATTTCTTTAATTAAAATAAAATTAAGCCCACATATTTTTATCATGGGAGACATACATACACATACATATATTTAAATGTGAGGTTACAAGATTTTATTATAGCTAAATTAATATTATTAGTATGTTTGCGTGATTAGTCTATTGAAATAACGAAGCTTTTATGTAGTTTTACTGAAGTTGGTTGATTATAAATTATACAATCAATAGATTTTTATCACTTAATTATTGATACTTATTTCAAACAATCTCAATTATAGCTTTATGGTATTATTAGCCAAGAAACGCCTGATTCAGCTCCTGAGAAAAATCAGTGGGTGTCGCTCTTCAACATCTTATGAATGGTGGAGTGATGTTTCTGTATGGTCGTTGCCTTTCCTTCCTATTCGTTCTCTGTTTGAAGCATAAGTTATAAGCTGGGAAGTTTATGAAATGTGTCACAGTTATCTTTCTCAGGTGTGGGTAAATGATACACGTCACGTGTTGACTTTCAAGCACCGCCTCTCATTGTCTATAATTATAGGTTGGAACTCGAGTCGGTACTACGCCAGGTAATGATAGTACGCAATTACGCTACCGTAAATTATAATTAATCGGTCTTTGATTTTGCTTGCAAAGTGCGGCATCATTTATCCCCATTTCGTTTGTACGTATACGCGCATTTGTTTAATTCTTTCTGTTTGCGGTTTTTCACTTAAATGGTCGGAATGACGTGACGAGAGAAAAATTATTCGTTTGGTGCTGATTGAATACGACTAATTGGAAGTATTTTAATTAAGGTATGGGCTTATAAAAAACCCGTATTAGCTACAAATGAACATGTGGTAGAATAAAAGCTTGCGACAACTATTTCGAACATATGTTGATTACTCAGCGTCTAAGTTTTAAAAAATTAATACAACATTTTTTTATTTGTTGTAGATTGATAGTGTTAACTGTTGAGTATTTTACAAATAAAGCACTAATTGACAATTTACGTTGGATTAAAACACATGAATTGTAAGACGTCTTGGTCTACTACAATGTAAAAATTTGGGACGAAGATTTCCAGGCTACGTTAATTGAATTTTTGTTGCACCTCATCTGCAGCTAATAGATACGTCATTGCTGTTTAAGTTCTATTTTACCACAATTCACATAAACTAAAATAAAATGGTTTCCGTGCTTTTAATAACGAAGTCCTAAACTTAAATGCGTTAATATTAAAAAACTAACTGTAAAATCTGTTTTTGAGGAAGATGTATAATTTCAAAACTCTAGCCATAATATTGCATCAACTTTATGGGGTATCATTCTGCTTACAGGTTGTCTCAATCATCTTCGTTGTTTCATTGTTCACCTTTAATTTTGATATTCTCTGTATTCCACTGCTTATCATAGCTTCAATCCTCCCTCCTGCGCCATATACCATATCCGGCCTCACGTACACTCTTTTTTTTGCAGCCACATCGATAGTCGAATGGCAAAGCTTTGTGGATTGTCAAGATTTCTATACTATCGTCGTAGATAGATTTTACATGCTGATACTTGTTTGATAAATTTCCCCCCATTTAGCTGAAGTATTTTGCTCATGCCAAATCCGGTTCAGAGATAATGCGTAGTATAGTATATTTGTTTTGAATGTACCCATGCGGACTTTACGATGTTCACTGGCTGATCTGTAAGCCCTGTATTACGGAATATTTGGTGAGTATTATATTCAGCATAGTCGACTTGTCAGATTTATGTATTTTGGGTGGAGAAGTTTCATGTATTCTTAGGATGTTGCATTTATCAAATTTATGAAGCGGAGATACTACAACATATTTCATCATAAATGAAGGTTATTATTAAGGTTACCTCATCTATGCTAGCAGTTTCAGTGAGGTGCCCAAGACAATTACCTTTCATTGGTTCCCGGGTCGGTATTATGGTTACACTTATTTCAAACTCAACCTGTATTCTTCTATTTGTTATTTTTATGTTAAATAGTAGTACGCATGTTTCAGTAACTGGATTCCTGTCTTTTATTTCATTGGCTTGGTTGGCCTATAGTTTTGTCCTGTGTCTAAGCTGCCTAGTTATCTAACTAACTGTTTTCAAATTATTGTTTTTTTATCGAGACCCAGTTCTATAGATTGTGTCTTGTGCCAGTTGCCTATCTATACGCTGTATACACATTTTGATTTGTAATTGCTAGGAAGCAATGTGTCGTAAGATATCACGTTTTTGAACAAGTCTGCTGTTTAACATATCCATCAAAAATTATGATCATAACTCTTAACTTATTTTGAACTTCTACATGGAGTTTTTTTTTTTTGTTTCTTGACGAAGTAGGCTTTACAATTACTAATACAGATTGTTTTATTTGCTGTCACCGTAAGTCCATTCCAGTTTGAAATTGCCATCGAGTATATAACTATCCTTCAATTTGCCTAATCATGACAGGTTAGATCAGACCCAATTTTGGTTGCTGTTTTTTATTCCAGTTCCTGTCATTTATGATATTACCGTCGTTTTTGATAAATACGTAGAGTTCTTAGTTTTTTTTTGCTGTACCTATATCATCTCCATGTTTGTCGGATATATACATAACCTTTTTTCAATCGAAAAAAAAAAAAAAGAATAGAAATATATCGAACAAATGATTCCAACCACAAATCATCTGCTAATGCCTAATTAATTGTTTGAACTAATTAATTTTGCAAAAGAATTACAAAAATCAAACCAAATGTTCCTTTTATTAGTAAGACAAGAGATTCTAGAATATACATGCACACATTTAATTCAGATCGGCGAAAAGTTCTTTACAAAAAGTCTCACATATACGCTTAATAAAATGTTGAGTTATTCATTTGACAAGCCACGTTCAGCCTATGATATGTATGATAGACAAAAAGTATAAAACATTCCAAAGAAATGCAGTTTGAGACCTCCCAAGTCGAGTTCACTAAAACCGACCAACCAGTGATTCCGTGTTACTGACCGAGATTGATAATCGCGCCGCCATTTCCAGCGGCGTTTAAAAACTCTTCTTCGCAGTATCAAAATTATACCACCGCTAATGGAACACAAAATTCAATTTTGATGAAAACACCCTAAGTGCCGTGGGATTTGTTCTTGGAGTTTATTGAATACATGTTTATAAGACAATGAAGCGGAGCATGCAGGAAACAATTATTTTCGAAAGGTATTGTTGGCTGTAAGAAAATTACTTACCAAAATTTCGGGGTATATTAGCTGGGATGATTTTTTTTTAATACGTTTATTCCTATATAATTCTATCTAAATCTGCCAACGTAATGAACCTACAGAACTCCAATTCAGGGGCTTTCTGGGTACTTTTGTTTTTTTGAAAAAATGTATTAGAGATTAATATAAGATATATTTGTTAATTTATTTATTTTACACTGTTCTACAATTTTCCATTTGCAGAACAGGATTAAGAAAACACACAAAAATAATTTCAACATAAAATAATACAATACAGAAATTTGTGGCTACATAATTAGGTCTTTTTTTCTTTCATCAACGCCACTACAAAATATATCCAGATCATTACTTACAATGCTATAATTATTATACATATTATATTATAGAGAGGCGAATTTCTCAGGATATTTCGAGGTGTAGCTGTATAAACAACGTCAGCGTTACAAGAAGCTTGATCTGGAATCCTAAAGTCTATAATATAACCCTTAAACGTTTTCTTCTAGTAGCAAGATCGAAAAAAGTCTTGCTAGCAATTTCTCATGAGATGTTCCAACCACTCAATAAATGCCATCAGTTCTGTAGCTCACCTATTTCAGGAAATTCCTCTGATTTGTCTTCAATTTAGAAGCGCCCACCTAATAATGTGGACCCCATAAGACCAACGCATATTCTATTTTGACCTATCAAATGAATTATAGAAAGATTTTAGAGTCTCGATCTTCTCAAACTCACGACCTATTTGAATGATAAATCCGTATTACTACCAGTCAACAAAGTTATTTTCTCTATGTGATCATTGAAGGAGAGTTACCAACAAATGTTACTGCCAAGTCACATAATCGGATCTGATTTGAGTGAATATGTCATTACATTACATTTCAAAGGGGTGTTAATTTAGTTGACACAGATTTTCCAACTGTCTCTTACAATCCGAGATATCAGTAATTGGCAAAAGTAGTTCTAAATCATCAGCACACAGGAGACAATTTGTATTGTTTGTTTTCCCTATATCATTAATTAATAAGTTGAATGGAATGCACCTAGATTGGACTCCTGCGGAACACCTGAGCTGGCAACATATTTTTTAATTCTAAATTCATTTAACTGAACTGACAAATATGATTCAAATGGTACTATTAGTTGATTTGGCAGTCCAGAAGTTGAAAGTTTGTATAGTACAACGCTATGGTCAAGTCTATCAAATATTACTAGATTGTACAAGTAACATTCACAAAATTCCGGTTTTAGCAGACGATAATTTTAGTCAAATTTAGGAATTTGGTCATAAATAAACTTCATTTGGTTAAGATCTCATCTAAAAATTGTATTCTTGATCATTTTAAGTCTCACAAAATTCAGTGAGATAACAGAAAAACGAGACGAAAGGTGAACTAATGTACCTACCAACTTAGCTAGGCAACCGCACCATTATAACATAATATTGTAATATTGGTTGCATACCTAAGGGGTGAACATTACTAAAAACAAAGCCAATAATTATGTGGTTTACAATCTTTTTGATTATGTATTTCTAGCTCAGAACACAGAAAATGATTTACAATTTTATTTTGTTTTTGGTACGTAACTGTGGCTTTTCTGGGAATGAATTTATCGATTAGATAGCACGTGCCTTATATTCAGGGTGTAGCAAAATTACCTAAAATGTTCGGAAGAACTTAGAGAATGCATTTTCCTGGAATTAGTATGAATGAAAATTGCATTTTATGACTGTAGATGTTCAAAGTCGTTTAAAGGTAGCCCTCAAAAATTCAATTGCAAACCTCTATTTTTGACACCTGAATTGGAAAGAGCGGAAAATTTTACAGTTAAACTATTAAATCTAATTACCATATATCGATGAAAAACTTACCAATACGGTGTCAACAGTAGCGGTATCCATCTGAAATTATTAAGTCAACTTTCAAATGACCTTCAAGATCATATAGCCTGAGGGAAATCCTACAAATTTCATTCTTACAATTTTCCCCAAAAGTACACTCTCGAGGAGTTATTACTTACGTCACATCCTATATGTAAGAATTTTAATTTGTGAGTGACGCTCTGTTGCACATATTAAGCAATTTTAAGTCTTAATTATGACAACTAATATCAATAATTAAAAACTTGTTGAGCAAGGCTTCTAGGTGTGCTTTAGACTATGACATGTAGTGACAAGTTACAAGAAGAATGTCAGGTTAGCTTCATTTTTACTAGTGTTGCGAAAAATCTTTCCTTAGGTGTCCACTAATCCAATATCACTATTATTTTAGTTTCAAACATCATTCATTCGCTATTGCCAAATAAAGTATACTTTTCTGGACATCAGTGTGACCTTCTGAGACGCTTGTTTATATATCTTTTCCCTGACAAAACAAAATATTTATCTTGTCCTTCTTAGTTGTTGCAAAAACACTCTAATCCGTCTACATAATTTTTGATTGAAAGTTTAATGTAGTTAATTTTATTAGAATTGTGACGCTTAAGTAGATAATTTCCTAAATTTACATAAACGGGCTCTAGAAATTAATTTGAAACTTGAAATGATGTAGCTAATTAGCCAGCAATTAAACATTACATTACACGATTCAGATCTCAGGATATACTAAACTTTTTTTTTCATATTACACGGCTTTTTTATTGCCCGTTTTATTGAAAATTAATTATAAATTCCTGGTCAAAATCTCTTTCGTGTTAAACCACGCTTTATAAAAAAATCAATTACCTTTTACATAGCGTGAATTGATTAGAGATGGCAGTACATGCTCCTGGGAACTACATAGGCGGATTAGGTTAAAGCATTATGTAAAATCCTACTTCACAATTACCTCGACGGTATACAACCCGTAATTACTTACGTTATTGAAATGATTTATGGCTTGCTTCTCTTTTATGTATTCATAAAATCCGTAATTGTTTTACTGCAAAGTGAAGTTGGTGAACGCCAATAGTGTACCTGATAAATGGGTTATAAGATTTCCTGACAAAGTTAATTAACTTTTTTCAGTATTGGGTAGTAATTTGGAATAGGACAAGAAAAGATTGAATAAAATAATGGTTTAGGTTTTTACCTTGACTCAGATCATTTTTTGCTAAGCAAAATTATTATATTTAGAAAATAAATAATAAGCACTAAATGACTAAGGCTTGTATTAAATACCTTCATGAAGCAGGAGACCCTCATGAATTTGTTGATTTAGCATAATTGTAGGATTGAGTCTTTCCCAATCTGTATCATCACTTCGTTTTTCAACTTAAATTAAAGTTAACCTTTATATTTACTTTACAGATAGTCCAAGCTGTCAGTAATGGACCCATTCTAAAAAAAGAGCAAAAATTTTTGTTGTCGTCATTATTAACAATGAGCTCTGTTGTCTGTATTGTTGGACGTAGATATACTACAAATATTGCCACTCTCTTCATGTGTTAAGTGTTATAGATTCCAATGCCTCTCCTGATAGCTTGAACTGATTATTCCCTCTTGGTCTCTGTTTTATAAATGTTAGAGCATTAATATGTGGTTTTTTCTCTAGGTGTTCAACTGTTTCTCACCTACCGTTTTCATATTTGCTAGTTTTGATGTTCCCTGTTTATTGATGTTGTCTTGGATAGGGGCCTAGTTAGTTCTTTGACATTTTATTATGATCGCAATAATTTCGTATTTGTATAGCAAGATTTTTACGTTAAAAGTAACCATAGTTCTACAGAGAGCCTATTGATTGAACACAACTTTGACTGTTTTTCATAAGAGAAATTATGAAGACATTTCGTGTTATACTCAATACTTGGCCGTTCCTTGCTCATGGTCATTAAATTTGACAGTACATCAAACCGTATAATAGAATATTTATTCTATTTTAATGTTTCTTTCATCATATCCACATAGACCTATGGCATTTACAACCGCCCCATTCCTATGGTCAAGTTTCTGGTTGATAGCTCCCATCAAAAGTTATTCACTCTTGATGCATGTACACGATTTTCAAGTTATGTTAGTATTTATTATTTATATTATCCCTTAGTAAAGAAGTTCAACTAGTTGACTTCTTTTCATTTGAACCAACGATGCACACTATGAATAATAGCTACCAGTAAACTACTTGCCTCAGTGTTTTCAATGTTTTAATCTAAATTAGTAAATCGTTCCTTGTTTGTTTCTTTTTGTTTAACTTCTGTTTTGTAAAAGGCATGGATCACTTTTGTCCTAGATGCTGCATGGGGTTTATTATACGACCAAGATATTTGAATTTATTACTTTAGGCTTTTTAACTGTCTTATTCTTTGCCTTCATAATTTTTTTTATTTACAATTTGATGGAGTCAGGGAATAGAAACATTTTTTGACTGTTTAATGACAAGTTAAAATACACGGAAGCAAAGTTATATATTTTTAAAAAGGTTTCTTTAAATTCTTTGCCAAATAACATTAGCAATTTATGAAACATTGGATTCCAAATTGTAGATGAAGTTGTTATATCACGTTTCGCGGATCCAAGTAAGGGGTTTTTAAGTGTTTATTTTGGTCAATTGTTGTAAAGTACAACTTGTGAACTTATTTCCCACCTAATTTTGATCACAATTTTCGAATGTTGACTGATCCTTTTAATAACCAAAAAAATTTGCTGATTTTGTTGTTTAAACTAGACAAACTATAATATATTGAGTAAGTGTTTGTAAATAATTTATAATCTTTAAGGTCTTATTCTAAGTAATATTAAAATGAGTTTTATTCATTTTAGGCGAATTGAAAATAAAAAATAAAATTAATTAATAATGAAATTTAAAAAAATTATAATTGTTCTCGGTTTCGAACCTGAGAAATTTGAATTCGCAGCCGTGCGCATCAGACTCTGGACCCCTTGTCTTTCCGGCTATTATGTTCTTTAGAGGATATGAAAGGTCCGGATGTATGAAATACATCAGACCTCTATTGAGTGGTAAACGTACTTTGTTTAGTACGAGAACAAAACGATGTTAACAAAGTACATGTTTTGCTTAAAATGTATCCTTCCATAAGTCTATATTCGTTGATAATATGAAAATTTAATGCCAGTTGCCATTTTGTGTGGTATCCTTTTTAATTTCTGACATTTGTCATGTCCCCAATTTAATATATCACAAAGAGAGTATTGGAGTGTTTATTAGAACGAAAATCAAATTTTGTGCAGGTATTCGATATTACTTAGATGTTATATTAGTTTGTTTCCTATTTATTAAGAAGTTTTCGCTTCAAAAATAAATAACTTGACTGTCAAGTGTTGCATTGAATAAAGTTTATAACCTAATTTATATTCATAAAAAATATTGAGTTACATAGTTACATGTAAATCATTGAAATGAAATAAACTTACATAAACCATAAAAGTATGGCACTACATTTTAACAACCGTTTTAAAAGTAAAGGAAGATGAAAAATTAGGCAATTTCATATCTGCCTTTTATATTTCGGGATTGAACAACCCTAGTGTTGCAATCTGACAACTGACAGCTCTATCGTAAAGTTTGACATTTTTGAGGTTATACGTACTTAGAACGTTTTGACATACCAGCGCTATGTGTTGTTAATAGTAACTTAAAGGATTCATCTCGGCCAAAAAATGGAATTAAATCGTGAACATTTTCGTGCGATTATTTTTTACAACTTTCGACGTGGATTAAGTCAGCAAGAGTGCATGGACGAACTTAATTTAATTTTTGGCGATGAAACTCCATCAAGGACCACTGTTTATCGATGGTATGATGAATTCAATCGAGGTCGTAGTTCACTCCAAGACGAATTTCGTGAAGGTCGTCCAAAAACAGTTGTTGTTCCGGAAACCATTGATGCTGTGCGCGAAGTTATATTGCAAGATCGTCATGTGACCTATCGTGAGATTGAGTCAACCTTACACATTAGTGGGACCAGCATACATTCAATATTGCATGAACATTTGAATGTCAAAAAATTTGTTCACGTTGGATCCCACACAATTTGTCAATCGTTCAAAAAAAGGCTCTTATCGATTGGTCGAAAGAAAAGCTCAAAAAATACGATCACGGTGCTTCAAAACACTTTTATGACATAGTGACAGGTGACGAATTTACGCGTATGAGCCCGAAAGTAAACAGCAGTCGACTGTATGAGTGTTTCAAGATGAGCCGAATCCAACAAAAGTTGTTCGCGCACGAAGCACTTCCAAGCAAATGATCGCCTGTTTTTTCGGAAAAACTGGACATGTCGCAACTGTACCATTAGAACAACGCAGAACAGTCAATTCTGAGTGGTACACAATCATTTGTTTGCCAATTGTCTTCCAAGAAATGAGGAAAACCAACCGCCGAAGAGGATCACTCTTCACCACGACAATGCGAGCTTTCACACATCGGCTCAAACAACTGCATTTTTGACCACTCAAAAATCGATTTGATGAGTCATCCGCCGTATAGTCCTGACTTGTCACCAAATGACTTCTTTTTATTCCCGTATGTAAGAAACAAACTGAGAGATCAACGTTTTTCGACACCTGAAGAAGCGGTTACTGCGTTTAGAATGCATCAGAGTGAAAAAAGTGCTTCGACAATTGGTTCAAACGCATGCAAAAGTGTATAGATCTTTTCGATGATTAATATTTGTTTTTGTTCTCTAATCCCAAAATATAAAAATACTATGATTAATTACCAAGTTATTTATAACATAATTACGCCTGTGAACAGGACTTAAAGTGTATTTGCATTGTTAAAGTTGATATCTCTTATTCGGTAAACTGTGCTGGTTGCTTTGTCTTAAGTTCGGGACATGTTTAGAGTCCCGAGGACTTAGAAGTGAGCTTGTAGTTATGCGCAACACGTAAATACCTTCCCAGTAAACTACCATTCGGCTTTCATTATGGGCCCACCCCATCACGATATTAAATCTTTGTTTTAATTACTACTATTAATTACAATCAGAATAAATCTTTCTGGATGCGAGAGTCTTCCTGCGTATGAATTAGTTTTCAGGAGCACACTAATTATAAGAAGAGACGATATATCGCCAGGGAGCCCCTCCATGAAATCCAGACATGCTGAGACTCCGGTGTTAACGGCAAAAAGTTACTTAACAAGAATACGGAACGAAAGAATATAAATTAGTTCGTTCTTAATGCAGACGACGTTTCTCAAATAAGAACAAAAATGGCTCAAATAAGAATTGTGTCCAGGGAAATTACAATTTAATTTGAATTATTTTTAGACAACGAGATTTGCATAGATTTACGTTAGAATTTTCTACAGTAAAATTAATTTGCAATACATTGTTAAGATAATTTTAAATATTTAACAATTAACCGAACTTTGAACTGGCTAAAGACTACAATAGAATAGAATTTTGTGACAATATGCAACAACAGAAACTTCCCCGACTTCTGAAGTTTGTTTTATGGAATTTGTTTGTGGAATTTTTCGTTTTCTGTTAATGACTATTGCGAAATAACCCCACAGTTAAAAAAAAGTTGTATATTCAAAGAATCCAAACTTTTCCACACCTAATTCTGATTTTTAAAATAATTAAAACTGTATAAAATATAAATTTGAAATTGAAAACTCGATAATTGTATACCTATGACATAACTAAAGAAATTTGATATTTTTTAGATATACAGGGTAGCGAAAAAATCCAAATACCTTTTCCCGAGTAGAGAAAAAAAAGTTTTTATTTCACCAGAACTTTCTGTGATGTATTTTCTTCGAACAAATTATTATTATAACAAAAATTATTTAAAAAAATATTTTATGGTTATTATCACCTCTTAATGATATTTTCAACACATTTATCGCATAAGTACATTAAATTCTTCTGCATTCTGAAATCATGTAATGTTTTTGTTTTCACACTCGGGTTCAGTTCTTGGATTTATTTAAGAACACAGTCCAACTCACTCTAATTTATTTCCACTACTTTAACACAATTTATATTCACAGAACTATATAAGTTTATCTTGACTTAACAATACGACCGTCGAATACTGAATGAATCTCATAGCCAGCTGTCCGTATTTATATATTTCTCTCGGAATTCTCTGGTAAGTCAACGAACCATCGGGAAACATCTTTCATGTGTTCTGGAAGCACAAAGAGAGTTCGGCGAATTTCCAGTAACGGCAGCCGCCAGCCTCGGGTTGAGAGACAAAACATTTCGGCTTTCCCAGAAGTATCGAAGGATTCTCCCTTCCACGAATTATCGGATGAATTCGTGTAACAGTATGCACCACATTTACCTTACTTCGTTTTTCCCGAGATCACAACAAAATGGACAAATATTCTCATTTTTTTATTCCTATAGCTTGGACCATCAGATTTACCTGTTTCTTAATCTCTGCCACATTTTTTGACCTTTTGAATTCGTTTTCTTTTAATTCTTGTTTAAGATTTTAGATTGCTGCTTCTTTCTATTGCTTCTTCTTAGTATTTTTGAACTGGTTTTTCAACTGTATAAACTTATCTTCGTAATCTTGCTTTTAGATCAAAAATGGTTTCAATATGGAAGTCGAAGTCATTTGAAGAATCCTCTGCTTGTCTAGGATTTTTTTCCAAGCCCAATCAGTTTTGTTCACTTTTCTCCTTATACCACTCGGATGAGGAATAGTCTCTTGAATAGGTGGCCCATCGAGCAATTCTAGAATTATATTATCACTCTCAGAAATACAAAATACGGTCTTAGATAAAATCTACGAAAAACTGGTAATTTTGATCGCTAGCGGGAAATATCGAACAATTTAATTGATATTGTCTGCCTTAACAAGACCAAATACATTCATAATCAAATTCAGAACACCTCAATATTCTAGGCATTTGTTTTTACATCTATATTCCCCTACTATGTAGACAACATTGTCTAGTAAATGTAAAATCATGTAAGACTAGTTAGTACAAATCTTCTTAAATATGTTAAACATTTTAGCGGCCATCCATAAACCACGTCACACAAATTTTACGATTTTTAAGCCCCCCTCCGTCCTTGTCACAGGTGGTCACATGTTTGAAACCCCTGCCCCCTTGCTGTGACGTCACATTTTTCAAGTTTATATTTAGAAATAATTAAAATTAAACAGCAGTTTAATTTTTGTTTATTTCTTATTAAAATTTTCATCGAAATCGAAATTTGCAATTAAGAGCAAATTTCGATTTTCGAATCCACTTTACCTTCAATATCACCTTTTAAACTTTTCCATGAGCTGTTAACTTCTTATACTATCGTTTGTTTTTTTTTTTATCAGCATAATCTATACTTTATGCATCAAATAATTTGGGGTACAAAATACCTAAATCAATATTTTTATTACTTTTAATTACTCGACGAAAGTCAATTGTTAAGTAGACAATAGGTGAATGAATCAGGTGAATGAGCAGATACACAGCTATTGAAACGTTGTGAGATCAACCACTTCAAGACGATGGAAGTCCAAGGAAACTTCCAGGAACGAGTTACATTGTCTTGCAACTTCAGACTAAGTTTAACTAAATGGTTGGGCCTAAAAATAACTTTATGAGCTGTCACTATAGGATTATTGAAAAAATGATTCCATTATTTATTTCATCTTTAATTATCGACAACAAGATACGATTAATTTGCCTTGAGATAGAAGTCATACAATCGCCCTCATTTAATAAAATCAAGGAAAGCTCTTAATCTTTCGTTTTGTGTAATATTGCTGAACTATCAAATTGTATTTTATCGCCTACTTCCGAAGCATGTTCATAAATTGTGTATTTCTCCAATTGTCGTTTTTTACTGAATTTTTATGTTCATTTATTCGGATATCTAGAGGTCTAGATATTTCTCCAATGTAAAAGTTAATATATTCTCAAAGAATTTTGTAAATTAAATTTTATTAGTTCTGAGCTTGTTTCTGTTGGTTTTGTTTTTGATATTATTAATTTTAGGGTATTTCCGTTCAGCAAGAAGTGATTTGGTAATACCTTTCGGTACTGTATTTGAGTGGCTTGAATTGATTGAGATTTCTGTTAGTATGAGTCATTTTCTATAAACCTCTGTTTCGAATGAAGGTTGCTTTTTTTGTTATTAATATGTCTGGAAAAGGTAGTTAGTTATCTTGTTCAGTTTCTAATGTAAATTTCATCGTTTGTTTTGTATTGTTTATGTCATTTAATAATTCATGTTACTGTTCGTGACCGTATATACAAATAACCGCTAAAGGTTTCTTCTGTGTTAAAAAAATATTTTTTGTTCAAATTTTTCATTAATATGTTACTTAATGCTGGTGAGAGACAACAACTCATGGCCTTGCCAAACTCTTTATTGACAAGGTTGTTAATTAAATCAAGATTTATTTTCAAGTTTTGTTTACTACCTTAGATGGAATAATAAATTCCATGGTTTGCACAATTAAATTCACAAGAAAACTCAAATAAATGTATAATTACGTCCTTATTTTTCTATTTCGGTAATTTTCGTAAATTATTTTTTCTTCGAAAACTCAATGAATATGGAATACCTACGTTTATAAATAACTATTCAAATAGTTATCGACCTACTCAAATTAAAAAAGATGTCAAAGAAATAATATGTAAGAGTATTATCGTGTGTAGGAGTGGATATAATTCTTGTCATTGCCTGCCTTCCGCACCATGTATATATTCGTAAATATGTGAGTTTAGAGGCCACGTCATCAAAAATCAACAATTCATATGCAAAACGAAGACGTAGAATAAAATGCATAATGCATCATCTCAATGATTAATAATCTAAGTAGAGGCGGTTAAAAATTAAGACTTACAACAACACTAAGAGAAATGCGGCACGAAAACTTCTTTGTTCTGCCTTGGAAACAATGGAATGTAAAACAAGCCGGGACCGAGTTTACATGTAATTTTAATCAAACGCCGCAAAGCAGTAGCCCCAAGTTCGACATTATAATTGGGTATTCTAGAAGGTGCGATTTTGCACACAATTTGCAAGACAACCAACTGAAATCTATATAGATGTTCATAAAGATCGGATGGAGCTTTGCATATAGCCGCTGTTTTGCAACTTCACACCCACCTTGGCTTGTCGATTTACGAGGAGACGAGAATTTTTTACTATTGTTTATAACAACTTCACCACTCCATACCGAGATTGTAGAACAAGTATCGCACAGTACAATAGAGCCGTATTCGAGAGGACTATTCATAAATTGCTAAGGAAAACGGAAAACGATAAAGTAAAAGGTTGCGCAACATATTTATTCATCTTGCTTCAATTTCTTCGGATACAGGGCGATCCATTGACAACAACGTTTCTTTGTTAACTGGATAACATTTACGATACTGTTAGATATTTTTAATAAAGTAAATATTACATCACCGAAACAATAAATGTTGAGTGTTCGTTTTTTTTTTGTTTGTAAATTATTATACAATTAGTTTGGGACAGATTTTGGTATTTTTTGTTTTATTCTCTACCAAACTGGACACTATTCTTTATTGTGGAAAACAACTGATCACCTTTCCCATTGTTGTTAGTTATTAGTGAAAAATCCGACCGGTCGTGAACAGGACAGTGCTGATAAACAAATGGGCAGTCCTTGTAAAGTAACTCAGCTACAATCCAAACCCTACAGCTCTATCGTAAAGTTTGACATTTTTGAGGTTATACGTAGTCACAACGTGTTGACATACGAGCGCTATGTGTTGTTTACAGTAACTTAAAGGATTCATCTCGGCCAAAAAATGGAATTAAATCGTGAACATTTTCGTGCGATTATTTTTTACAACTTTCGACGTGGATTAAGTCAGCAAGAGTGCATGGATGAACTTAATTTAATTTTTGGCGATGAAACTCTATCAAGGACCACTGTTTATCGATGGTATGGTGAATTCAATCGAGGTCGTAGTTCACTTCAAGACGAATTTCGTGAAGGTCGTCCAAAAACAGTTGTTGTTCCGGAAACCATTGATGCTGTGCGCGAACTGATATTGCAAGATCGTCATGTGACTTATCGTGAGATTGAGTCAACCTTACACATTAATTTGACCAGCATACATTCAATATTGCATAAATATTTGAATGTCAAAAAAACTGTGAAAAAATGAAACTATTTACTAGTTTCCCCGAAAATCCTAGATGTCGGTCTTTACATCTCGCGTCTTCAAATTTAATATGGATGTCTCATTTGTTTCTTTGGTTGTTTCGGATATTTTCAACAGATTTTTTGGATTATTGGACGAAGCATGAAAAGTTGGTGCACAGTACTCCACTATAGTCAAAGACATACATATAAATTAGGGAAAGTAACATGCAAAAAATAAATACTATATATTAGGTTGTCCTAATTGGTAGCTAGTATTTGGAATACATTTAATATTCACAGGTGTATCAAAAAAGAAATTATTTGCAATCGCATACAAAGTGTAATTAAATGTGCCATACCCCTTACTTTTTAACCTGCCACTTTTTAACTAGTACTGGCTTCAAAATCTTAAAAAGATTGCTTTAACACGATCTAAGAAAGTCAAATAAACATTTATGTACTGAAGTATTTTATCTATAAGAGGTATTAAGTTCAGTTCTTAGCAAGAATTTTATTTCCATGGAACATAGAAATCTTTTAAGCTAAAAGAGTGCTGATTCCTTCAATTTTCTATATCAAACAGGTATAAAATTTAGATTCGACGAAACAGAATTAAACAGAAGTGGATAAATATTTCATAGAATATCAGTGTAGATTTAGAAGTGTCATTTGTTTCAAACAGGTACGTTGTGAAAACAAAAATGCCTCGTATCTCGCCATCGAATCTCGTCCTTCCGTGATCACAGCCCGTACATAAAATGAAGAATAAAAATCGTAAATCTGTAAAAGAATGTTCTAAAGGAAACAAACGCGTGCAGTTTTATCTTTACATCACAAATTGCTTTTAGTTATTACTGATTTATGGTTTCTTTATCTTGAGGAAAAATGTAAAAATAGAATATCTTGAGAAGGGGCGTTCAAAGAATTATTGGTCTCTGTGCTATCGAGTCTTTAGGGTGGGGGGGTTATTTGTCTCTTGAGATTAGAAATTGCTGGATTCGACAAATTCGCTTACGCAACTCGGGGTTCTCTGATTCTTTGTACAAATAGAAGAGACTTCAATATTTATGAGAGGCGGAACGGAAAGTTGAATATACGACGAAGTCGTTCCCACAAAACATTCTAAGTGGTTAAGAGATCAATCGAATTAGATATAACCTGTAACATTAAAAAAGATTAAGTATATGTGAACGACTTTTGCGAAGAATTCAGGAACATAAAATGATGTAAGAATCGAAGTCTTAAATCATTATCTGAAAGATATTAGAAAACTACAAATTTCATTTTCCAGCCTTGCTTTCCTAGGGAAAAGAGTTTAGCTATTGCGATAGCCTAAATATAAAAATTGGGCAACAGCAAAACGACACCGGTCTATTTTATGACTTGACAAGTATTAGGATGTAAATAAATTGCTGTATCTTCATTGCAAAATGTGTTCAACTGAATATTAATTTTCAGAAATTTTGCAATCAATATTAAGGCTATCCTGGATTAATTTATCTGTTCTTTGGGATGTTCTCTCCTCACTTTTTGTTTGTCCAAATGAGAAGTTCAAATTGGAATTAAAATGTAATACCGCAACTCCCAAAAATGCTGTGGATAATTAGTTGTCTTTATATTCCCAAAACCGGTGTAGATCATTAGTTGCCTTTATAGGAAGCCTTCGTCACAGATTGCTATTTAATATGTACTATGAATATTTTAATTCATCACGTCCAATTGATATTATTTATTCCATTGTCCTTGATAACTACATCTATAAATTATGTCTCAGCATTCATCCAAGTAACTATTAATACGCACAAATTACTTCGCTTGACAAATTTGTAATAATATCAAACAAAAAGCCGGCCCTGGTTTCATTCCAGTACGACCTCGATCGCTTTTAGGACAAACAAATTGATCTCTAAATGGCTCGGCAGCTGTAGAATTGATAATAGATTGACCGAGAGTTTTCGATGCTGATTTTAAAAGGAGCAGCCCATCATCGCACCAGTTAGTGCGGCGAAGAGCCTATGTTGTATTATATTTTTGATTTTCAAATTAGCTGTTGTGTATATTTTATGTAAATAAAAGTTTCTAGAAAGTGAGAGTGAAAGTCCTGAGCTAGAAACAGAAGAGTATGCCACCAAAAACATAACAGACTTAATATATAATTGCAGGTATGATAAAGAGGAGTATATGAACTAAAGAGTAATAATAATAATAATTTGGAATACCATATTTTTAGTCACAAGAAACTCGAAATGAAATTCAAAAAATAAGTGTGTTTTCAAACTGCATATGAGCCATCAACGTATTTAACGTTTGTTCATTTTCTTTTATCCAGGATTCTATTAGCTGCACTTAAAACCCTCATTTCCATAAATTATTTTTAATGTGAAGATTAACTGCTCCTTGATCTTATGACGAATGTTATCTGTGAATGTATCTTGAACGAGCATTATATAAACGGAATTGATAAACGTTTACCTACTTCAAAGGATTTATTAGTGATACGAACCAAAGTTCTGAATGGCTAAGTAGGTTGTCTTGACTCCATAAATCAGATTGATTTGTGGCAGGGAATGAAACACTGCTAGGTGCCCGTTTTTTCCTGGATGGTAATTCAATAGTATCTTTTCAATCATATGGATGCGGATGTGGTTCAGAAAAATGAGGAGAGAGATAGACAGAGACCGCTAAAAGATGCTTTAATGAGCATAAACAATCGTTTAAACTAACCGGCGTAAACGATACATCATCATAAGTGAATGCCGCCACAGTTTTGAAAAGGAGACACACATGTAAAGAGTCGAGTTATAAAAGGATCGTCGTCGGTTTGGGCGTGAGAGATATTGAAGATCTTAGTGGGAGTATGTAAGCAGGGCGCTCTCAGGGTGAGTTCTTAAGAAGCAATCGTAAATCAAACGCGCTTGTTAAAACTTCAGGTATCCCGCTAGTCAACCATTTTAGTTTTCTGCTGCTGAGTATTCAATATTTTTTTCGTGTGCAAAAAGTAGATGGAGAAATGATACTGCATTATATTGTCTTATAAGTAATAGCAGCAGTGTGTCGGCTGACGATCAGATAAGTGAGCATTACAAAAATTCTGATATTTAATAAATCTCAAGAGAAACAAACTATGGGTAGGTATATAAAAACTTACCTCGAGAAAAAGTAAAAGATAACTCCTTTGAGACTATTAAAATAAACTTAGTTCTAGGCTACTTTAATATACATCTCCAAACATAATTTCCGCTATAAGCACAATTAAATAGCTATAGAGTGATGATTTGGGTACAAATATGAACATTTACAGAACTTAGTCATAATTGTAACACTGTGAGTTTATTATTCATAGAAGCTAATTCTTTAGGAGATATATATATGATGACATGAGTAAGGAAAGGAACTGTTTCTGAGCAAGTACAGTGTCGGTGGAGTCAACCCCCACTCTACCGCTTCGAGTGGCTTATATATTGAGTATATTTAAATAATTTTTGTTGTTCAATCTTTAAACGCAAGACAATATATTGTTTCTAGTCGAGAACCTTTATAAGTTGCGCTTCCCTCAACTGACTGAATTCTCTAATAATAATTTATGTATATAGTACATATAATTGAATTTCATATTTTATGGCGCAATGAATTAAAAACATCCAAGAGTTGCAGGAATATCTAGCTCACAGAGACTCCAAATCAGGAGTCGTACTATGTATAACGCCGTTTCCCTGTGATTCCTAGGATAGAAATCACACGAAGAAAATCGTGGCTTTACTAAAACCTGTCAAAGGAATTACTATACTAACTTTTTGAGAATTTCCAATCAATTCAACGCAAGACAATATATTGTTTCTAGTCGGGAACTTTCTCAGTAGCGCTCTCCTCAACTAATTGAATTATCGAATAATTATTTATGTATATAGTACATATAACTGAATTTTATATTTTTTCGCGAAATGCATTCTGACATCTAGGAGTTTCAGGAAAATCTAGCTCAGAGAGACTCCAAATCGGGAGTCGCACTGTGTGTAACGCCGTTTCCCTGTGATTCTTAGGATAGAAGTCATGCTAAACAAATCGTACGATTCCTAAAACCTGGCAAAGAAATTACGATATATTGAGGGGAGCGCAACTGATGAAGGTTCTCGACTAGAAACAATATGTTGTCTTGCCTTCAATGGATTGAAAGATCTCGAAAAGTTAGTATCATAATTTCTTTAACAGGTTTTAGTAAACCTACGATTTTTTTCGTGTGATTTCTGTCCTAGGAATCACAGGGAAACGGCCTTACACACAGTACAACTCCCGATTTGGTGTCTACGTAAACTAGATTTTCCTGAATCTGGCTGTCCGAATTCATTTGGCAATAAAATTATTATTGTTGCATTCTGTGGAACTACATCGAACAGAATGGAGATCATGACGTGACTTGTGGCTTATTTAGTCAGTGGTGTGTATGTTGAAATTTTGAACTTAAAATTTCGTATGTTTTTTGCAGGAAAACGTTCTATTTCTTGCAGTGAAATACTAGCAATATTGGATTGTTTTATGTTGAAATAGAATTTAAAATGTTCGTTTGTATTCTTATTTGTGATACACAGGAATTTCTTTGGGTTTAACAATACTATTGAATAGTCTAGTAGTACTATCAAAAATCATTTTCGAAGTTAAATTTATGAATTACATAGTTTAGAGTAAACGGTTTGCAATAGTATATTATCTGGGAACAACAAACTTATAGTTTGTCAACCCTGGAAAAGTAAAATAGTAAATACTATGCTATTAATAAGTACTTAAACTGAAATTGAAAAACACGCTGGTGTTGCAGTAATCTGGAATCTGAAGACATCATTGTATTTATTTTCAAAATTGATATATACCCTGTGTTTTCAACTGTCTGCTGTAAGTTTTCCTTGGAATAATGTATTAAATGCTGCTCTTAACTCTACAGACCAACATGCTATTAACTAGAGATCTATTGCTCAAAAGATTATCATGCTACCTGTTTCCAACTTAGTGCAAAGGATTACAAGGACCATTATACTATTAGTAACTAATTGACCCTTTTTAGATAATGTTCTAAGGGGATCTAGAAGACGAAAGCTTAAAAGAGCCTCCTAGAGATTTTTTGGCTTTTCTCTTCAGGGTCTTCCTCTTATGTTTTTTTTGCTGCCATATCTAAATTGTCCATGTCTTTTAAAGTGTTCTGTCTATAGAGTGCACATTTTCTGCAAGAAAGCTGAACTATAAAAACTCCTATTAAAGCATTGGTTAATATACATAATATTCGAGACAGTCATTTATGAGGTAAACCTGTATGTACTACTTCTTTGCCTACTTTTTTGTCTGAAACTTAGTTGCTAATATTCCAAAATAATAGAAGCTCTTATTCTGATTTTATAAAAGTTAACATTATAGTTGTTACCAACCGTAAGCTTGTATACATCCTTCTTCCTTTGTTTCTAAGAATAAGTATATTCCCTTTACTTACCTAATTTTAATATTACTTGCTACTCAGATTGTTGTATATACGCGCTAGTCGTACAATGGATCTTATAATCTATACTTGTGGTACACAAATAATTCGAAACCGAGTCCTTTTTTACACTTTTCTTCCAATAATATTCATGATCCTTCATGAGCTCAAATGTTCCTAGCTTTGCTAAAAAAACATAGTGAATTCTGACTGTTGCATCCCATCTTGTACAGTATCTATATTTTTCTGAAACTGCAAAGATCTCTGAAAGGTTAAAGGGTGAGTTTGGTCTGAATATATTGGTCTGCTAATAATATCCCCACATGTTCTCCATCAGATTCATATCACATTTAATACCAAGAAGACCTAATTTCATGAAGCGAATAATGAGATTCTGAAACAGATATTTCTTGTCATCTTCTAGGTTGTATACGGCGTAGTCGTGTCCAGTACATACTATACATAGACCCTCCCACCAAAGTTTGTTATGCTTCAACTTGTAGCACCCTCCGTACTCTCATTTAGAATGTTTCTCTTCTGTGATAAAAGCCAAGTTATGGCTCTGAGATTTTTCTAGAACTCCGTGATCCCAAGAGTTCTTCTTCCTTATGGGTCTTGGACGTCTATCACCTGATCGTTCTTCACATTTCCAGTCTCTTGGAAAATTTGGAGTTGGAGAAGCTTTAGCAAATTTTGTCTTATAGGGGACAGATCGTCTGTTCAAATGTCTTACCAGGATTAGAAATGGCAATTTGTTTTCTATTCTCTTAGTTTCGGCACTGTATTTTAAAAATTGTTGAACACTATATAACGTAATTCATTCCCATATTTTAAAATCAATAATTTACGTCTATATATTATACAAGATCTTCAGGATAGCTCTAAAACAGGTAAATTATGTTTACATTAAGCACAAAATCAACATTGGCAACGTGCGGAAAACATCAGATAAGTAGAAAACTCAACAAAAAGGAAAAACCATCCAAAAAAAAACGTTCCGAAATAATCAAGCAACAGTCCAGATTGCGATCAGCGCCATCACACGCACTCGCACGTACGTTAGTAAGGATGATTTCATAATCACCATCATCGACGGATCTAAATTCTCGGGCGCACAAAACAGGTTGATCGTTGATGTTATTTCGAGTTGAGAGATGCTCCATGTTGGCCGCGCATATTTGTTGATTTTATCTGCACTGATAGAAATTGATGAACCATCGAATACCGTCGATATCGTCTTCATTACCTTCACCGCATGTTCTCGTTTTACATATCTAGATGCACGAAGATTACTAAGCGACTTTTAATGCTTTAACTCATGCTATTTAGAAAATATGTACTGGGTATGGCAATAAAATTCGTTCACTCAAGTAGCCCGACAATGCTGCAGAAGAAATATCTCAATCAAGCTTCTGCACACGCAATTATGGATGGGCCCATAAATTCGAGTGGGTCTATGCAACTTCTATAATACATCGAAAAAGAAAGAAGGCAATATTAATTGTATTATTAATCATATATGAACTCGATAGGCATGCATTTGTATTTTGCCGAAGGCGCGGGTTGAATGCAAATGAGATCCCAAAAGCTCACCAAGATCGAATATAATGGAAGTATGTTTATCCTGCGAGAAATCTCCGCGTGAAGGTAATGGAGGGTTGAATGTCCCAAGGATTGGACGATGTAAATTCCGCTTTTACACTTAAGCATTTTCGTGTAATTAACAGGAATATTTCGGTTGGGACAACTTTTTAATATACTCAGGATAAAGTTGATGGTGGAAGCCCTTTGTGATACTCAATCATAATGTTAATGAAGAAAAATTAATTTAGTTTAATATCACTTTTTATTTTTCACTTCTCGTGACTAGTTTCGGCAAACTCTATGCCATTCTCAAACGCATACAAATTGTTGAATGAACTATACAGACTCAAAAATGACAAATATATACGTTCTGAATATAATGCAGTGGATTAAAAATTACTTAAATATATTTTACAGATAATTGACAAATATATAACTACTTTAATAAAAAGACAGCCAACTTTCCGAAAGCAAATTCTTTAGGTCTGGTTTAATATCGCTCCTTTCATAGCATTTTTCACTTTTAAATCTAATTATTATTTTTTGGAAATATTTGAGAAGGAGACCATTATAAAATCTCTGCAATGCTCTTATCTCGTACCTTGTAAACTTCTTTGTTTACCCCTACACTTTCGCCGTAATTTTTTTTTAATGATAAGTCATATTCTTTTTTGAAATCCTGTAACCAGCTATTGCTAGCCCCACTTTCAGTTTGTTACTATTATGATATGGGTGATTTCAAAAATAATAAGAACGAGTTTTGCAAATTATTGTTGACATTTGCAACTCATACTCCAATTCATTAAAGTTTTTGAACATATCCACAGGCTTTAATTCTTTGGAAATTAGAATATTAAAGTATTAGCCCCTGAATATTCCTCACTGGTACTACAACAATTCAGACATCTAGTTATTTTTAATATTCACTGGCCAATATGGCCGTCATTTCGTGACACTGAATATATATAATAAAATAAACGCAGTTTTGGAAAAACTTGTTCTTGTAAAAGCTAACAAATGAATTTGTTTTATATTAGTAATTTTGTTTGAAACTATACCATGATATAATTAATGTGTTAGAACTTAGCTAAAGAAATCTTTCACTATGTTCTTAAAATTATACCAGTTTTTCGTATTATTGGCTATTATTTTTTGACAGTAGGGTTCTGCTTAATATTCTTTGAAAAGATTATTGTAAAATGAGAAAAGAAAGTGGGTGAAACCGTAAAAAACGTTAAACGGCTATTGTGTGGTTTTTTTACCTAGCAATTGTTTTGTGTGAGTTCATGGCAAATATTCTAAAAAAGCTCTAATCGTTATATTAACCTACTTTCTATTCTTTTATATTTTGAACATTGGCTGAAATATATATTAATAGTAAATATTTAAGAAAGAGTAAGGGTAAACTCCTTAAAATTAAATTTTAATATAATAAATATTAAAGACACCTGAGTTAGACCCATATTAATCTTATCTAAATTTAAAATCAAAATAATTGAATTAATTCAAAAGTCAAAACTTTTAAATAATACCGCTGGAGATAATAATAATTAATATAAATACATTAAAAAATAACAAAAACCGACTTCAAAAAAAAACAACTAAAAAGCATGAAATCAATTTATTCCATGTTCCGAATAATTTTTTTTTCATATTTTTAATACCGGCGACTCCACCAAAGCATTGTGTATAAGAAAATCGGTAAAAAAGTTTTTCCACATTTTCTAAGAAACGGTACAAGCCATGTTAATGAAAAAAATCTGGAACCACTTCACGATTCTCCGGAACAGGATTTATTACAAACGGTCGAAATTCCTTGAGCCGTTTGTCAGTACTCGGTGAACAAAGATAAAAAAACATGGATACAGACGAATTGAGAACCTCCTTCTCTTTGAAGTCGGTTAAAAACATGTAACGAACATAAGAAGGCAAAGCCAGTTGCTGGCTAGATTTATTCTAAATAGATTTTTTGAAACATAATCTATTTAACCTAAAACGATCTCTTCATCAGGGAAGAAAAGATGGTATATTCTTGTGCTCATCTTAGGGGCACCATAGGTGCTCAAAGAATCGTTACGTGTCCATTTGGTTAAAATATTTGAGAAACTAAATTCCAACTCTTTCTGAAGAAACGTCATACAAAATAGGGCTCTAAAGCATCTTACAAAGAGCACGGGAGTAATTTGGGGAATAAATAACAACCTCTTCAGCTCAGGCTAGCTGAGCATCAGATTTGTCTAATGTCAGTGTGTCTTTAGCAGCTTATTGGTATCTGATGATGAAGCAAAAACTTTTTTTGAAAGACACTTGCAAGATGATCATTAAGGGCTTGTAGCAGCGGGACGTAATAATTACGCTATTCTAAATATTGAAACTTCTAAATTTTCATCTGAAATACGTAACTGTTAACCCAGTTTAGTAGAACATTCTCTAGGACCAGCTATGTTTGATATGGATCACCTTGCATTTGAGAAAAAAAACCATTTAGGCGGCTCTTACTAATAGTAAAATCTCGTCATCATCAATGAGAGAATTTGACCTATCCCAGCTTAACTAAGGTGATATTTTATATACAAAGGTTCACGTCATTTAGCACCAACGTATTTATTTAGCTAACACGTCTGGTTAACATTTTGCATCTGAAAACCTTAACAAAGATCATTATCCTTGAAGTACAAAAGCAGATTGATAATCCCGAATACGTTATTCTAGAACCTCTGACTGATTAGGGTTTCACTTTCACTTCAAGGCTCTATATTATGGGGTCTAATTGGTTTCTTCATACATTAGGATATCTACTTCGTGACTTCTTTTAATGCTTGGACGGCAGTTTCATCTCAGGTATAAGATAGGTCCAAGAACGTTTCCTTGTGAGACCTCTAATTAGATTATTTATAGCTCAATACATGCTTCTTGTTATTTGACAATAACAATTTTGAATAATATTTTGTTAATTTTATATTGTGCTTATAGTTATAGGATAGATTCCTTGATTTGCATTATGTTAAGTTTTTGACATAATTTTTCATAATCTGCTTTACTTGCATGTACAAGGTTAGATTACAGTAGATGGTTTTGTTAAACAAAGATCCACCATTACTAACCTTCTTTGTTTATCTCAGTATATTTCTGAACATCTAGATATGAATAAACAAGTTGATGTTGTCTATACGGATTTTTTAAAAACCTTCGATAGACTTAAACACGGCAATGTGCTTGCCAAACTAATCACCCTCACTTGTTATATGGTTAGAATCATATTTTGACCAACAGAAGGCAATGCGTCGAGTGCCGTGGTTTCAAGCCATCAGAAATTGTGTCCACATCGGGTGTTCCTCAAGGCTCCCTATTGGGGCCACTATTATTTCTCTTGTTTATACATGACATTGTTGGTGTTGATGTTTAATATCTTGTATATGCTGATGATATTAAAATCTATATTGTAATAGCAAATTTAAATAACTGTTTTAGGCTACAGAAAAGTCTTGACAATGTGAATGACAGGTAGAAGAAATACGATATGCCATTAAATGCATCAAAGTGTCACGCCATGACTTTAACCAGACGGGAAAATGCTATTTTGTTAGACTACAAGATAGGGGGTGTTACTTACAATATTAGAGGTCTTGGTGTTAGATTTGATAGCAAATTAAATTTTAATGTCCATGTTGGAAATACTGTACCTACAAGCAGCTTATAAAAGTCTTGGTTTTATAATTCTAAACTCTGAGGGATTCTCAGACCCAAGCACGCTGATTTTACTTTACAACGTCTTTGTGAATTCTCGGCTTCCATACTATTCTTTGGTTTGGCACCCAGGGTAGAATAACTATAGCGAGATGGTCAAAACTATTCAGAGGGGATTTTTGAAATTTCTAGCTTTTAAAATTGACGGTTTATATCCTCCCTTAGGTTTTCCTTAGTCTGAGCTACTGAAGAGATTCTCGCTTCTTAGTCTGCACGATCGAAGGACAGTTCACTCAGTTGTCTTTCTAAGTTTTATTTACCAAAACCAAGAACTAATATTTTAAAGTTTTTACCTAACTATTTTATGTGTGAAAAGTCCCTAAAATCAGACATTTTTAGTTCCTCCGTAAGTGTAATTACATTTTCAATTAATCTGCTGTAAGTAACGAATTGTCTTTATTTTTGATATTTATATGTTTGTCCCTGTCCTATAATTGGTCTTTGTACTGTTGGATAGTGTAATAATAAATAAAAAATAAAATAAAAATAAATTATTTTACAAAAGTATATGAGGATTTAATATCATTATTTTTTCCTCCTACATGGATATCTTCAATAATCTTGTACAGTTGTAGAATGACTAAAAACCATTTCAACCTTATCAATTAATAAACCATTAACTACAGTAATTTTGGTTCATTCTGTATTTAAATATCTCAGAAACGTATCCGCCTAATTTGTTTTTTTTTTACTAAGGCAACCTAATATCTTATCTCATTAGAAAGGATATATAGGAAATTTTGAAATGACATCACTTCGAAAGTAACTAATTACATTTTTTTTATAACGCGGTATAACTCGTTCCGCCCATCTCATTTATCTATTCAAATTCTACCAATTCATCTTATTAATCTGACATAATAGACAAGATGTCCGGTCTAATCCACCTTATACCGCAAACACTCCGAAAATATTTGTTGTTACCTTCAAACCAATCTAAGTGTTTTTTGTAGTACTTCACTGAAAGTTGATATGAAAACGTGGGGCGATGTATCTCCGAGAGCAACGAAAAGAAAGAATAGACAATTCATCACTGTCAGAGAAGATGGTAAGCGTGAGACGGGACGTGTGAGTTATGAGAATGAAAGACTCCTGGGATGGGCGCAGCCCTCGCGAAGGTACGTGGGATGGTGTTGTATAGGGGTGGAATAGGGACATTATGGCTGCCGGGTCAGCATCATGGTCGGTCTACGGGGATTTTACCAGCGATTCCGGAATGGCAATATGAAGACTGTTGAGAATCGAATTGCCATGTAATGATTGTTGTCGTTTGCTCGTTCGGTGGACGATAAATAACAGATTGGCGTTACTGGATGTTAATCCCGGCTTTGTTGTGGGAAATTTACTTCTTCCAGCTTAAATTAACTTAACCGCTTATGTGAATTGATGTCGTGCTGTTTATTTATTGCGTCAATGGACAGGCTTTCATTAACTGATGTTGACAATTTTATTAAACAAATAGTTTAAGCTTTTAGTTTAGTTTTTTCTTGTACTAAACCAAACTTGGTTTTGTTGCTGTTATTGGGCTTGAATTGTTGAACTTAATAATGGTAAACATTTACAAATTTTACTTAGTAAATCGCCAAATAGTTATTAAAAAAATGGGATAGAATGCAATGAGGAATATAGACGGTGGAGACACATTAGCTGCAACACCCAGTACATGTTTCTTTCATTTTCCATCGGTTTGTTACCGGCCAGCCTATTGTTGGATAGCTGAAGATCTAAAGTCTTTTTCGTTGATTTTACGGCAAAACTGATATTGTAAAATAGCATTTTTAAATGAACGAGAAGTATGAGACAAACCTATTCGAAATTACCGAACTAGAAAGTCTTAGAATCAAAAGAATCATTTCTATCTAAATGAATAAGTTATTTTTTCATTTTCACTTGATGGCAAAAGTATGTGTATTTCACCATTTCAATAGAAATGGTGTAACTGACTAGATTATTTTAGTTATTACTAAAGTTTGACTCTAATCAAAATCAGCTTTTTGCTCTTAGCATTTATTAACTCTTTCTCATTTATTCTTACATTTTTAATGATGTCAACAGTTTCATGTGGTAATGTCAGTATCTCCTGGAATTTGCTGCTAATCTACTAGAACCAGAATATCAAACAAGACTTCGATTTTAAAATTGCCCTTTAAGGAACCGTATGCTAATCTTATAATATGATTGCAGTAAAATCTTAAGGCCTAAGTTAATAGAGTGCTTACTACATATCCAACACATGTTTTTGTTCTTTAGGTCAATCTGTTTCTTTTTGACATGCATTGAAGTGTTGCTTCCAACTTCATACCTACATATGTATTCTGTTGGACTTGCATCGGTGATCTGGATATAATTTATGTTAACCGGATTGAATTTTCATCTTTTATTAGAAAATTTGATATGTGAGAATTTGCTTGATTCAGTTCATTGGGTTTTTTACTCACATGATTTATTGATGTTTGTAGTTGACTTCTATTCCGTGCTAAACTTTGTCTATTAGTAGGATGACCGTATTGTCTGATGTAAAAGTGTCAGGCCGAAGTATTGTCTGAAAAGATAAATAAATCAGTATAAGTATTAGGTGTTTATTTTAGATTTTCCTGGGAATAATACCACATCAGAGTTCAAACTTGTGTATATTTTAAAACCAAACGTTTCAAAATCCTGTCGGATTTCGTTTTCAATGGATATAAATTTATAAAGTAAAATTGAAATATATGACAATTATTTTGACAAATATGTTTACGTTACTATGGATATATTTCTTTGATTTTAAATATACAGGGTGCACAAGAAATTCCAAAGATCATTATAAATCAAAAAAAATTTTTCAAGTTGGAAGAACTTGAAAAAATTGTCTTCAGAATTTATTTGTGGCGTTCCTAGGGACGACTTTCTTTTTAAGATAGTGCATTTGCCAAAAAATGCTATCAAAGAATTCTGATATATGTTGCTATCCAATATAACAAATAGGAGTAGGGATAACAAAATTATGGAATATTATAACACTTTATAAGAGTTAACACTGCAGCATATTTCACACTAAATATGTAAGTAATTTGTTCACTTTATGATGAATTCTAAACTAAAATCAAATATGTTATAATACTCGCTAAAATGACACCTATAGAGATCATGGAGTCTATATATAAATAGGCAAAGATTGTACCATTTTCTCCCCTGTCCCTCAACCGGTTTGCTCTATTTTTGTTTTGTTTAGTAGCTACGGGCAACCTTAATTTATAATATTGGTTCACTTAAAAACTAAAATCCATACTGTCAATGCCAAACAGTGCTGCCAGGTTGCTTGGAGAGCAAATCATAAGATAGGTTTATTGGGCGCTCGCAAGTTTGCAGTTTACAGTGCACAAATTAACCATAATTAGGTAGATCTGGCAACACTGAATTCATGGCTATCTGCAGGAAATTTGATTTAAATTTTGACATTTCATTACTTTTGTAGGGATTAGGTTGAATGTTTCCAAGCCAGTCAGAAAAGTTTTTTCAAGGTTTTAATATAATTTCAATTCACAGATAAAAATTGTCAAAAATAGGTGTGTTTAACTAATATTAATTAACAGTATGTAGTTATTATTTCTTTATAATTTCCACATAAAACAGAAATCGTCATGGGTTACTAGGTAAATTATTTATTAAATTTAATTCTATTGAATATTATAACTAAACTAAACAATTAACAGATTGGAACAGAAAAAAAACTGCTATAAAAAATATTTTTGTTACAAACGTCAATATACTATGGAAAAAGTTTCGAATTAATGTATTTTGAAGTCAAAAACTCGTATCTATGAGAGTTACAACTAAATAAACTTATTGATGTTACGTGGTAACAACGAGGCCAGCTTATCAACGGGCATCAATATTATGAGCATAATTCTTGTCATTTTGTAACTGCAAAGTAATATATCACATTAATTTTTAATTAAAATATAACATTTGTTGAGTATTGAGTTATAATAATTGCAGAAGTCGCTGGAGTTGATTGTGGGAAAATACTCAAGGTCACGACATAAGGCGGTTCTTTGATGTATGGCGCCAGGTTACCACATCCTTTTGCATTCACACTATTGGTCAGCGGTGTCGTAGTACTGACTACACCCTTTTGCTGGCACGCTATTGGTCAGCGGTACTTAGCGTGTGACGTAATCGCTCCTGTTGGTATAGGCGCGAATTTCAAATATCAGCGGACGTTATTCAGTAGTGTAAATCTAACATGTTTATTTTGGTCAGTACAGAAATGTAATAGCAAGTTAGTAATTGGTAACCTTGTCTTTTTTTGAGGTCGCAAACAAAGACTCTTAACATATAGGTACGAACTGAACTGACTCCTGTTTTTTACACAAACAGAAAATTAAGTTGTATGGGTTGTCATGACCAAAATGTGTCGCGTCGGAACGAAGTGTCGAATAAAAATCCATTTTTTGCATTTCACTACCAATCTGTTTATCTGTAAGTTTGGGTCTCCTTAAGATGTTTTCGCTAACATATCTCATTACGGCCAGAAAATGCAGATACCCGCGTTGTATATGGTAGACAGTTTGTTAACAAATCAAGAATGGACAACGTAGTAGTGAGAGTGTTAATAAAAGACAATTTGTTAATTTGTTAGAGTGCAGCATATTAATTAACAAGCCCTATAATTGTATGTTTATTTTTGCTCATATTAATAACTCATTTCTTCGCTCGATCTATTTATATGGTAAATGTTATTACAAGTGTTCATTCAATTTACATACAGCTATTAGCGTACGTTTTAATGCTCGTGTTGTTGCAATTAATGTTTTAACGATTTTACCGGTGTTTAACTCCGCCCTTGTCCGTTGACCAACTCCAACCGTAATTCGTTTAACCGAATAAATAATACCATAAATAACTCCCCAGCTTCCAAAACTCTACGTTATTAATCATGCGTTTATTTACTGTCCGCTGTAAGTTTTTGAATTATTTCATTGTCAGATGAGTTATCTGTTTGGTGTCCTTGGTGGTTTTTTCGGTTTTGGGACGGGCGGTGCTCAGGTGCGGAGTGGCTCAACACCTGAAGCATAACCATTAAAATCACATTAAATATTTACATATGAAATTACCGAGTTTTTTTATTGGCTACTTAAGATATGGCCGACGTTTAATTGGTAGCGGTTAAATATGAAATAAAGCAAAAATATTGGATATTTTTTATTCAGCTGCTACTGAGTTACGCCATCGGAATGTTAATTATGGATTCTAATTGCTAGGTTATCAAAATGCGATAGCCAGTTAAAACGTTAATGGACGTCTTGTGATATGTTGTATCATCAGACGTTTATCTTAGCTTTTTGTCTTAATTTTAACATAAATCTCTTTATTATTATGTTTCTATGATTGGTTGTATTCATTCACACGGTTTCTTTTCTAATAATTATTTGTTCCTGAGGAGAACCTTAAGTGATAGGATCGTTTTTACTTGAATTGGTGTAATAAAATGTTAATTTCTTTATAATCTTGAGATTAACATTCTTATGTGGAGGTACTTAACATATTATTGAATTGTCTATTGGACACTAATTTGAGTGAACGCTTATGCTTAATATGGACATTATTTTCCGCCACAATAAAATGGCAAAACAGTATTTATTTTAAGCACACTTCTCTTATTAGAAAGGCAAATTATTTGTTTAATGTAAAGTGTGACATTATAAAAAGGGACACATTAAAGATTTTTGTAAAAAATATTTTTTTACAAATTGATTCAATAAATTAGAATTATTTTTTTATACCTGACATGAGAAATCAGTGGTGGTAATTTTTATATGTTCATCCCTGTTTATTAAAACTAATAGTAAACGTTGTTGTCACATACAAGATTACATCTTCGATTACAAAATTTGACAATTGTGTACGAATTTTTGATTAACAGGTTGTCAAATAATATTTTCCAAAATTTGAGCCAATTTGAAGGTGATTTACGTTATTATAAAAAATCTGCGGTGAAAAGTGAAAAAACCGTTCCGTGTAATTGCTGTTCTCCGTTAACTCCTAGGACAGAATGTCACGATAAAATTTTCAGGTTACTTCACCTGTCAGAGATATTGAATACTCTCTTCGAGGTGTCATTCCTTTGTACAAAGGAACGGTTCCAGATTCGGAACCCTGTGTGCTAATCCTCTCGAAAATCCTAGATGTCGGTCTTAAATCACGCGTCTTGAAATTTAACGAAATGTATCAAATACATAAAGAAGTGTTCGTGAGGACATTCAATTGTGGGAAGCGCAACTAATGAAGGTTCCCTAACCAGAAACAATATATATTATATATGTTGCCTTGCGTACAAAGGAATGACACCTCGAAGAGAGTATTCAATATCTCTGACAGGTGAAGTAACATAAAAATTTTATCGTGACATTCTGTCCTAGGAGTTAAGGGAGAACAGCAATTCCACGGAACGGTTCCAGATTCGGAACTTCTGTGTGCTAATCTTCTCGGAAATCCTAGATGTCTGTCTTAAATCTCGCGTCTTCAAATTTAACGAAATGTATCAAATACATAAAGAAGTGTTAGAGAGGACATTCAATTGTGGGAAGCGCAACTGCTGAAGGTTCCCCGACCAGAAACAATATGTGTTATATATGGTATATAATATATATTGTCTTTTGTACAAAGGAATGACACCTCGACGAGAGTATTCAATATCTCTGACAGGTGAAGTAACCTGAAAATTTTATCGTGACATTCTGTTCTAAGAGTTAAGGGAGAACAGTAATTACAGGGAACGGTTCCAGATTCGGAACCTCTGTATGCTAAACCTCTCGAAAATCCTAGATGATGATTGGTAAAAATTCTTTTATTTACTTTAGGTAGTTGAATATGTTTATTTCTGTTGGCACTAATGGTGGTTAAAAATTGTCACATAACTTACAATCTGCAATTTACATTTTCAATAGATATTTTAAAGCCACTGACAACGAAGTCAGAATCGACCTTGAAACGTTTGGTTTTTCTTTCAATATCCATCTTTTTATTTTGATTGTGGTGTTATTTCCCAAGATAACATAAATATAATGAAAATATAATTCAAGAATAAATAATTGTACAAGATTAACAGGATTGTTGCTAGTATTATTAGAATTTTTGTTCATGATTTTAAGTATCTATTTTGTAGTATATGCATATGTGCTAGATTGTTAGAACAGGCTTCTCCCAAAGCAATTGCCATAACAAATAATAACATTAAATAATGCATAGTAAATTATTTTGATTATATTAGCTGTCATTATTATCGATAATATATAGAACACAATAACCAAGTACTTTGTTATATTAATAATTTAACTAATATGTGTATCCCATTTAAGGTTAAAATCAAAAATAATGCCTAAGTATATGTGATGTTCAACTCTATTAATCATATAGCCATTTTTTTTCCTTGGTACACAATCACAGTTGCACTCAAAACCAATATATACAGTTTTATTTGTATCAAGTGATATTTACTTCCCTTAATAATAAATTCATAATATTATGTTGGGCTTCATCATAGGTATTAGCAGATTTCATTTGGGATTCGATAAGTAGATCACTGACATATAGTAAAAAATGTAGAGGGCCCAGAATAGTACTCTGTGGCATTCCACTAGTTCGTTATATTTTTATAAGTACTGTAATTTTAAAAAACTGACTAAAACATCCAATGCTTGAACTAAATGTAAATATTTTGTTTTCTTATTACGACGTCTATTTTGTACATATTATTGTTGACAATAATTTCCAAAGATTACACTAATTTGTTTACAGCCTTTAACAGGCAGGGTGGTTTTTGTTTGAGTCCGAGATTGGTCTTAACGAAACATTTCATCGCAGCAATTTAGCGATCCTCTATCAAAGAACTAATTTCGTAAGTGAACTAGCGAAGTCAATCTTCTACGTCATTGTTTTTGCTTATATACCATTCGGAAGTTTGAACGTGCCTACTAAATTTTCGTCTTATCCCTAAGGGCAGGAAACTTTTTGTCGGGAAACTTATATAATCCCGATATTTCGGAACTTATTTAACCTCATCTGTTTATTCGCTTATTCGGCAAAAGCCGTCCATCTTCCGGAGCGTACAGCCCGCTTTTTCGATTTATGGCCCCAGTTTAATTGGGCCCCTCTTTCCCTCTCGCTTCCACCCCGCTGCTGGCGAATTCGTTTTTGGCTCTCTGGTAATTCTTTACTCAGCCCAAACCTGCATAGAGTCTCAAAAATGGGGTGACATATCATTTGGACTGGCATCTTTTCTACCCTTCTTCTTATTTTCTCTCATGCAACAGTAAGTGGGAGTAATATTACTTCCACGACATGCCTAACTTATTTATGGGACGGTAAATTTAAGGGTGTGCGTTTGTGTTAAATTGGATAACAGCCCTGTGCCTACTTCTAGATATTCTGCGACTGCTCATGAAAATATAAAATGAACAAATGACGGTGAATCACAGTATCGATTTTCATTTTGTCGAAACTTGGCATGAATTTTAAATGTTCAGTCGGGTAGAATTTTTCTTCAATATTGTGAATTGGAATGGACTGCTAATACTTCTTTATCTGTTGAGTTTATATTAAACAAAGGGTGAGGGTCTCTAGGGCTGACCGATGGTCGCTTAAGTTTCTTACAAGATATATCTGATTGTCTTCTAAAGATTATTTGTGGCATGTTCTTGATTATTCTGATGTTTTATTGGGAATAACACCACCATTGAAACGAAAGTAATTGAAAGTATATTGAAAGAAAATACCAAACGTTTCAAACTCGATTCTGACTTCGTTGTCAATGGCTTTATATTATGTATTGAAATTGTAAATTGGAAGTTTGATTTATGACATTTAAGTTGACATAAAAAAATGTGTTGTTTTTAAATATACAGGTAGCATGTCAATGATTAATTAAATTATCTATATAGCTTTGCACATTTGGTTTTTTGATCAAAATACCATGATAAGGAAATCAACACCTCTGACTATGGATGGTTCAAAAAATGTACTTTAATGTCAATAGCAACATCATTGGCATTTAATTATAACTTTAATTTAATAAACAAAAGTTTAAAGAAAAGAACATGTTGCAAAACAGTAATAACCAACAACAAATTTAACTAGTTTCACTAATACTACATTAGTTAATTATGAACTTTTTAGGCCTTTTTAATTATTGCTTATCACCTAATCTTAGTTTGCAGCTATAATACATTTTAATAAACACCCTGTTATTTAATGAATATCAGCAGCTATAGTTATTTCCTTAATTTGTGTACCGTTTGACTACTTATTGAAATATTTCTGTGTCATGGAATTTTTAATAAAACATTATTAAAATGTTAAGTTTCTTCTCGTATAATTTTTAATGGAAAATAATTTTAAAACTGTTATTTTATTGATATAGCGAGTGCCAGTTTGAAATTACTGGTGTACTTGTACAATACAGAACAATACAGATATTGTATAGTACAAAAAAAGTACAGGTATAACACTTAAATTTCACAATTTTTATATTTTTAAGTAAAACAAAAATAGCAAATTGACAACTACATTCAATTCTTTCGACTTTAGTTGATATTTTCTTGAGTGTACCAACCCTTATGGTATTTTATGTGTTTCCTAATATTGTCTATGTTTATTTGTTATATTTTCTTGTTATTTTTTCAGTTGTTCAGTCTCAGTTTAATTTTTTCATGCTAGTATCTTTTCAGATGTGGTTTTGTTGAGTTGTATACCCTTCTATTTTTGGATCTTCAATTTTTAAATCAAAGTTCAGAATTTTTCGACACATTTTAACTTTATTTTAGAGGAGATTTAGTATGTTGATAGTAATGTGTTCGGGCAACTATACTTTCTTTAATAACATATCAGTTCTCTTATTTTTTTCTTCATATTTGATTCATACCATCTGTGATTTTTTTAGTATCAGAATACCTACCTCGATAGGCATTCTCAACTAACTATTCATTTTGGACAGTACATGAAATTATTCCATTTATCTAAGCCTGCAATATAACGTGACCTTTGTTTACTTTTTTTGTCACTGGCTGAACTGTTGGTGTTATGGTTAATTTTTCTAGTCGCCGGGGTCTGTTTCTAGATATATCTCAAAATTCAACCAACTCTGGTAAATTCGGCTTTCGAATTAATTTCCTTGTAAATAAGAAAGGCAAATGCTTACTATTTAACAGTTTGAAGTACGAAAATTAAAAAACAGACGCTTTCATTTGCAACTGAATAGGATAAAATAATAAAAATCGTTGAAATGTCTATGGGAATTCAAAACGAAACAATTGCTAGTAATATTTTCAAACAGAAAACAATTTTAGAAGCGTGAGATCTCGCAGTGCATATTACAGACTTTAAACATACATAAATTTGTCAAATTACTATAAGACAGAACATAAATCCATGTAATTTGACACTGTATAAAACCATACACAAACATATTACTCAATTTGGATTTCTTTGAATTGCTTAGAGACCCCACTCGTCGTATAATGTGTTAAATAGCTTCTTTGTTATAATGCAAATGTAATAAAACAAAACCGAAAGTCTCATTAACAACCATAATTGAAAGGCTTATATCAAGTTTCAATTGTAAACAATTCTCGTCGAATTTTTCATTTATAAATTTATTTGTTTGATCGTCTAAAAAAATATATATTTAATAAAATTATTCTTGGAAAAAATTATTTACAATAGAAATTTAGAATTTGTAAACAAGCATAAAATAATATCAAAAAAACAGTATGGCTTCATGAAGAAAATAGGTAGAAAGGATGCCTTAATGTTTCTAACAAATGTAATTTATGAAAAGCTTAATAAAAGTACCTGAATTGCAGTTACATTTCTTGACTTAGCGACAGCATTTGATTTTATGGAATAAAAGGCAAAGCATATAAGCTCATGACTTGCATGACAGGAAACAGCATGTTAAAGTAAATGAGGTTGTAAGTGAATATTGTGAAGTTCGAACAGGTGCTCCACAAGGAACAGTACTGGGACCATTGTTATTCATCCTGTACCATAATGACTTACTAACTACTATACATGATGACGTGATAATATCATTTGCGGATGACACAGCGGGTATATCTATAGGGGAAAGTTGGGCTGAAGTAGAGATCAAAATGAATAACTATCTTGAAGCTATAACTAACTGGCTAACTTTAAATAAGCTATCTTTAAATTTGGAGAAAACTGTTTACATGACATTCGGAAATTGCAATATAAGTGTTCCGGTAAACCTAAACATTTCAGTCAACGGAAAAAACTTGAATAGGGTGGAATCATGTAAATATTTGGGAATCATCTTTGATTACAGAATGAAGTGGGATAAACATGTAGAATACATTCTTAGAAAAACTAAGTATTTAGGATTCGTATTCTATAATCTCTCTAAGATCATGAAAACGGACAGATTGATGAAGTTGTATTACGCATTTTTCCACAGCATGATCAACTATGGAATCATTGCCGGGGAGGAGCTTACTCAAACTACAAAATGTCTGCAAAGCCATCAGAAAAAACTATTAAAAATCGTAAACAAGAATAATACAAGCTTACATAACAATCCTTTAAATTTGGAGGAGCTTTTCTCACTTGAATCTTTAAAATATCACTACATTACTCTGAAAGAAAAATTCCTGAACTTAAACAGTATTACTAGGAACAAGAGCATTCTTCTCCTACATAGATCAAAAACAGTCAGTAAGAAACGCAGTTTTATAAGAGCAATAAATGTATACAACAGTCTTCCAAATGAACTAAAGCGTTAAGTAATGTAAGTGCAATAAAAAATAAGTTAAAAAGTGGATAATTAATAAAGATAATAACAGAATCAGATAGGCAATTGATAAATAAGTCACCATTGTTATTGAAACTTCCTGAAAAATTATGTTTAATTTATTTATTTTTTCTTTTATGTTCTTTTTTATTTTATGTATTCTTAGATATTTTCCTTTATGTTAAGTATATATTTTCCATAGGATAGGTTTATATATTATTAGTTTTAGGTATTATGCCAAGACCACGACCAGGTAACTAAGATTACCTCTGTGGAGATTATGTAATAATGACCTGATATTATTGTGTATATCTATTGGTTAAATAAATAAAAAAATAAAATTCCACTATCTTTTAGCATAGCACTGAAAATTTTGGAAAGTTTCGCACAGATATACTGTTTCACGGTCGGTTACGTTGTTTGTGTAATTTATCTTAACTAAACCAATTTGGAAACCGCAAATGTATCGGAAAAATATCCCTTACGAAGCGAAAATATTTATTATATCGTATTTTTGTCTGTGAAACATGGGCACCATATGTATTCTATCACCTTCTCTGCCACGGTATTCCTGGGCATCTGCACGGAGTAGATCAAAATTTTAGCTCCAAATTAGGTATAATATACACCGTTAATTTAAACGCTGACTTTTATGGTTTGTAAAACAACGCCGGTAAATCATCCGTTTGTGCCATCGGCACAGGATCCTCCACACAAACGGGAAACATCTGGGGTGCAATGTACGCATTTTGGGACACAGCGGTACACAGCTTTCCACAGAGGCAGGGCAGGACAGTTCAGGGTAGGGGCACAATCGTACGAAATTACTGAGTTATCGACGGCTATCTATGGCTTCCATCCGGTCACGCCTGCAACCCCAATAAACGTACTTAATTGGGCAGTTTCCACTTCTAATTGTCCTTTTTGAGTATTCTTTTCTTTCGGCAACATACGTGATGATGTACGGTCGAATTTATTTCGTAATAACATATGAAATATTTTTCAAAACAGAGGTTGTATTATAATTCTACACAATATTTATAGTCATTAATTTTAATGTCTAAGTGTTTATTGGGAAATATCACCACACTTTAAAGGAAATTGCTGTATATTCCAAACGTTTCGGGGTCTAGATCAGACCCCGTTGTCAATGGCTAAGAAACTACGGATTAAAAAGGTACAATTCTAAGATGTAAATTTAAATATTTGACAATGTTTATTATTTGATTTTTGACGTAACTAAGAGAATTTTATTTGTAATATACAGGGTAGCACAGAAATTTCTAATCTAGACCCCGAAACGTTTGGAATATACAGCAATTTCCTTTAAAGTGCGGTGTTATTGACATTGACATTGACAAATATGCCACAAGTTCCTTCAGGAAACAATTAACTTTAATGTTTACAATTACAGACCTATCTCCTTATTAAGTACATTTAACAAAATTTTAGAAAAAGTTCTCAAAAGAAGAATGGTAAATTTTATAGAAAAATACTTCAACTTTGATGAAAACCAATATGGATTTCAGAAAAAAAGTAGTACTTTAGGAGCAACTGTTGATCTATTAGAATACATACATAAAGAAATAGATAAAAATAAATGTCTTATTGCAGTCTGTATAGACATTCAAAAGGCGTTCGACACAGTTGATATAAACTTATTACTGGAAAAGCTATTTATTGATATAAAGCCATTGCTAAGGAAGTCAGAATAGACTTTGAAACGTTTGGTTTTCCTTTAATATAAGTCGTTTTATTTTGATTGATGGTGTTATTGCCCAAAAAAACTTAAAAGTAATCAAGAATATGCCACAAACAACGTTTAGAAGACAACTTCCTCTAGTTAGTTGTCTGCCGAGCACCGTATAAAAGTATGAGAATTAGCTGACTGCTACTATTAGAAGTAGTGCAGAATATATTTGTGAGTGTCAGTGTCAATGACGTGCTGATAAACTCCAATTAGACGTTTAAAGTATGGTGACTCTTATTTGAAAACTGAATCTCATTCCCAAAATTGTTTAGACTTTAGACTTAGTCTTGTGATCTTCGCGATTTCAACTTAGGTCATTGCAAGCTCCGAATGCTCATCTAACAATTATCCTTCTTGAACAATGTATTTTCAATATCTAAATATGAATGCAGGCCATTCTTCAAAGCAAAATTTAACCAGAAGAATTCGAAAATCCTAAACATAGACGGGCGGAACTATATTTATTATGTTGTTGTTGCTGTTAAAATCACTCTATACAATCCCTAATTTGTTGCAAATCTGCGTCATTTACTTATCATGACGTCACTAAGATCCGCTGTAGATTTAAGAGTTTTATTGGGAAATATGTTTCAAAACTGTATGTTAAATCACTAGCTCTTAAGCTCCTCCGCCAAACTGATGACATCTAGATAGATAGGAGGCTATCAATTATAACTAGGGGGGACTAGTAGACCGCATTAGACCCCGTTTCAAGAAAATCGGAAGTTACGGAAGTTCAACAAAAACCTGCAAAAGACAAGTTTCTCCTGGTTCGGATCACTGTTAGCCATGCTTTGAAATCCTCAATCCTGAAGACATATCCTTACCAAATGGCTCAGAGCTTCAAGTTTTTGCCTCTGTCAAGCAAATAAATTTTCATCTGAAAAATTGAACTTTCACATTGGAAAATAAGAAAATCATCAAAACTCTAACCTCGAAACAATTTAGGTATTTCAGTACTCTTCCTATTTTAGCTGAATTTTGTATTGATGTTTTATTAATTTCAGTATTTATTTTTCAAAGAATGAGATCATTTTTATTATATTTCTAAATGTAGAGAGAGTCTTAATTCCTCCAAGTTTCACAAATCTGTTTTATTTTTGTTCTGCAATCATTATTTTTTGAGTAATTACTAAATACATTCGTTGGCTTTTGTCACTTCTCAAACTGAAATAGAAGGTCATTTTAGAGGCACTTAACATCAGAATCTGAGTTTCAGATCCCACAAAGCCCAAAAAAATTGTATTAAATTAACCCTCCCATCCAATCGTTTCGGTTAAAATAATTGGCGAATAATTTTATTTGGAGCAAGCCATTTGGTAAACTAAGTTTGCTACCCCTGAATTGGCAGTTTATATGGGGGTAGTAAAGTTTACGAACACGACGTTCGAATTGTACGGAATAGCGTGATGTAAACACAATTACAGAATGGATGTGACTGCCGGGGCACTACGTTATTCTATATTGTACATGTATTGGTTTGGTATACTGGACCCTTTGTACAATAAATATCGTTAGTTGGTAGTGCGCAATATATCGAATGTGTGTTGCGAATATTTATTAATTATTTGATTACGATGCAATGAATAAAGTTGTAATTTGCTGGAGCATTTTGCAATTTGGTTAAGACATATTGTTTAGCTGGGAAAGCCAGAGATTATTGAACTATGACTTGAAAGTGATAAATCAACAGATAGATTCCTGGAGATCCATTTGGCAAGTTTATTTATTTTTGCTCTCTGGGAAGCTCAGATGTGTTCGTTATTAGAAAAAATACAAATTTCACTCTTCATATGATACACACCACATTATGATATTTATATAGAGCTCAGAGCAGTCCGTGTTTTGTAATAGACTTAGAAATTGCTTACGGATGCTTCAGTCCTAATCCTTGTGGGATACATCAAAATGATATACTAGGGAGTTGTATTCGCTATATCTATCTTTGATTGACAACCCATTGCAATCAATGGTGTTCATTATTGTATGGTATCTTCATTTGTATCCATTATTGTGGTCAAATATTTGGTTAGCTACAGTTTTGAATTTTTATAGTCGTCTGTTGTTATTTTAGGACTATAGTGTTATTGTAGTGACATTTATCTAAATTTTCCATCTAATCTAACGACAACAATAAGACTACGACATGATAGGAAAGTTGTATGGAAGGAACCACAAATATTATTGCATATGTATGTTATTATCACCCCAAAGTGTGATTATAAAAAGTGTTGTGTTGATAAAATTCTTGCATAATTCAAGCTTAGTAAACGGCACCATGGAAATGTATGTAATAAAAAACAACATATAATTCTGATGTGGTATTTTAGCAGAGTGAATATTTGAAGCGAGTTACATATCCTCTATATTTACAAAGTAGGGAAAGAATGACACATCACCATATTCTTACGATTCATCTCGTAGCAGTGCTCTTTTTTATGTCTCCCTTATCTCCTATATCAGAAATGCGACTTTTTCATTTTTATTTTACCATTGAGGTTATTCCAATTAAAAAAGGAACGCCCCTTAATCCCCAGCGACCAGATAAAACACAATATAAATGCATTATGGAAGTTTTGATATAAATACGGCGCGGCATCTGGAGTTTCTGGAACTTCTCGAAAAAATAAAATTATATTTCATTCCTTGGGGTGATATGGGAAATATTCGGAAGAAATTAGCAATCCCCTGTTTAATTTTTGTAATAATCCAGAATTATTGTTTTTATAATTGGAAGTTGCATTGTGACAATTTATGTGAAGGGTATGAACTTGGGTTGTGTATTCTTTACATTTATGGGTAAATGTACGTTTTTCTTCAGCTTTTTTGAACATGGAAGTCTACTGTTAATTGAAGATATTCAAATTTGAGTTTATCATTACTATATGTAGTATAATGTATTGATTCGGCTTTATTTATGTCCTCTGCTTAATAAATATATATTCTTACAAATACAAACGCTCACTGAATGGAGATATATGCAAGTTTGAAAGAAAATAACCCGCAGAGGGTAGCTTAAGTAATAAGAAGTCTCTCTTAGACTCGATATATAGCTTTGCTTTCAAACTCTGTCATGTCTCCGAAAGACTAGAAATAAACATAATTTGTTAGATACGTTCGACGTGATGCACTAAATTAAAGAAACAGTAATAATTCTGTGTATCTCTTTATTTCTTTTCATCTCTTTTGACTTCTCTTCCCCTATTTTCAGTTATTTTCACCTATTTTCACTTCTCCTCACTTTTTTTCTTTTTTGTTCACTTCGTTTGACTTATCGTCACTTGTCTTCACTTCTATCACTTTTCTGTACTTCTCTTCACGTTTATTCACTTCACTTCTCTTCCTTCTCCTCACTTAACTTCACTTCTCTTCACCTCATTCCACTTCTCTTCACCTCTCCATACTTCTTTTCTCTTCTCTTCAGCTCTTTTCAGTTTACTTAATTCTCTTCATTTCTCGGCACTTCTATACACTTCTTTTCACTCTTATTCACCTCTCTACACTTCTTCTCACCTGTCTTCACTGCTCTTCACTTCTCTGTACTTCTCTTCACGTTTATGCACTTCACTTCTCTTCCTTCTCCTCACTTAACTTCACTTCTCGTCACCTCATTCCACTTCTCTTCACCCCTCCATACTTCTCTTCTATTCTTTTCAGCTTTTTTCACTTTACTTAATTCTCTTCATTTCTCGGCACCTCTATACACTTCTTTTCACTCTTATTCACCTCTCTACACTTCTTCTCACTAGTCTTTACTGCTCTTCGCTTCTCTGTACTTCTCTTCACGTTTCTTCTCTTCACTTCTCTTCCTTCTCCTCACTTAACTTCACTTCTCGTCACCTCATTCCACTTCTCTTCACCTCTCCATACTTCTCTTCTATTCTCTTCAGCTCGTTTCACTTTACTTAATTCTCTTCATTTCTCGGCACCTCTATACACTTCTTTTCACTCTTATTCACCTCTCTACACTTCTTCTCACTAGTCTTTACTGCTCTTCGCTTCTCTGTACTTCTCTTCACGTTTCTTCTCTTCACTTCTCTTCCTTCTCCTCACTTAACTTCACTTCTCGTCACCTCATTCCACTTCTCTTCACCTCTCCATACTTCTCTTCTATTCTCTTCAGCTCTTTTCACTTTACTTAATTCTCTTCATTTCTCGGCACCTCTATACACTTCTTTTCACTCTTATTCACCTCTCTACACTTCTTCTCACTAGTCTTCACTGCTCTGCACTTCTTTGTACTTCTCTTCACGTTTATGCACTTCACTTCTCTTCCTTCTCCTCACTTAACTTCACTTGTCGTCACCTCATTCCACTTCTCTTCACCTCTCCATACTTCTCTTTTATTCTCTTCAGCTCTTTTCACTTTACTTAATTCTCTTTATTTCTCGGCACCTCTATACACTTCTTTTCACTCTTATTCACCTCTCTATACTTCTTCTCACTAGTCTTCACTGCTCGCTCTTCGCTTCTCTGTACTTCTCTTCACGTTTATTCACTTCACTTTTCTTCCTTCTCCTCACTTAACTTCACTTCTCGTCACCTCATTCCACTTCTCTTCACCTCTCCATACTTCTCTTCTATTCTCTTCAGCTCTTTTCACTTTACTTAATTCTCTTCATTTCTCGGCACCTCTATACACTTCTTTTCACTCTTATTCACCTCTCTACACTTCTTCTCACTAGTCTTCACTGCTCTGCACTTCTTTGTACTTCTCTTCACGTTTATGCACTTCACTTCTCTTCCTTCTCCTCACTTAACTTCACTTGTCGTCACCTCATTCCACTTCTCTTCACCTCTCCATACTTCAGCTCTTTTCACTTTACTTAATTCTCTTTATTTCTCGGCACCTCTATACACTTCTTTTCACTGTAATTCACCTCTCTACACTTCTTCTCACTAGTCTTCACTGCCCTTCACTTCTCTGTACTTCTCTTCACGTTTATGCACTTCACTTCTCTTCCTACTCCTCACTTAACTTCACTTCTCGTCACCTCATTCCATTTCTCTTCACCTCTCCATACTTCTCTTTTATTGTCTTCAGCTCTTTTCTCTCTATCCACTTCTTTTCACTCTTATTCACCTCTCTACACTTCTTCTCACTAGTCTTCACTTCTCTGTACTTCTCTTCACGTTTATGCACTTCACTTCTCTTTCTTCTCCTCACTTAACTTTACTTCTCGTCACCTCATTCCACTTCTCTTCAGCTCTCCATACTTCTCTTCTATTCTCTTCAACTTTTTTCACTTTACTTAATTCTCTTCATTTCTCGGCACTTCTATACACTTCTTTTCACTCTTATTCACCTCTCTACACTTCTTCTCACTAGTCTTCACTGCTCTTCACTTCTCTGTACTTCTCTTCTCTTATCTTCACTTTTATACAGTCGTCTTCACTTCTCGTCTCTTGTCTTCTTTTCTCTTCACTTGTTTTCACTTCTTTTCATTTTTACTTCTCTATTCTTCGCTGCTCTTTACTTATCTTCTTGTCTTTTTTCTACTCTTCTCTTCTGTTCCCATTTAGCAGTATTTTCAAACAATGTTTATACCAAACCTGATGTTTAAGGTACATTAACACTACGACTGTAAAATGAAAGAAAGGAAATAATATTACTACCACATAGAAAATAAATATGATGTAGATAAATAGAGACACAACTGATTAAATGATAAAGATAATGAAAAACTTTTAGTATTTCAAAAATGTATACGTCTCATACAAAAGTTAAAAAATAAGAAAATACCGTTTTTTAAGTTTTCTACAAATTAATGCATCTACAGGCTTTTGAGTCTTTCACATTATTTTAGCCTCACCAAGGTGCGAATTAAAACCAAACAAATAACAAATAAGCTGCTTAGAGATAAAAATAATACGGAATTAATGAACATATACCAGACGTTTGTTTTTAAATTTGCAACACGCTATATGTTGATAACAAAAAAGAAAGATAGTCGTGTATTAACCAACACCACCGTTCTACCTACTAAGATCCAGTAAGGCCATGTAAATAAATAAATAAATAAATGCTTTATTGTCCAACAGTCTGCCTTTTCAGGACAATTTAAAAATACAACATTGCGGTACTAACTGTTTGATTCAGGGTACATGTAAAAATATCAAAATAATTTCATGTATTATTAACATTATTGCACATAACATAACCTGGTGTTTTCAACAAAATGTTTGTTCTGGCTCTTGGTGGCCTTAGCGCTAGGGGTTTCCTTGGGTGAAACGTAGGTACATTAAAATTAATTTGATGTAACAATTCAGAACAGTTTACCATATTATTTACTAATATAAACAAGAATACAACAGATGCACAATTTCTCATTAATTGCAAAGAAGGCAGTTGAAAACGTTGACATAACTCATCATTAGGTATATTCCTTTCTGGATATAATCCATCACTTTTGAGAACCAAATATTTCAGGAATTTTCTTTAGACCTTTTCGACACGTTTGCTGTGAATATCATAATATGGATGCCAAATTATACTTTAGAACGAACATACCCAAATTATAATGTTTTCAATGCGGAAATATTAGTAAAGTCTCTCAATATAAATCCATAAGACTTTAATGCTTCAGATGTTTTTACAGATATGTGCTCTACAAAGCATTTCGCTCTAACAGTGTACATTGACTTGAATAAGGAAATTTGATGGCTGACGTTGTTCGAATATATGTCACTACTTTGCATTTTTTCGCATTTAGATTTAGATTATTTCTATAGATACTAATTGGCTCTGAATATTATGACAATCATTTACACCTTCTATTGTAGAAAAGGTCTTGAAGTCATCAGCGAAGCATAACTTTTCTGTCGATATTGTATTACATTAATCGTTAATAAACAAAAGAAATAGGAGAGGTCCTAAATTCGACCCTTGAGGAACTCCTGAGCTAAGTATGAGTCCGATTTGAAGCCATTATAAGTCACGTAAATGAATCAGTCTGATAAGTAAGACTTGAGGAAATTTACTGCTTGGATAGAAAATCCAGATCCTGATAGCTTTTTTAACAGAATTCTATGATCAATTCTGTCGAATGCCTTACTGAAATCTGTATAGATCACGTCGACTTGTACGTTGGTGTCCAGTGCTTCTGAGATATATTGAGTAATTGCTACTATGCTGATACGGAGATAGTTGATTGCGTACTAGTGGAAATATACGATTATAAAGTATGATTTCAAATGAATGAGAAGTTTGACAGAATAGATATAGGTCTGTAGTTCTCTAATATATTTTTCTCACCATCCTTAAAAATGGGGTAAACCTTTGCTACTTTCCAGGCTTCAGGAAATTTATTGCACTTGAGACAGGCGTTATATATATTTGTTAGGATTCCCGATAGCGCTCCAACACAATCTTTTGCTATCAATGACGGATTGTTATCAGGTTCAGAGGTTAGTTTATCTTTTAGTTTCTTAATCGCTGATAATACTTCATTCTCAGTAATGGGGTAAATGTTTATATGAATAATAGGTACTATCAGAGTTTGTGGGAGGTATAATATTGTCAGTATTTAAATAGAGACAATTATAAAATGCTATATCCCGGGTGTGGCTCATTTTTTGAAAAGCATGTTGAAAATAATAGCTGAATTGTTTTTAAGATTGCCCATAGTGATTTGTTCATTTTCGAAGTATAGCCTGCTGTAACTTTTCAAATTGAGACGTTGTGTATTAAAAGCATAGCAACTTAAACACTACTTTTATGTTTTTTTTGGGCAATAACACCACAATAGAAATAAAACGACGTATATTGCAAGAATACCAAACGTTTCAAAGTCTATTCTGACTTCGTTGTCAATGGCTTTATATTTATTGATGTAGATTGCAAAATGAAAATTAGATTTATGACATTTAAAATTGACATTAGAAAATTTGTTGTTTTTTAACAATGTTCCTGTTTCCAAAACACTTCCAATAGTAAAACAACTACTAGAATGGGACTTTTCATTAAATCACCGAACTCAGTTATCAATTGATACAATAATGGAACTACTAACATATTGTACCAAAACTACATACTTTCAATTAAACAATGACTTTTCAGGATTTTGGCATGGCCATGGGTTCTTGTCTCTCACCAGCATTAAGTAACATATTTATGGATAACTTTGAACAACAAGTAATTTTATCAAAAGAAATTAAACCTTTAATTTGGTGGCGTTACGTTGACTACATTTTCGTAATTTGGGAACACAATCTTGAAGAACTAGATAAATTATTAAATGACATAAATAACAAAGAGCCAACTATGAAATTTACCCTAGAAATTGAAGAAAATAACAAACTATCTTTCCTAGACATAATAACAAAAACAGAATCTTCATTCGAAACAGAAGTTTATAGAAAACCAACTCATACAAACAGCATGAATACAGTAGGTGTCATTACTGATAGAGCAAAGAGCTACTGTTCTGATGATAATAAATTCAACAGAAAAAATAATTATAAAGAATGTTCTCACTGGGAGTTAAACAGACTTGAACAGAAAACAAACCTTGTCAACCCAGAACTTCTCTTGGCAATAATACTACTCAAGACAACAACATTACAGTTACAACTATACCATATATACAGGGTTTGTCAGAAAGATTGAAAAGAGTGGGCAACAGATTTAATGTTAAAACAGCATTCCAAACAAGAAATTGTAGAACTCAAAAAACTGCATATATAAGATTCCTTGCGAATGCAATAAATTTTATATTGGAGAAACATCGAGACCATTAAACGTACATGAACACAAGAATTACATAAAGAAACAACAATTTGAAAAATCAAAAATTTGTGAACATGCTTGGGACCTAGGCCATAAAATACAATTTGACAATTCAACTATACTTTAACACAAAACGAAAAATAAAAGAGTCTGCTTTAATTCTTTTGAATGAAGACGATTGTATCGCTTCTACTTCTGTAGAATTTAATCGTATCTGGTTACCGACAATTAAGGAAGAAATTATTAATGGTAACCTCCTTTTGAACAACCCAATATCGGGATAGTTCATAAGGTTTTTCCTAGGTTTTCCCTTATGACGTTAATGGGATCACTGAAACAATAGAATTCTTTGATCGCATTTTTGGCGAATGCGCCAGCTTATAACAAAGTCGTACCTAGGAACGCCACTTATAAATTCTAAAGACAACTCTTTCAAATTTTTCTAATTTGAAAGTTGGTTAACTATAATTCATGATCTTTAGAATTTTTTGTGCTACTGTATATCTAAAAACAACAAATTTTCTAATGTCAATTTTAAATGTCATAAATCTAATTTTCATTTTGCAATCTACATCAATAAATATAAAGCCATTGACAACGAAGTCAGAATAGACTTTGAAACGTTTGGTTTTCGTTCAATATACGTCGTTTTATTTCTATTGTGGTGTTATTGCCCAAAAAAAACATAAAAGTAATCAAGAATATGCCACAAACAACGTTTAGAAGACAACTTAACACTATTGAAAACACTGTCTTAAAGCTGTTCTGAACTAATTCTCCACGACCAAGTTCTCAACGAACTCAATATTAACCAACTTTCACCTAACAAGACAAGAACATCGTGGCTTTTGACTGAATCCGTGCCTGTGCTCATTTCTTACCTGGCCATGTATAAAGACCTTTATCTCTGTCAAACCCTAACTAGAAATTCTTCCCGGGTGAAACAGCGGGACGTCAGACTTGTACACCAATCATAACGTTTCTTTTTCCGAAAAAAAGAATAGTAGCGGCCATCTACGATTTCTCCACAGTTCACTAGAATATCGTGCAGATCGCTGACACGCTATTACATTTTTAATTAAAGGAGCGGATAACTAATTCGTTTTTGTTTATGTTTTGTTCTATTCACGAAGAAGTGCTGCTCGTGGTATACCGTCCTTTATTCTCGGCTCGATAAGGTAACATATGGGTGATTTAATATTTAATTTTATAGTTGACTTGTTCTGTGGTCAGTTTTCAATATACTGTTACTCTTCATAATTGGCTCTCGATAACATACTTATTTAGCCGCTGTAGCAGTATTGTGTTCTAGCAAAACGAAGACAACTTCATTATTGTATAGATATACATGTGTTACAAGTAGACACAGATTGGCAAATATTTTACGTTCGATAATTTACTAACCTGCATGTTTATCATTTACTAATAAGCTTGCTGAAATAAAAAATATTGTCAACGCTTTGGTATTTAAGTTTAGGTTATTCTAAACCAGGCATTACAGTCAACGAATTACAGTTGTCTGTCTATACTGAGACAGTCAGAATATTTATACGATAAACGAAGTAAATTATAATTTAAACCGGCCTTTATATGCAATTTAAAAATTATGTTAAACACAATATATAAATAAAATTTTGTTTGGCTCTATATTTCAGGATTAATATAGCAGAATGCAATAAAAATATAATTCTAAGCCCTGAAAACACTTATAATAACATAGTCCCAAATTTAATCAACTATTGATGGCAACCAAAATTATTTTCTATAGCTATAACTTCCATCATCTTGTATTATGCTGGTCACCTATTACAACTTCGGCGGTTTTTGAACCATCCTGTATAACTACCCTAAATAACGATATAACTAACGAATATGCAACTTTTTCTAACATTTTTTAATACTCTCTTCGCCCCAGGTGTCATTCAGATATTGCATATATGCAACAGATCATGCTCTACCCTATATAACAAAATTCTTCCAACTTTATAACATTTTTTTACTCTTGTATACTTAGAATTCTAGTATATATTTCATCCGATATATGAAACAGCTTGTGGATCATAACATTCTGGATATTTTTAGGGAACCTTCCTCTATCAGTTGTAATCACACATTGCTACATATTTTCCCCTTGAAAACATTGAAATGTCCTATCTCGAATAAACTAACACTTTTTTCATTTTATCACTTTAATTTCAAGAAAATTCAAATATCCTATGCATTTCGTTACTCACATCGTTTGCAACTAAGACGCTAAGATGTAAGAATTAATATAATTCAACTCCACCGTTTTTCAACTACCTGGTATATACAACTGTTTAGGTCCACTCAATATATCTTTTTTCGAACCACGCCGTATAACTTCCCCCTTATTTCAACCACATTGTATATATGCAGCTACTTACAGGCCACCTAGATATACCTTTTTTTTCAAGAATTCTTAAATAGCCGTAATTCTACTCCGCTGTAAGTATTCTATCCTTTATATACACTCCTAGGACAGAATGTCACATTTGATATATCAATTTTCATGTTACACTTCCGAATTATCAATAAAAGCTAAGCTGATTCAGAGTATATGAATACTCTCTTCGAGGTGTCATGCCCTTTGTACATTGTGAGGTATCTACCGTTTCTGTCAATGTAGGAAGATAAAATTTATACCAGATTTTAAATCAAACTATAAGTGCACAAAAAAAGATTCAGCAAAACAGTTCCTAGTAGTTAAGTGGAGTAACAGCAACTACACGGAACAGATGGCTACAGATTTTCGGCAATCTCTGTTGAAAACTGATTCTCTCGAAAATCCTACAGAAGATTGGTCGGTCTGTATGGAAATAAACTTGCTTTGATTTGTTGGTTACAACTTCTGTTGTTTTGTTCATTTTAGCCAACAAATATATGGAGCTAGTTTGAGGAAGTCAGTCAAGGTTTTGAATTTAAAATACGAAATTTTTCATATATAAACTCAGTTAATGTTGTATATCACCTTATCATAGTCAAGACTGATTCAGCAGCCTATCTGGCATCTTTATGGAGTGGGCCAGACTAGATGACTAATTCGTTTTTGGTGGTTGACTACGATAAAATAACACCATAGCTCTTGAACCGAAAACATATTGGTTTATTCTTAGGGAATGTAAACTTTGTGTTTACATATCTATGATTCAGCAAATGTTCTACAGCCCTTCCTGTTTTGTTGTTGAAATAAAAACAAATATGCCGCGCTATCTTTATATCCTAGAATGTCCAGTTATAATTTTGTCTTTTTGTCAAATGGAATTTTATTTGGTCTCCTAACATGTTTAAAAAAACCTTTTGCAGCCATTTCTTTGACGTGCGAAATTTCGTAAGCATGGAAATAAGTTTCTTCCAGATTCTATTAGAACTGGTCTTTTAGATTCTTCAAACATTTCTGTATCTATAAAGCACATTCCATTTTTTATATATTTTCAAGCTTATGTTGAATTTCAGAATTTCACCTGGCATTAAACCCATGAATTCTAGTTCAGCAAAAAATGTCCCCATATTTAATATTCCTTTTTTTCAATGAGTTTGTTGTTTTTACGAATCTTTATTTCTACAAGGAAGATATAATTGCTAAAGAGAAAATATCTTAACCCTACTTTTGCAGCTACTATCAGTTTGAAATTAGTTCGAGTGCTACCATTTTTATTGTTTTCACTCTGCTGTCGAGTTTCATAGCAATATCTTTCATTAAATATTAACTTTAATAATTTGAACTAGAAATGCTACAATTATTCCTGAGTAACGTCACTTTAATATTAGAGTAACTATGAGCTAGAAATGCTGTGGAACTTTTGGTGTGTTACAAATGTAAAAAAACACAGTTTTGGACCCTAACAACAAACCTTTATTTTAAACACTCAACGCCGTTTCAACAACTCTAAGTTGTCATCATCATGGAGTAAACCAAACGATGATGACAACTTAGAGTTGATGAAATGGCGTTGAGTGTTTAAAATAAAGGTTTGGGGTTAGGGTGTAAAACTGTGTTTTTACATGTATTAGGTGGAAAAATTATTAAGTATAGTTTGCATAGGAATAAATTATTTGTTTTCTGTAAACTGTAATAAGATTAACAAAAAAAAAACATTAAATTAAGCATATGTCGGTTAGCTAAGAAATCTCTGCATCCAAAATTTAGGGTTCTGTAAGTTATCATTGTGATGTGCTCAGTGGTGGCTGACTAAGTATTGGAATGACGACTTTAATAAAATGTTCAATTTGCGATTGTTGGTAACTTGGGCTTTCTTTTAATCAAAAGCAAATCTTGGAATTTAGGTCCCACACTTGGTTCTTACCTTCAAATATGGTTGCTCTCATCTGCTAAACTATGCAAACAAACCACAATGCGTGAAACAACTTTTAACTTCATAACTTAGCTTCGCTATGCAGTTTTACTATTTATTGAAGACCTTTTGAATACACGATAGTATTAATTTTTGTCTGATGCCTATGCAAGTTGGTAAGCTCTGAGATTTCGTTTTTAACAAAGTCTCATTGCAATTTAACAAACGAAGAGCAAAAAGAATTTTATCTATCCCTCAAATTGTTTTTCATAAATAATCCCATAGAGTAAAAGTACCGTCGTCCCCGTTTTTTCAAATTTTTCTTGATATTTTCCGATTTTTCCTTACCTCAAAACCATTTTAATTTTAAAAAAGAACTTAACAAAATCAGTCCACTTTTTGTACAGTTATGAGCTTACCAACAAAACATCAACTTATTGTTATTACATAGTTAACGAATATCATCCTAAGTCAGCTAACATACACAACATATAGATAATAAATAGACTTTTCATTTACTTTTATGTTTTTTTGGGCAATAACACCACAATAGAAATAAAACGACGTATATTGCTGGAATACCAAACGTTTCAAAGTCAGAATAGACTTTGAAACGTTTGGCATTCCAACAAAGAACAACATTACACAAAACGAAAAATAAAAGAGTCTGCCTTAGTTCTTTTGAATGAAGACGATTGTATCGCTTCTACTTCTGTAAAATTTAATCGTATCTGGTTACCGACAATTAAGGAAAAAATTATTAATGGTAACCTCCTTTTGAACAATCTAGTATCGAGAGTGTTCATAAGGTTTTTCCTAGGTTTTCCCCTATGACGTTAATGGGATCACTGAAACAATAGAATTCTTTGACCGGATTTTTGGCGAATCAATAACAAAGTCGCAACTAGGAAAGCCACTTATAAATTCTAAAAAGACAACTCTTTCAAATTCTTCTAACTTGAAATCTGTTTAACTATAATACATGATCTTTAGAATTGTTTGTGCTACCTGTATATCTACAAACAACAAATTTTCTGATGTCAATTGAAATGTCATAATCAAATTTTCATTTTGCAATTTATATCAATAAATATAAAGCCAATGACAACGAAGTCAGAATATAGTTTGAAACGTTTCAATATACGTCGTTTTAATTCGATTGTGGTGTTATTGCCCAAAAAACATAAAAGTACAAGTAATTGAGATTTCGATCTAAAAAATAATTTTTAGAATGGAATTTGTAATTGCAGAGATTACTACCCCCCCCCCCCATATAAACAAATTATACCTATGTGCAATATTAGTCTTGCGTACAACTCGTCTAAGTTTGAAAAAAGATACTATTTGTGAATATTCTCTATATTCCCATAATTTTTAATGTAGTATACAAGATTGTTAATAACTCGGAAAACTTTATTTTGGCGTCGGAAAAATTTAACCATAAAGCTTCCACATAAAACCATTGGAACCCCCTTTTGTTTTCCCCACCAAACACTCCCCCTCGACGTTCAAAATCATACACTACAAAAACTTTTCGTAATGCCGTATTTCCGAAGAGAAAATGGTATACCCGCCGGTAAAAAAATAATCCTCTCTCATATTATAATCTATCGATACCGACTGATCATAGATATAAAGCGCCTCGCGAATCATAAAATTTACCGCATCATCTCGATTTGGTTTTTTTATTTTTTCGCGAGTTAAGAGCAGTGCAGCTTCAATTGTGCTCAAGACCACACAATGCGATAACAATTAACAAGAATCCCATATCGATTTGCTTCGCACAGAGAGAGAGAAAAACGAAAACCTTTTAAAGCGATTTCATCTGCCTAATTATTATTTTCATACGTGTTACGAAACACCCACTTAATCTTTGACATGTAGTTATAAGGGTATAATTTAAATGATCGAAAAAAAGAACAATGCGATCGGAAGAAATTGTACGTTTTATGAATCGTAGCTCACTTGCGGTTTGTGTTCGGTGAGCAAAGTATAGGTTTCCGCCGTAATACCGATGCTCACGCTGAATGTTTATCCAGATGAGTTTTATGCTCGCTGTATAAATTGAAAATTTCTGCTGAAAGGTTAAACGAATTTAAATGTGTTATGTTGTTTTTATCGGAAGCTGAAAACGTCATTTGGTTTAGTTTTCTTAATACCTAGTTGTCTTTTTCAAATCTGCTGTATATACCTAGTAATTAAATGTCTTTGTCATGTCTAGCAAAAAGATTTATTTTGCCTGTATGTATATGTCTCTCCACAGTTTTTTTTTCCTGCAACAGATAAGTGTTTTGAAATTTAAACGTGTTATTTATGCAGAAGTTCTTCCTCACAGATTCCTGTTGGATTTTGTAAATTTTGTGATACTTATCTCTGTTTGGAGACGTTTCTTAATTAAAGGCTTTTTTTGATTTGAAATATTTTGACAGCTTCAGTCAAGGCCGCAGCCCGGATTTTTTTTCGGGTTGGGTTGGACAATTTTTTTGATTGGTGATGGGCTAATTAGGACTGCAAAATGTATATTTTTGTTCATGTATTTCCAGGATATATGAATTCGTATAAATATAAAATTTATTCTTATGAAAAACATGACTAATTGGTTAAAATTGAATCTCGAAACCAAAAATTCCAAAATTTCGGGCGGGGGTTTGAACCCCCAGACCCCCCTACTCGCTGGCTACAGGCTTGGCTTCTATCTGATATATATTTTTCAACAAAGCGGACGTTTAGAAACACACGGTAATGCCTGTGAAAAAGTTTTTTTATGGATACAAACAGTAGTCATTAAATTTTAGATGGTCATCAGAGATGGGACATAACATTATTCATCATATTTGTCTATATTTTCATTCTATATTTATTATCAGAACAATTTTGATATGTTTCATTACCAATAATTTATCTTCATACTATAAATTTGATATTTTAGTTTTTATTTACTTATTATGTAATAAGTACTTCTTGGGAAATAACACCCCAGTTACGAAAATTGCTGTATATTCCCAACGTTTCGGGGTCTAGGTCAGAGACCCCGTTGTCAATGGTTAAGAAGCTGAATAAAAAGGTCACAATTCTATGATGTAAAATAAAAATATTTGACAATATTTATTATTTGATTTCTGACGTAACTAAGAGAATTTTATTTGTAATATACAGGGTAGCACAGAAACTTCTAAAGATCATATAATCATAAAGTTCCTTTCAAATTGGAAAAATGTGAAAGGGAGATCTTCCGAATTTTACGTGGCACTCCTAGGTGCGACTTTGTAATAAAATAATGCATTCGCTAAACATGCGACCAAAGAATTTTGTTGATTCAGTGATCCCATTAAAATCATAAGGGAAAACCTAGGAAAAACCTTATGAACTATCCCGATATTGGGTTGTTCACAAGGACATGACCATTAGCAATTTCTTCCTTAATCATCGGCAACCAGGAACGACTGAATTCTACGGAGGTAGTAGCGATACAATCGTTTTCGTTTAACAAAATTAAAGCAGACTCTTTTAGTTTTCTTTTTGTGGTGTGTTCTTCTTTGTGTAATATAACTGAATTTTGAAACTATATTTTATCACCAAGGTCCCAAGCATATTCACAAATTTTGGATTTTTCAAATTGTTGTTTTTTATGTAATTTTTGTGTTCGTTTATTCGAACATTTAGAGGTCTAAAAACGCCCTTCTCATATTTTTATAGTTTATGTAATGTTTTAGTTCATTATATGAATAAATTATATGTTAACAATTTCTCCCAGGCAGAGTTTCACTTCATCAGGTTTGAAAATCAGTGATTAAAACGGATTGGTAGTTAATATACATATATATTTTTTTAAATTATTCAATAGATTACTAGTTGCTGTAAACCAGATCTTATCCTAGAGAATGAAATTCTATCAATAGGGAATCCCCAACGAACAGACACATTATTGATTTAAAATTAATTCGCCATGATAATTTTTTTGAGAATTGTTAAGGGTAGGTAATTGGAAAGGAAAGTATAGGAGCAATTATTTTCCTTGAAATTACTAGGACAAAGATTTCTTCTGTTATTATACTAACTTTTTTTCTTCCTCTTCAGATCTGTTCGCATAGTATTGCTATGTACGAAGCCATGAGAGCAATACGAGAAATATGAAGGAAGCAGATGCAACTATAGGTTCGTTCCAACAGACCGAATTACCGATACACAACCGATAATCTTTGTGCGCGATGACGAGTTACCGTTTACAATATTGTTACGCGCAATACAATTACTGGTTGCTTATCGGTTTTACGTCGGGTAGGAACAAGCCTTATTTCGAAACGTCAGTTTATCATAATTGGGCGGTTCATAATTTCCTTCATCTACTTTTCTTTATAGATATCAAATATTATTTGCGATATTTGGTTGGAGTAACATTTCAAGCTTGCTCTAACTTCTTCCCGTATTGCCCTATATTATACATCTGCTTATCTAGTAACTATTTGAACTGTGAACGTTTCTACAAATTTGTTAGCAATCAAAGGTAGTTCAATTTGTGGAGAAAAAGTTTTATTACACCGTTCCGTGTCTAAGGCAATAATATAAAACAAAAGGAAAAATGTATGAATAATAAAACTTCGAACATTTATTTTATGCTATTATGTATTTGTAAAACTATGTATGTTAAAATTAAATGGCAATCTATTTCACACCTCTAATATAGTAGCTAAACTACAAAAGGTTGTAGATTGAAATTGCGCAGTCATGTTGTATTTGGGTTCTTGTTTATAAATCAAAATTAAATCGTTTGCCAATAAGAAAAGTAAACCTGATCAGCCCCCAAATTTTTGATGCAATTCTTGGAAATGGCTATTAGGTCATCATTTTTTAAACATCTTTTAACAAATATCTGAATGAGATCTTATGGCGGTACCTCACTTCGTGTAGCGTATTCGTATATTTGCTATTTGTTGTAAAGTTTTTGGAGTTGTTCCTACCAAATGCATGCTTGCATATGGGACGACAAGTATAGCAGACATAAAAGTAAAAAAAGTAAAAACAAAATAAACGATGCATGGATTGATATTAAAAATAATATGGAACAACAGTGCACATTGCAGAAAAAGAGGGAACCTTCGCCATGGTTTTTTAATAACTTCGTAGTTTGTAGATATATCATGTAATAACTTTTATGTTTTTTTGGGCAATAACACCACAATAGAAATAAAACGACGTATATTGCAGGAATACCAAACGTTTCAAAGTCTATTCTGACTTCGTTGTCAATGGCTTTATATTTAAATTTAAATCTACATCAATATGTAGATTGCAAAATGAAAATTTGATTTATGACATTTAAAATTGACATTAGAAAATTTGTTGTTTTCAGGTAGCACCAAAAATTCTAAAGATAATGAATTATAGTTAACTAGCTTTCAAATTAGAAGAATTTGAAAGAGTTGTCTTTAGAATTTATAAGTGGCGTTCCTACGTACGACTTTGTTATAAGATAGCGCATTCGCCAAAAATGTGATCAAAGAATTATATTGTTTCAGTGATCCCATTAACGTCATAAGGGAAAACCTAGGAAAAACCTTATGAACTATCCCGATATGGGGTTGATCAAAAGGAGGTTACCATTAATAATTTCTTCCTTAATTGTCGGTAACCAGATACGATTAGATTCTACAGAAGTAGAAGCGATACAATCGTCTTCATTCAAAAGAATTAAGGCTTATTATTTTTCGGTTTGTGTTATGTTGTTCTTTGTGAAGTATAGTTGAGTTGTCAAGTTGTATCTTATGACCTAGGTCCCAAGCATGTTCACAAATTTTTGATTTTTCAAATTGTCTTTTCTTTGTGTAATTCTTGTGTTCATTTATTCGTACGTTTAAAGGTCTCGATGTTTCTCCAATATACAATATATTGTATTCGCAAGGAATTTTATATATGCAGTTTTTTGAGTTCTGGGTTTTGTTTGTATAATTACATAAAAGTAATCAAGAATATGCCACAAACAACGTTTTGAAGACATATCATGTAATGATAACAAGAATTAAAAATAAGCTCCTGTTGCTGTCAACACATCCATGACTGTAGTGTTCACTGGTTTTCAAACATATTATGCATTTTTGAGTGTTTTGCGATATGTGTGGATGGCATGTTTGGAATATTTGCGCATACATCAAATATTTGGACAAATATAGCAACACAAAAATACGCTTACAATGCTATCAAAGAAGTGATTGAATATATAGAAAAAATATATATGTATCTCAGCTCTTCCTCAAAAATAAATTTAGCTGATGCAAATCTTGCGTAAGCTTTCATATTAATCAGAATCAATGTTTGTATCAAAAAACGTTTTTTATAAACAACAAGAATAAGTACATATGTTGCCGGTTGTTTTACATGGTGAAATAACTTGTTTATATAACTTTAATACATATTCATAATTATAATTTGTATTTATTATCTTTCAGGTGCAAATGGACTTCGAAGAAGAGGCCGTCAAACGTATACCCGTTACCAAACGCTCGAACTCGAGAAGGAATTCCACACCAACCATTACCTGACGAGGCGGAGACGAATTGAGATGGCGCACGCATTGTGCTTGACCGAACGACAGATAAAAATTTGGTTTCAAAATCGACGCATGAAATTAAAGAAGGAAATCCAAGCCATCAAAGAACTGAACGAGCAAGAAAAACAAGCACAAGCCCAGAAGGCGGCGGCCGTAGCTGCAGCGGCGGCCGCCGTGGTTGATCAAAATTAGTGGTAAATCCATGGTTTTCCTGGAACAACACCTCCTGCAAAACTGAGGTGAGTTTTGAATGAACGATTTGAATGTTTTTCAAATGTAATTTATCTACATTTCATATCTAATGTATACGACTTTAGCTTTTATTGCAATATGTAGGTACTTATTGTTATGTTTATATATCATCCATTTCGTTAAAATTTGTGGTAATAAAGTAAATATTTTGTCATTACTTTTTTATTTTATTTAAATAATATTAGAAATTGATATATCTTGCTTAAAAGGAATATGTGGTATATAATTTCATTAATACTAGATAAACTATGATTTTCGGGACTGTGTTGTGCTGGTATACTTCAATTTCTCCAAATGTTGCATCTCCAAATGCGGCAGATAACTTCAGCGGTGGGAGCGGGAAAAAGGTCTACGAGGTATCACCTGGATACCTCGTAGACCTTTGATACCTCGTAGACCTTTGATACCTCGTAGACCTTTTTCCTTGCGAGCAGTCTACCAGATATCACCTACACCCACGCCGCTGACGCTGTTTGTTGCAATTGCAAATGAAACGTTAGGAAAAACTTCCAACAGAAATCAGCCGAGAAAGTTATTTTATGCACTGACACCTGCAGTTAAAACCTACAGACCTTAATCAATACTATTCAGGGTGTTTCCTAACAAATCCTACAATTTTGGGGAGTAACTGTTTGCACCAATTAAAGATAGTTTGTTAACATTCGTCAAAAAATGTAAAATTGGGGCAATATTGCGATGCAAAAATTGCAAAATATATTTTTTTAATTTTATAAAAGAAAATGTTGATTCTAGAGGCACATTTTTTTCTTTTTTTTTTAAATTAATTCTAAACGGATGTAGTAAACTAGCCGTATTACAAAACCTTTGCGATCATGTAAACAACTTCGATCGATTTTATAGAAACTTTTTTCCCCTAATAATGTTTTCACAAATCTGACCGTTTCAAATAAAAAATAAAGTGTTTTGTGAAGCCATTCTAGTTGACTGTTAGTAAATAATTTCCTTTTCTAATAATTAGTTACGTTACGATTGTAATTCAATGAAAATGAATCGGTCCTTTTCCTGGAAGCTGAAGCCTTGCAGCGTTTTAGTGGGTTTCACTATCAGCTAAAGAAGCAGAATAATTAAACTTAATTTCAATACTAGAGAAGTAGCAGACACTCATTTCCTGAATCTTCGTGCAAACCGAACCTTCTTGGAGGTTTGTCGTTCACACGAAAAGGAGAACCTCTGTTTTGGATTTCCCCATCTCAGTTTGTTTGGTAGTTAGAAGGTTACAAAATAAACAAAAATCCAAATATAATGGCTTGAGCACTTTTTAAACCTAAAACAAAACCCTAGAATAATTTTGACAGCCGGTATACAAAATGGACGATAAAAATCTTGTATCCTTCAAGGATACCGTTGTAAAATTCAGTCAGTTTATAAAGAGACACAATTGCGAACTTTCTCAACAACCACTTATAGGCGGAAAATGTCAGATGCTAAACAACAATATTTGTTTTTACTAAACGTGTCAATTGGAATCATTGTGGATGAATAAGTTCCATTTCTACCTTTGCCTTTAACTGGTTATTTTTACTGTTTTGATGGGCGAGAAAAATTATGTCGCCAGTGAATCTGCAAACTACTGGATTTATATCATTTTATATTGGGAAATACCTATGGGCACTAATTTGCACCAGCCTACCCTAAAAATACCTGAAAACCCCATTATATTTCGCTGCAAGTATTTTCTATTCCTGGCATGTTCAGCATCTTTGGTCCTTTTTAATATATTTAGCTTATGGATGCACCTATTTTCGACTTATCATTCGCCTTATTACATAATATTTTATTTTCTAATTTAAAAATGGAGTTACGCAACTTTCCACACTTAGGGGAAAGTCTATATTTCAAATGAAAATATACAGAAAATAAATACTGAATATTTCTAAAATCAAAACCAATAACTAGAAAATTTTCTACAACTTCTTCGAATATTATTTGTAGCCGTTTATTGTATCAATTTGCATAACAAATATTTTAACAACCAAAGGACTAGTGCTCAAATGCTTAACTGCTTATAAATAAACCACAAAAATTGATGCCTTTTAGCAGTTCAACAGTGGTGGCTGCAATCAAGCTGATGATTAGTAAATTTGACAAACGGCAATGCGTTAATTATACTATACTTTTCAACCATAGGGAGCTATAAACAATACAGAACGTATAATTTCCAAACTCAGCTGTTTCCATAGCGTCTCGACAGGCAAAAACAAAACGAGTTTAAATAATGCTTCATTGGTGCAGTTTATCTTTAAGTAGTTTTGGCGTTCATAATTTTGAATAATTCAAATAACTCAAGAAATATTAATAATAACAATTATAGGAAGAACTACAACATACGTGCGAATTGCTGAGCTAATTCAGTTTTAAGATATTAAGTAAGGATTATCAAAAGAGAATCAGACAGTAACAAACATCGCTAAATAATAACATTTTTTTACGATGAACGACGTCTATCATTTGTTAGACTTGATGGAATGTTTTCTTTGGTATTTTGTAGAATATCGTTATTTTTTATTTCATAGTTGTTTTTGTTAACACGCTAAGGTGTAGTCAAATATTCATTGATAATTTGATTATTCGATATCCGACTTAGATAGATATTATTTAACCAGTTTTAATGCAAAAGCTTCTAATATAAGAATATTAATTTGATTTCCAAACTAGACTTAAGTTTCTTCTAGATTTAACAAATTCTAATTACCCTCGTTTCCAACTTTATAAATAATTTTTATTTATGGATGCACTATATGTTTCCGGGCTATTTTACCGTGGTTTATTGGAATGTCTTCCAAACGTTTCATCCTATTCGCTTCGAGAACCCAACGAGGTATCAACTACGCCCGCACCGCTGAAGATATCTGGCGCAGGTGCAGAGGAAACTTTGGGAAGACATTCCAATCGACACCGATCGTGAAAGCTTACATACTTTGATAATTTTTATGTATATTTCCAAAATATTGCCTTATTTTTATGTCCCGAATTATCTTCTTAACGATTTTGTTTTGGGTATTTCTTCAGGTATTATAAAAAATGCAGATTTTATTCACTCTTCCTTCTAAAGAAATATTTAAAACATATGGCTGAATATTTTAATATGGTCTATAGTCACTGCTTGTTAACAGGACATAATAGACCATGTGATTTGGGCCTATTAAAATAATTCATCAGCCAAAATTTTGTATTTCTGGAGATCCCTATTCCCGACGTCTCACCACAGTTTCTTGGAAACCTTTCAATAAGTCTCAAATATTTATATGTAAATACATAAACCTATATAGCATAACAATTATCAACCGCAAGTAAACAAAATAATATTTTTATTCGTTAGGGGGGATGTTCGGGGGTTCAAAATTGTATTGATTTTACCATTTTTACTGATGTAATGGAATTTGATACAATTTTCAATTATATTTGTTTCAAAACACATTTCGATATTGAAATAAATAAAACGCATTTTTCTTTTAACTACCATTTATTTTTTGAGAAACCTCGTATACAATTGAAAAAAGCAACATCTGATGTTTTTATTTTAGGATGCTAATCGTGTGGATTTTTTTATAAACAATAAGTTTTTTTAATAATAATAATAATTTTCCATATGGTTCCAACTAAACTGAACACACTGTATATACAGACGAATACAGAACCTCTATATTTTTAATCAATCAATCCGAGAACTCAACTATTATATTTTTGATTGTTGAAAAAAGGAACATATCATGGCTTCATGTTAGGTCTCGGACGGTGCAAAATTTTTTATAGAGAGTAACATTTTCCTTAAGAATAATAATGAGAAATTTTCCTTATACTTCCAACTTAAATATACTTAGATAGACGATAGACTTTTTGAAGTGGCTTGAATAATATCTATTTTCATTAACTTTTATCCCGTTTTCAATTAATTTCATTCCAAAATTCAAAAAACGTTATTTACTTTTAATTAATATTTGCTCCTCTTTGAAAGACAAATATAGGATCAAGCTGGAAGTTATTCGTTCAAATAAAGGGTGTATAGAACTTTAAGTTGGCAACACTCTTTTCACCGACGGCCATCTTGTTAGCTGTCAAGTGATTTATGTTTAGTTTGGTTTGGCATTTCATCATAAATAGACTGACGCCTGAACAACGCTTCCAATTTGTGCAAATTTATTTTGAAAATCATGGTTCTGTTCGAAATACGTATCGCGCACTACGTCCATTTTACGATCAACATAATCGTCCATCAGAGCAATTAATTCGATTAACTATGCGATGTTTTCGCACCACATTTACTCTAAATGATAATAAGTATCCACAAAGATGTCGTACAGTGCGTACAGAAGAAATCATTGCTGCTGTAGAGCGTTGTGTAGAGGAAAACCCGAATCAGTCTATCTGCCATCGTGCACAGGAATTGGATATATGTCTATCCACCGTATGGAAGATTTTGCGGAAAGATCTTGGTTTGTGTGCTTACAAAATTCATCTCGTGCTAGAATTGATGCCACACCATCACCTAGCAAGGCGTACATTCGGTGAATGGGCCCAAAACAAGATTGCCTTTGTCCTGATTTTCATAAGCAAATTTTGTTTAGCGATGAAGCTCACTTTTGGTTGAATGGATACGTCAATTAACAAAACTGGGGTATTTGGAGTGATGATATTCCTCACGTTCATGTTGAGACACCGTTACATTCAGAAAAACTGATTGCTTTATGGGCTGATGGAATAATTGGTCCGTACTTCTTTAAAAACGATGCTGGCCAGAAGGTTAATCAATGGTGATCGCTATACTAACTTTTTCGTTCACCAATTGGACAGTCATGATGCACACGAGCTGTGGTTTCAACAAGACGGGTCAACATGTCACATAGCTCGTTCCACAATTGATTTACTGAAAGAACCCTGACCCGTGAATTGACCTCCACGATCGTGCGATTTAACACCGCTTGATTATTTTCTGTGGGGATACGTGAAGTCGCTAGTCTACTCCGATAAGCTCAAAACGATTGACGACTTGGAGGACAACATTCGCCGCGTTATTGCCGATATACGGCCACAAATTTTGGAAAAACTCATCGAAAATTGGACCTCCAGATTAGACTACGTCCCAGCCAGCCGTGGCGGTCATATGCCAGAAGTCATATTCACATTATAAAGAAGATTTTCTTTCGAATTTCATCTGAATTTAAAAAATATATCCTTGTTCTACTACTATTTCAATATTCTGTATGTGTAAAAAACCCATTATTTAGATAGGCAAGTTTCTTTTAATATTCCATCTCTAGTTTGAATTTATTGTTGATTTATGTGTACTGATATTCTTTTTTTTAATCGCTTCACTACACTTTTTCTTCATTACGGATTTCAAATACTCAAACGGCCCTAAGCCCTTACGTGAGTAAATTTATCACTGCTTTCAGAATTATCCAAACTGGTTTATAATTGATGCTGTTTTGAAGTAGTAAATATTAAAAGAAAATACAACCGACTTGAAACTTCCCCCTTTTCGGTTAAAATAGCAAAGAACTTTATTTTGTCAAAACGCAACTGACAAAATTGCAGCTTTTCCATAGCAAGCAGTAAATCAGGAAGTTTTATTGAGTCCGCGAAATTAACATTCCGAAGGTTTATCGGGATGAATAGTCGAGATGGTGTAAGAAATGCAATTAAATTGATCAATTATGAAACCTCGGAAAGGGTGTGAGCTCCCCATTCTAATGCCCCGCGAAACTCTTGCCAGAATGCAATCCAACCGCCATCTTTCATTCGATGTAATTACGCAAAGGGGGATTTTCTCAGAGCTAAGATTAAACACTAAAATTCTGTTTATAAATTCCGAGGCATTACAAATAGCCAGATGGAAATACAATTATCTTAATTTTCTTTTTATTCTTCGTTATTTTTTCGATGCGAGATAACTTTTAAATATTTACAACTGCTATCTTCGTGTTTATGGGCATCGGGTTTAACCCAATTAATCCAGTGGAAATTGCCTCTTAATAAGGATCCGACTGCTTCCTCATTACTTGTAGGTTTTATTGGTTGTGTAAATACGGTAGCACTTTTCCAAATAAGTTTCCAATCTAAAATTTTTATATTATACAATTATTTTTGTTAGAATCTTTCTACAATACGTGATTGGATATGTTCATTTGTCTACATAATTGTATGTGTTTGTTTAAGTTCTTCTTTAAAAGACAAACTTCTTCATCTATTTCTTTTATAACAATTTTGTTGTTATCTAGACCAAAGGGTCATAATTAGAGATACAATATTTTGTCAAATGCTTTAGTGGATGGTACAAGTATTATGTCACATTATATTCTAGTTTTTATAATAACGTTCAACAGAACGAATAGATTTTGATTTTTTTAGGCAATGGTCTAGGTTAATTGAAGAACGTTAATATTGAAAAAGTTGTTCTAATCGAAAATGGGGATTTACACTAATTTCTATCAATTCATTTATGAAAGAATTAATTCGGGTAGTTACTGCCTATAAATTATGTTCTCATTGTTTCGAATATTTAATTCATTTCATTTTAATAATATTATTTCGCAACTTATAGAGAAATTTTATATCCCGCTCTCTGCCATCGTTTTCTTTGATTGATTAAACGTGGTGAAGTTTCCTTCTTATTTGAAGTAGATAAAGACTGTCGTAGGGACAGTGATCTAAAACACTTAATCGAAGAATCAATTTTCGAGTCCAACAAAATCGCTTCGCTACTCGTTATTGGGCAACAGATCCATCCAGTGAATTCCATTCAAACACGGAGATACGACTTGTTGTTCCACAAAAGCCTGGACACAAAGTATTGGGAACTAAAATGATTATTTTTTAATGAAAATAACATGAATAAAGCAATAATAACTATTTACTTCAACCTAAGAATAAGAAATGGCTTATACTTTTACATTTTTCAATTTAAAAACCATAAACATGGATTATTTTGTGTGATACTTTATTTTGTTTTCCACATAAAATCTAAAAAAGAAACATAAGATTTTTTTTTTAAATCGAGCTTGTAAAACTGAAATTTTTATGAATCAATTAAGACTCGATCTGTTAATCGATCTTCTTTGAAAAGAATCGCTAGCTCTACATGATTGCTAAAATCACAGTTTGCAGCTTTAATGTCTACGGTGACTAGGGTATTATTGTCCGTCAGTCTCAGTCTCAGTCGAAAAGACATAGGAGTCTTTTCGAAGATAATGAATTTTCCCTTCAAGCCTTCTTTGTTAAGGTAGTATTCGAGGTGTTTACCTAAGTCGGGTTTTGCTGTGGTCTTGTAACGACTCCAGTTATTCTGCAGCTCAGTAGATGTTTGCATGTAGCGACTCCAACGTATAAGACCTAAACCATAATTTGGCAATATAAATTTGTTCATTGCCTGCAATACGATATTATTTTGAGCAGAGTTGGTCTAGTCGTTGATCTATTCCACTGTCCTCTATAAGAACCCCTTCCATTTCTGCTTGGATCTTCTCAAGCAGGTCAGGGTTCTTTGGCCGTTCTTGTTGAAGTTCTTGGGTCTCGTCCGCTCTTTGTGTCAAAGGGGTTTCAGGTTCTGGATCTGTTGTATGTTGATCAACTATGCTTTTTATTGTGTCCAGTTATTCAGACGAAATAAGGCCATTCCTCAAGATGACACGATATTGATCTGCGACTCTATGTTCGATAACTTGCAGCTCTGGCTACTCACTACAGAACTCTTGATGAAGTACTCTGCGATATCCATTCTTGTCCTGGCCAAGATTCGTAACTTTGAAACAATGAGAAATACTCCAAACCTATTATTACAGAATTTAATGTATCTAAAAAAACACTTGTAATTTCAGCATTTGTTAATTGTGATCAATGATTTTATCCAAAACCTCATATTTTTCATTACTGTGATGACAGCACTTTCTTTTTCTACTGATTGTACAATGAGTTGTAACAAAAATTAACAGGTAGCAGTTGTTTTCAGATTTGTTTTCTATTTTACTTACTTACTTACATATGAAGCATGACCACTATCGTAAAAGATCTGCGAACTTTTTAAACTGCCCTCGTAAAACCACCACCATCGATGAAAAGTTGAACGGATATTCAATAATTAGCGAGGTAAATACAAATTATACTAATTCGCTTAATAACAACATCCAAATCAACAGCATTATTCATTGAAAAACTGAACACGATGTACGATTATATCGTGACAAAATTATGCATTTTTTTCGTCCTAAATTTTTACTACAAGTGTGGTCGATTCACTATAAGCACTTGATGTACAAAAACGTGATGAACATAATACATGCAGATGTATTTTTATGGTATCTACGCGTTACTAACCCATGTAGCATATATGATTATACTTTGTCGACAAAAACACAACAAAAAAATCAACTCATTGAAAACAATCTGATCTGCATTATTGAGAATTTCATTGATAGCTGTAAAGCTGCGGTTAACAATTTGACGACAATCTTGTCAAACTAGTGAAGTAGCCTCCTTCTCTGTACGATATCCGGGATACGAGAGTTGTAAAACAGCGTTTTATGTGCAACCACAACGGCTTTACAGCGTCCATAAAATTTGACCAACCACTCAATTTCTTCCGCTTGTTCTTGTTGTCATTCCTGTTTTATGGGGGGTAATAAGGAAGTTTTAATCTTAACCAGTGTCAAATAGAGTTAGCATCATTTTTTGCAGTTAATAGAACTATGTTTGAGAGGTTGAAACTATTCATAATTTTTCTCAGTTTATTATGGATTTTCTGAGCAACATGTCAGTTTATAAGTTCAATTTATTCACTACAATTTATTCAAAAACAAAGTTACATACATCCATAGCTACAGACAGACATAGTTTATCATTTACAATTGTTACAAATGTAAGTAGCGTTGTGTGGTATATGAAGAATTTGGAGAAACAGATAGACAGGAATAGTTAATTTCATATTTAAAATTTCTTCTTCCTTCTTCTACTGACTCCGCGTTTGGATCGCCTAAACCATCTTAAGTAACTTAATACTTGTATTATGGTGTCAAGAAAAATTTAAGTACCTGGAAGTATGGATTCATGAGGAATGGTCATCAGACAGGGAAATTAAGTGCAATCGAACATGAAATTCTGAAATTTAAAAAAGTCTTCACCTGTAGAGATTTCGACCTTGATCTTAGAATAAAATTTGTGGAATGCTACATCTGGTCGAAGCTCCTGTTCGGTGTCGAGAGTTCGAAACTAAAAAAATATATATGAACAAATTGGTAGCTCTCGAAATGTGGATATACCGCAGAATATTTAAGATACCATGGACTTCCAAAATAAAAAACGAGGACGTGCTCAGACGTATTAATAAAGAACGAGAACTCTTCAACACTATATAAAAAAAGAAAGACTGCATACCTAGGTCACATCTTGCGTAACCATAAGTACCAGCTTCTCCAGTTAATTATCGAGGGCAAGATCGAGGGCAGAAGAGGATTGGGACGGAAGAAAATGTCGTGGCTGCGGAATGAAGACAATGGACAGGCATGCGTGATATACAGACGTTGATCCACACAGCTAGAGATAGGAAAATCATGGAAATTGTGATCGCTAAGATCCATTAATGGATAAGCAGAGAAAGAAGAAGGTGTCAACCCTAACGCTGGGTCACTTAAAGTTGCGTGTTTTTTTGTGTATTAATAGTAGTAAAAACTTCATTTTCTTTGGAGGCTATGACAGTTTGTATTTGGGAAAGTTTTTAAATGACTGGTCATATAAGTTTATTAGTAATTAGTAATAAGTATATACACAACGTATACAGTATTATGCTATTTCACCCAAGATGACCAACACTGTATCTGCTAGATCTTTACAGATATTAAATATAAACACAATAAAAACAAAATCATATAGTTAGGCGACTTCAAAAAATGAAAATGTTATCATTTCATCGGAATATTTTAATGTATGCTAATTAAAACTATGTTATGTTTAGGAATTTTATTAGAGAGTACTATATAATTTTCTATAACGTAAAATTTATCGTTTTTCGAAAAACCAGAATGAATCCGCGATATTTCCGTTCAATAAATCTCTTCTATTTTCTCTGAAACTGCTTAATCAATTTAAGATTTTTAAATATTGTATGACTGGTTGATTCTGTTCATTTTTCTATAATGAAAAATATCGTTTTTTAGAAAACATGAATCATAAATGCAAAAAACGTAAATGGGAAAGAATTGCCACAAACCATCTATATAAGTCTCTAAATTTTAATGTGCGAAAATTAGGTAATTATTATTTTTTGACTGGATAAACATCCAAATTAAAATTATTGAAAAGCCAATTGTAAAATTGATTTACTAAAATTGACAATTATTTCGCCATTTTGTATGCTGGCAAATAAAGTTAGTTATCTGAAGAAACCATTGTCTATTGTAATAAATAATAATTTAAAATTGTAATGCGTGTGATGATAATTCAGTGCATACTCAACCACATGGAGGGGCCAATACATATTAGAATGGACTCCAAATATACTTTGTTACCTATGGCTGTTAAATTCATTATAGCTGTAAATAATTTCACGATTTTTCTAAAGTTTCTAAACTTCAATTGCATGAAATTTGGCCTCTAAAAATACAAAGAAAGTAGATTATAACCATGCTGTCAAAAGTAACAACATTTTATAAGAAATTTTAGTTGACAGACTACACTTTTAAAATGCATAATTGCAAATTTGTGACACCCAGGGAGTTTTAAGAACTTAAGACAAAAAATAGTAATTATGAAATATTGTTGCCGGTTTGATCTCAACACGTATGACATATATTTTAATTTACCTTTTCCTTACAATTATATTTACATTATTAAATGAAACACCAAACGTAATCAAAAATAAATTAATAAAATAATTTAACGTTTTCTCACAATTTTTTTCTATCAATCCAAGCAGTCTGGCAACCATGCCTTATTGTTGTACGCAAGATACCCAGTGAGCTGAAGTTTTTAATTTTAATGTCTAATAAATATTATTATATATAAACATGTGTTGCTGGAAAAATTACAGAAGCTCTTTTACTCTAACCTAGGTCACCATTGAAAACATCACCCAGTCTTTGAACTTCTTTAGCATTCACCCGGCATATTTATGCAGAATTTGTGTACATTATTTTGTGAAGCTTACTTGAGATTTTCTAGTTTATTTTTAACAGTTTTCATGGGAAATAACATCTCTTGAAGCAAAAAGAAAGTATCGTATTTCCTAAAAAAATCATAAAAAAATTTGTTAAGTATAAGTGGCATTTAAAAGTATATTTCTGCATTATAAACAATTATATGTTAGCTGGGAGCAGGGTTACCAACCGTACTCTAAAATAGAGTAATGTACTCTATATGATGTAAGCGTACTCTATAATCTATAACACTAATAGAGTACGCTAAAATACTCTTTTTCTACACATTTTTACCAGTCATATAATATTATGCAAAAACCCATAATCAAAATCAAAAAAGTCGATTATTTACAGCTAATATGTTGGTATCCCCAATTTCCTCCAACCATATTCAGACGTTCGTGAACGCAGCCACTAATGTCATTACGTCAAACCTGTCAATGTCATTTCACAAGTTGTGATGAGAAGTCTTTGAGGTTAGTTTTGTTTGCGACTTTGTTTTTGTTTGTTTGGAATACTTTTATCCAATTCGTTATGGATGACGTGATTGACGAACATGACATCGCCGATCAAGCATCCTGTGCTCATAATGATAACGCAAGCACGAAGTTTTGACGAAGAAAAAAAGGTCACAGAAGTACACACAACTTTGGGAAAATGAGTTTCCATGGCTAAGAAAAGACCCAAAAAGTGATACAAATGCAAAATGCATAATAACCTGTGGTGTAGTTTTCTCTATTTCATCACCTGGAGTTGGACACGTACGTGAGAGTGTTTGTTACGATTTTCATTTAGTTCATGGAGTGTTTGATTTTTCTTCTGTATGCTATCTGTTGTGGTTGTATTACTTGTGGTGGGTCGGCTGGTTGTGAACATGTGGATAGAATTGGGCTTATGTTATGGTGGCACTGGAAGTCGTTTAATTAGACTTGTTAATGTTGACGAAAATGTTTTGTGTGTGCGTGTGTGTGGATGCTTTTGTTGGTGCCTTGGTGAAGGCGCATGCATCACCTATTTTAAATCTTTTCAGATAAAACAACCTCAAGATACAAAACAACACAAAGCTAAAACTGAATTAAAAAGAACATCAGGAGTCCTACAAAAGTTTTTGACTCCAGCTTCAACTTGAAGACCAGTATCTGAAAATGACAATGTTACAGCTGCTGAATTAGCTTTATCATTTCATACAGTTAAACATAATTTATCATATAATAGCAAGGATTGCTCCGTTAAACTTGATAAAATAATATATGGTGACTCCAAAACTGTTACTAACATCAAATTAGCTAGGACTAAAATGGAAGCTCTGGTAATGGAGGTTCTTGGACCTTATGATCTTGAATGTGTAGTTAATGATTTTAAAGATGAAAACATGTATTTCTGTCTGCAAACTGATGCATCCAATAAAAAAACATCAAATTATTCCCTTTAGTAGTACAATATTTTTCAGTGGAAAAGGGAATACAAAACAAACTTTTAGATTTTTACGAAAATGCTAATGAGAGTGCTGATGGCATGTTTGCTGCTATAAAAAAATCTATGGATATGTATAACATCCCTTTTAATTGAGTATCTGGCCTTAGTGCAGATAACACAAATTCAAATTTTGGTGTGCATCACTCATTATACAATAATATGGTAGATGTAGTACCGGATATTGTAAAGGGTAATTGTCATACACATATTGTGCACAACTGTGTGAAACATGGAATCGGTTTTCTAACTTATGATGTTGAAAATGTTATATTAAAAATATATAGCCATTTTTCCGTGTCAGCTTGTAGGAGAGAAGAACTAAAAAAATTTGTTGCTATAGTTGAAGACTTTTATGAGCTTAAGAGACATATTGGTTGTTATCATTACTCCCTTTTATTGATACTATATTATTAAATTGGCATCCAATATGCAATTATTTTAAAAGTCTTGATGAGGATTGCCCTATGATAATGCAAAATCTATTGATGTTAGATTGTAAGCACGATTTAATTGAAATTTATCTACAATTTGCCAGCTATATTTTAAATATATTTCACAAAACGATTAAATCTCTGGAAGGTATCTCTGTCACAATTGTAGATGTTTTTGGTTTAATGGAAAATTTAAAATCAGAATTACTGCAAAGACTGAAAGACAACTATTTTGGCTATACAACAAAACAGAAATTAAAACTTATTGAATAATCATCACTTGATTTGTTTAATAAGATAAACGCGAATTTTTCATTGTGTATAGACAAATGTTTAATTTATTTACAAAAATGGTTTGATTTCAGTAGTGATAACTGGCTATATTCACTAAATACAATATCTTTAAGAACTAATGTTGAATTTAATCATTTAGAAAAAATTGTAGAAGGAAAACTTAATTTACAAATACTAAAAATACACATGGACAGTTTATATTCAGAAGTTATCATTTTAAAAGAACTCCAAGCTGAATTGTTAAATAACTCAGATTTTATGCAAAAATCCACTGTAGAAAAATGTCTTGGAGAATTTGAATGTTTGAAAAAAAATATTGGCTATATACTCTCTTTTCCCGCCACTACAGCATTTAATGAAAGAGTCTTTTCGGTCATGAATGTGAAGTGGCGAGAAGAGAGAAACAGAGCTTCATTGAAATTGATTAAAAATGAGCTCTTGATCTATATAAATTTAGAATTAGAATGTTTGGACTCATACAATTCTCTCTTCGAGGTGTCATTCCTTTGCACGCAAGACAATATATATTATATATCAATATAATACATATTGTTTCTGGTTAGGGAACCTTCATCAGTTGCGCTTCCCACAGTTGAATGTCCTCTCGAACACTTCTTTATGCATTTGATGCATTTCGTTAAATTTGAAGAAAATCCTTGATGTCGGTCTTACATCTCACGTCTTCAAATCATACAATTCTTTTAAAAACAATAAAAATTGTTATGTGCTGCAAAAAGTACAAAAAAATACCTTTTTAAAAATATAAAATAAATGCTACTCTTTTTTTTAAGTCCATACTCTTTATTTACCTCCTTTGAAATTAGATATACTCTATTTCTTCTAAAAAAAGTTGGCAACTCTAGCTGGGAGACCAAATTTCTCATTGTTGCTATTGAATCAAATGTATTTAAAGAAATACGAAATATTGCGGAAAAAAATTTTCAAGAATATTCGCTTAAAAACACTGAAAAATTGTATTTAATATAATAGACTATTAATTAGAAAATGGTTCGTGGCTCATAGAAATTTTCCAGATTTTTCCAATCACTTTATACATTTTCCTAATATTTCATTGCCATATAATATAACACAATCATTTCCTATAATTTTTATTTTAATATTTACTTATAGAATCCAAACTTCTGTTTATAAACCCAAACCAACTCAATTCAATTCTTATTTATGGCCCTAGCATCATCTATCGCAGTAAAAAGTAAACACGTGCCATCGTGCTCGTAATTCAGCACTGCGTTACAGTTAACGACCTCTTATGGTTGTGATATTGGCTGAAAGCCGAGCCATTTAAACGCTTCTATATTTTATGGTATACCTACTATCAACTAGATGGCAGTCACAACGCATCGTCGTTAATTCAGACATTATAAACTCGAGGTCGCTGTGTATACAATTGAATAGAAATAAAGCTTTATTCCAATGTGCTTAAAGCTGTAAAATACTATTGAAAACTTTGTGCTTTCACCGTCAAGTTCGAATGCATTTTACGAGTGCTGTTTACACAAATTGTTCAAAAATTAGGTTGTCTTGTTGTTTATTATTATGTCTTTTAACAAGATTTATTTTTTAATGTAAAAACTTTAGGAATATTTAAGAATATATACCCGCAAGCAGATTCTTTGTAAAAAAATATTTAAGTAATTGAGATTAGATTCAAAATTTATTATTAGTAATTATTTTCTTTATTATTTTTGAAAATTAAAAATGATTAGATGTTTGCATTTTCAAACTTCATGTTATTATAAATAACTTAATACATTTTTTTGCACCCATTTAATTGAGAGAAATTTGATTTTATAAATACGTGATTGTGTTTATAATAAATTGGAAGCGAAAGGACATGTGGATTTTTCAAATGAAAATTTTGCAATCCACATCAATAGATGTAGAGCCATTGACGGCGAAGTCAGAATGGACTTTGAAACGTTTGGTATTCCTGCAATATACGTAGTTTTGTTTCTATTGTGGTGTTATTCCCCCAAAAAAAAACATAAAATAAGTCATATCCTGTTATGATCATTTAGGTCTTACTTTATTTACAAAGGTTCTATAATCGAATTAAAAAACTACATTGAAAGACAACTATTTGGCAAAAAATCAGTAGATCTAAAGCTATTAAAACATTGTTAGACCAGCCAGAGTCAAGATGTCCAAGAAAGCCCCAAAAACCCATAAATACCTTAAATATAAAATAAAAAAGCTTCATGCACTAAATGAAAGAATTCTAAAATAAAAGAATACAAATTAACAAAATAATTTGTTGTGCTGTAATTCAAACCAATAACAACTGGATTTAAAATTAAACGGATATACGTCGTAAAGCATCAGGTTAAGAAATATTTTGACTAGAGTCAGATATTTGTCATTTTCAACACTTCAGCTTTTAGCTTTTTGAGACCATGTGATGCCTGCTCTTTTCATGTCATAGTCAAGGTCATAGGCATATTATATTTGGCGATAACGATATCTTAGGATTTTAGTTGTCCAAGGATACTTACCACTGTGTAATTTTTATTGTTTATTTATTATAGTTTTTCTCCGTTGATTAAGTCTAGAGATACACAAAATTGAGTAATATCTAGTTTCATCCTCAGGACATTCTGTTTGGTTTAGCTAGTATCGAATTTGTTATAACATATTACATGTAACATTTCAAGATAAAATGCGTTATATAAAATTTGTGCCTATAATAAAATTGGCACAGTCCTATGGAATAAACATGCATCAAAAAAAATTGTTAATAATCAAATAACAAATTTATATAAATAAACATTTTTGTTATTAGTGTATACTTTTTAGTGTTCGATATTCAGTAATTGCAAATTCTACAACTACCAAAGTTTCTAAAACAGGCTAACAAAAAAAACTTTCGGAACAGAAAACAAACTATAAAATGCCTACTACCCTCTGTTAGGGCTTTGGGACACCCCGATTGCCGTTGCTGTGAAAACTGCCGATAAAACAGAAACAAAACGATCGCTTAGAATCCTCTACTGTCCCATAGGGGAGGATTTGAATCCGAGGTAAAGTTTTAGGATAGCGAAATTCAATCTAAAAACAGTAAACTGCTTCGTTTCGCCAAGTTAGTTATCTGTGTTGGCCAATAGAAGGACAATATTGATTCGCCAGATTCGATATTAGGGAAGATGGGTTTTGTGATAGATTTACACGTACTGATTGGAATTGAGTGTATGTTTACTGGAGTTTGTTAACGGTAAATTTAATTGTAATTTATTTTATTGTTGTTAAATGATTAACTAATTATAGTATATAAAGATAATAATAAAATATAATTTTGGATATAAAGAATGTATTATCCATTTATTATTTACCGAAAATTGATTAAAGAAATTAAATTCTTAAACAGGTACACAAAAGTACTTAAATGGATATAGGATTTGGTATACTACATACAGATTGAAATTATGTTAAACCTTATATCAATATTGGAATTAAACTGCGCAAAATTTGAAAGCAAATAAAAATATTAGGTGCTCTGTAAATAATACATTGGTTCAGTAGGTTTGTGCTTATATTTAAACAAAAGTCATATTTACATTTTCATTTATTATCAAATAAAAATTAGTATTTATCTCCTATAACACATTTTCATTTATCTATGTTGAAATTTCCTATCCTTTTATATAACTACTTAGAATTATTTATGTGCCATTCTTAAAATATGGAGATTCAACAAGTATAAGTATTTTGTATTGAAATTATGGCAGTTTCATTATTTATAGTCGAAACCCAAATTATAGGGGGTGTTAAAAAAATAAACATGGATGGATCGAACTTCGTAACAAAGACCCTGTAAGAGTACCATATCATAACAAATCCTTATTTATCGCCCTCGAAAACTATGCTGCACCAAACTTGAGTTCAATATATGGAGCCGTTTTTCAAATATAACAAATTTTCAAAAATCTCATAGCCACTTTCGGACCCTGTATATCGTTTACTACAAACACATTTTACTACTGCAGTTATCGTATTGTCAATTAGTTATGGGACACCCTGTATATTTGAACAATGCATATTATTTTTGGGCATGTCATAGGTGTAGAAATACTTACATAGAACATGTAAGATCCTTCATACATATTGTTTAGAAGATCAGAAGAAAAAGTTGTTCCTTGAAGAATACTGGTTTTGAAAACATGATATTCCCTAAATTTGGAATTAATTTTAACCTTACTTTAAACCGAATTTAAAACAGAGGAGACTATCAAGTCCTCGGATTTATTTATGTATGCTTATCGTTTGGTGTAAAACGGCTTAATCAATTTTGATAATTTAAACTGTATTGAATGTTACCATATAATTTTCTATAATGTGAGATTTATGCTGTTGCAGAGAATTTGAAGAAACAGTTGTAAGACCCTTCCAATGAATGTTCAGTGATTTTTCTAACATGACTTAATCAATGTGGATATTTTAAATTGTTAAGGTAGATTCAGAGATGATACTGTACAATGTATGGCGTATCAAGTCATAGATATGTCACATACCGTGTCTAGATTTATCTACGATTTATCGTACAGCCTTTTTGTTTATAATCCATTTGAAGCATATTGTGTTTAAAAACATAAATTGTTTCTGTTGTTTAGATAGTTTTGGATTAATTTATGTGCACCACTACATATTCTTAATACGTAAAATTTGTGTAAAAAATAAAAATAAAATAACAAGAGTAACTATAGTTTAGTTTGATTTTATTAAAAGCTGAAAATGCCTTTTAAATAATTTAAAGCGTCAGATTAGTGATAATCCCTATAATCAAGCTTAGGGTAGCTTATGGTTTTGGGAGAGGCAAATTAGAAACAAACGACCTAGTGAGGGGCAAATCAGAAAAAAAAATGTCCTAGAGAGAGGGGCAAATCAGTAAAATCTTTTGAAAGCTCACGGCAGATTTTCAGGTCTAGGCGAAGCAGCTGCCCCCCTTGCTCCCTTTCGGTATGCCCATGTCTATAATCGTTATACCTATTGGATAGAATCTACAGTAAGTTAATTATATTAATCAAATCGAAAATATCCTACTTTTAAGAAATAAAAATGTAAATAAAGTATTGAATGTAAGAAGAACTAATTATTAAATCTCGTAAGGAAACCATAATGAGATAAGTTCAAAAAAAATTTGCTGGAGGGTCTGACCAAACAAAATAGAGAGCAGTTTCTGTTAGATGGCGCCACATAATTTAATTATTTAAGGCCAGTTTTCTATGCATTTAATAATTATAAGGATTCTAGTGGTTATTTCACGTTAACTACATTTATTACTAAACGGTTGAGTGAAATATCTCGCCAATATTAATTAATTAATGTCATGAAATTGTTGATACCTTATGTCACTGAGGAAATGATTTAAGAAAATTTAATAAGGGATGATAATGATGTTTTTTTTTAAGAAATATTTATTAACTTAATTTAATTAAGCTTTCAAAGCAAACTTCCTTGGTAGGAAAGCTGACCTTTTACGGATTTCTTTAGGTGTCTTAATACGTTGCCCATGTTTTGAAAGAGCTCTCCTGATAGCTCTAGTTTTCTTGGGCCTCAAATCCAAAGGCTTGTATTTCTTATAGTTGTGTAGTTTCCTTAAATTTTCTTTCTGCTTTTGGTGCATAACAATATATACACGAGCAATAGCTTTACGGACTACACGAATTTTTGACAGCTTTGAGGGTGCTAACAAAGCAGCTAGATGAGCTGAAAGCGGAGCTTACCAGTCTCAGGGTTGCTAAAGTGACCGAAGGGGCACCCACAAAGCTGTCAAAAATTCGTGTAGTCCGTAAAGCTATTGCTCGTCTATATATTGTTATGCACCAAAAGCAGAAGAAAAATTTAAGGAAACTACAGAAAAATAAGAAATACAAGCCTTTGGATTTGAGGCCCAAGAAAAATAGAGCTATCAGGAGAGCTCTTTCAAAACATGAGCAACGTATTAAGACACCTAAAGAAATCCGTAAAAGGTCACCTTTCCCACCAAGGACGTTTGCTTTGAAAGCTTAATTGAATTAAGTTAATAAATATTTCTTTAACAAAAAAAAAGATATTTCTCAAATCAGGATATATTTAACTGCATCCAACGTATTTGCTAGTTAATTTGTGACGATAGGTGAAAACAGTATCTAAACAATTTTTAGCAAAATTGCTATTATAATTTAGCATTTAATAATCTCGTTTCATACAAAATTTCTAAAAAATAGCTAATGGATTTTTTTTACAGAAGCAATAATCACCTCAAATACTTATTTTCATCTATTCATTGATAGCTCCATGGCATTTATTTGAGATGCGATTTGTACAAATATTTACGAATAAGGAAAAATGTTTAGGTACTATCAAAGAGCTGCATTAAAGTAACTGAGAAGGTGAAAAATAGTTTTTATTGTGGAAAATTCATTTTAGGATGCATTTGAAAACTACATTACTCATCGAAATAAAAGGTACCACATATCGGGTTGTAAGGATATAAATTCGTAGACATCAAAGAAAAACGCAGTTGTTTTCTCGCTCAACGTTTACCCGGAAGCGAAGCCTTTCCCGGATAGCACAGAAACTTAAAAGATTTATAATTTTAGATGAAGGAGATTTATTGGATACAAGAAGCCAGCAGGTTTGTTTCTGCAAAGCATATAAATCACATGTTAAGACGGGTATTGGGTCACAACGAAAATAAAAATGGTAATTCTTTGTGAGAGTTCAGTAGTAATGCCCTGCATTTTAAATAATTTTTATATTTATATTAATATTTTACATTATTAGAACTATATAAAATTATCAACAGAATGTATATTTATATATTCTGTTGAACTGTTAAAAGTAAAGAACTTAATTTACAGTAAATAAAACTTTTATTTCTTCACTACTAAGTTTATCCAAATCTTAATTCTTATTTTCAAATGACAAATAATAGTGATTAGGTGGTATTATAATTAAGATTCTTATTCTACACTTCAAGAAGTTTTTAGACGTTTTACAAGGAAAGTGTTTCATATCGCATAGATAATAGAATATGAGCGTACTGCTAAAGTTTCTAATAAAAGAACTTTGTATTTTCCAAATATCATGTATATTCTAGCAAGAGTACAAACTTTGTTTTAGTAACAAAATAGGTTCACAGTTGCACCCAGATTGTTCAATTGGGTATTATATATATTTATTCGCCGTTTCTTCTGTCTTTTTAATTGAAAGAAATGCCCAGGACAGAGGTTTTTAGACAAAAAATGATCTTTAAATTACATTATTTAGATAGAATTAGAAGGAAACTGTTCAAACAAAATTTATTTTACGTAAATCCAATATCGTTGTTATATTTAAGGGAAAAATTAAAATTATATCATGATCTGTTTTCATAAATGTGATATTGAATATTGCTGATTATAGTTTTGATATGTAGGTACTTGAAAAATTACAAAGAATACATATAACATATTAGTCATTCGAATTTAGATGTTATTTAATATAGACTTTGACTCCAAACCAAGTAAATTTCTTGACAAATAGTAAAGTCTACATGTACTTTTGACCTTTCCATCATGATAACTTTTCAATACTAAGTTCTTTTATTTATGAACTGAATCATTGAGGCCGATACTTGATGAAAATCCATCCTACACTAAATAACAAACTAAATAGGTTTTTCCTAGGTTTTTCCTTATGACTTTAATGGGATCACTGAATCAACAAAATTCTTTGGTCGCATTTTTGGCGTCGCACCTAGGAGCGCCACATAAAATTCTGAGCATCTCCCTTTCAAATTCTTCTAATTTGAAAGGAACTTTATGATTATATGATGTTTAGAAGTTTCTGTGCTACCCTGTATATTACAAATAAAATTCTCTTAGTTGCGTCAGAAATCAAATAATACATATTGTCAAATATTTTAATTTACATCTTAGAATTGTGCCTTTTTTATCGTAGTTCCTTAACCATTGACAACGGGGTCTGACCTAGACCCCGAAACGTATGGAATATACAGCAATTTTCGTAACTTGTAGTGTTATTTCCTAAGACGTACTTAGACATTGAAAAATATGCCACAAATATCATTCAGAAAACAAACTAAATACTTATTTAAAATATGTTGTACACCTGACGATGCCATAATATGGTTAAACACGTGTAGTGTAGAACATTTTTTCTGTGAAAATTTATGAACTATTTCTTTTATTTATGAAGGATTAAATTTCAAATGTTGAGAGGTATCTACAATCTTGGACCTATAAATTTATAGCTTTTTGTCTAGTTACGTTTTCTTTACGTAATGGGCACAATGAAAATCAACTTTTCAATTATTTTATCATTTGAGATAGCACTTGATGACCAATGAGCATTTATGTCTATTACGAGTAGTTCTTTAAATTACAAAATAATTTCTGCATTAACCAAAATAGCTGGATTGTCCATGACTATAAACATAATGCAAGTATACATTGTAATATATATAATAATATTTTAATTGATCCACCCAAAATGTTGGCGTTGTACAAAAATATTGCTCAGGTTAAAGTTGTTCATGACAATAGAGACCTGGGTCAATTTAGATAAGTTTTGACTTTTGATATTCCAGATGAATTAATATTGCTTTTGAATAGTATTATAGGCATTGTTTTAGACTACGGTGTTGTTTAAATTTCAACAGTTGATAGAACAGTTGACGACTACATTAAGATACTTAGTAGAATAGGAATCTATATAATTTAAGTAAGCCAATCAGGACAACTGTAGCAAGTGCTTAGACTTCTTTCGTCTCTGCAAGGCTATCGGCGAGGATTTAGGAGAAATGTCAACTTTAATTTTTCATTAAATAAAGTTCTGCAAAAACGCAAATTGTCCAACTGGTCAGCCGTCCATTACCTAGAGAGGACGTTATAAGTTTCTCAACATTTAAACCAGGATCAGAAAATGTTCTCAACAGATATTTGTCCAAAGGAGCCTCTGATATTTCTCTGTTCTTCTACTTCGAGTTTGAATTTGTCTCCTACCTTCCCAAAAATATTTGTAAACTCTTCCTCATCAATTATTTTCAAAATTCGATGTCTTTGGATTTTTTTTATGGATTTTGTGTTCACCAAGTATTAAATAATTAATATTCTTATACCACTACTATATAGTATGCCTAAGTATATGGATATATGGTGTATAACTATGGATCTACGTAATCAACTTTTATAAGAAATACAATCATAACAATAATGTGTTCTGTAAATTTACGAAGTATATTTTTATATCACTTGAAACAAATCAGCATTCAGCACAAAATGTAATACAATCAGAAATAAATCAGGCACTGTTTCAAGGAAGCAAGTTGAATATAGAAAACAATTATTTGTTGCTACATTAATAATGCATAAAGTTTCTCCTAGGTTTTCCCTTTTGACGTTAATGGGATCTTTCAAATTCTTCCAACTTCAAAGCTGTTTAACTTAATACATGATCTTTAGAATTTTTTGTGCTACCTATATATTTAAAAACACCAAAAATCTTGTCACTTTAAATGTCATGTGGTACAACGTGGTGAATGGAAGTAAGCAGTATATAGGGTCATCCCACTGTGCGGCACTACTAGTTGTGTAAGACTGAAATCCATACTTAAATTGTCAGATTTTAAATATCTCAAAGGGTATGTTTATAAGGTATGATTTCAACATGTGTAACAGTTAATTTGATCATCTTATTTTAGTCATTGATGACATTACTTATTGAATCGTTTGATTGGTTGCTACGAGATCATGACAGATTCTGTTCTCGAACATGAGTGGTTGTTTCTGAAATATTCTGTTTTTTTTTCTAGGAAAGGGGTCGGTCTAGGTAATACAATAACGAGAGTATTAGCAAGAGGCTGGTAGCCCAGTAAGAACTAATATTTTCGGATCAATAACTACTACATACCAGTATTGTAACTCTAATCGACGAAATAAAATATTTTCTGCCCCAATATATAATGTTAGGACTATTAATTTTATATCAATAAATATGGTCAATATATAAAAGATGTTGAATTGTTTGCTGATGATATAATATTAGGTTAGTAGGTATATATAACTGATCATAAATAATACAACTTAGTAAATGAAGTTAATGGTATTGTGTATGAACGTTAAAAGTTTCAAATTCACGATGGTATGACAAATTTCATTATTTATTGAATTATTTTGCAGATATACTGAAGGGTTCACACTCGCAGACATTTTAGTTTCGAAAAATTTCTGTCACCATTATCAAATATCTCACCAGTTTTACTAGCATAATAACGTAAAATTTATTGTATATCATAAATTTTACGTTAATTTTTAATAGTAGTAGAAAGTGTAAAAGTTAGTGAGAAGTGTCATTAAAATCATAACCTACATTTTTCGATTATTAGAACCCATTTTATTTTTCAAAATTCATGTTTTTCCCATCAACTATCTAAATGATTATTATTATCCTTTCATTCCTACTAGTAAATTCAGAAATTTTACTAATAAATTCTGTACCACATCAATTATATGCCAAAACTTGTAATCTACTCAAGTTTAACGGCCTGAAAAAGCAGCAAATTAACGACATCACATTTAAATCTCAAGCACCCAATTATTTAATTGACCCACCACTAAAACATATCTATTAGGACGTAATTATAATTAAAAGCCACTAAAACTTACACGCGGTAAATGTAAAGAAATAAAGAAATAAAATCCTAATAAAAGGGTAACACACTTCGGAGTGCTTAAAGTGATTTTTATGACCTGTAAACGTGGTCGTAAAAGTCGTAATGTCCCTAGTATTACGGCTTGCATGTTTACAGCGTCTACTACATCAGTTAGTTGGATCAACAAATATTCTCGGGCCTTTTATCGGCAGTTACTCATATATTGTTTATTTATTGGGACCCTGGGAGACGTAGATTGATATTCATTCATCCAATTTGATTGGAAAATTATGAATAGTTACATCAGCATTATTACCATGGGTCTTTGGTTTCTTAGATTATGTAAACAGATGTATGAACACGAACCCAAGTACTTATCACTCTCTGAAAGAATGTTACCTTCAAAATATATCCTAAAATTTATTTATTTATTGTTTAACAGTGAATATATACACTAACATAAATAATACGTAAAAAAATTTTAAAAAGACAATTATCGATGCAGAAGTACATAACTCTTAAAGCAGTTGAAGTTAATAAATTCTCCGATTTATTCGAAGATTAATAAAATCAAAATATCGTTAGAAAAACTGACCTACTGTGTACTTTGGTATAATAATATAGATACCACAATTAGAAGTATATTGTTGGTTCCATATAACAATTTAATATAAATGATGTAACACATTTGGTAGAATATATAGTCTCAAATTACTAAACTTACAGACCTTAGTTGAGAACCATCATAACTTTACGCATATATTTTCTACAAATATAGTTTCTCGGGACATGCTCTATTGCGAGACGCGTTTGGTTCCGAATATTTGCCTGTCACTTCTAAAACGCTATAAGATATGCTTTAGAGCAGAAGTCAGCAAAGTTTCACATGGATACTAACAACTTTGACCACATACTATACCCGGAAGGTCGATGAAGTGCATTTTTCGTTTGCTTGCCGACTTAGTGTGTTTTATGGCCACCCAAATTATTCATTAATTAAAATAAAGGTCCCTGTTTCTTACTATGCAATAATTTGCCATACCTCTTGCAATATCAATGTCCTGTCAAAACTGTTTAATAGCTAGTCCATTGCTATAACGCCATCTATGGATGTATATTCACATTATATATTTGTTGTAATATAGTTGGTATTAAGTGTTAAGAGATTTGATTTGGGAAATATTAGGTATTTTTAAATCTTTATTGTGTGGTGTGTAGACCTTAATATAATGATTTCTAGAAAACATAAAATTGTGATATGATTAAAAAGTATTTCTCGTAGCAGGAAATAGAAAAAACCGCATTACGATGAATATTAATTAGTTGTCAAAATTTAACCTCAATGGTTTATACATAAATTCATTGGTTATAAAGTTATCGTGTAGTTTTAATTGTGAAATCTGTTTATTCCTTTGTTTATTAGCAACTCCATAAATCTAGCAAGCAACTCTGCAAATAAAAGTGATCATTTTATATGAACGAACAATTAAAAATAGTTCCTTGCCGGGTTTAGTTATAGTAGACGAAAGCCACCAAACTGGAATCTAGAAAAAATTTACACTCAGTTATCCAGAAACTGACCAAAACGGCGTGGTATAATCCAGAAGAGTGATCAATTAAAACATTTAAAATTTAAACATTGATTCTAATTATAAAATTAATAGTTGTAACATATTTTAAAACAATAAATGATATGTTATTTCAGTTGCGATTCATTGTTTTTTGAATTTTTTCTGAATGATAATTGTGGCATCTCTGTTTTTTATTTTTTCTGAGTTCTTTGGGAATAACCCCACATAAACTTGAAAGTCTGTATATTTTAGAAGTCCAAACTCAGAAAAAATTTGACAATTTGACTAACTAAATGACGGACCAGCAAACGATCGTAATCTAAAGCAAAAGTAAAGGTCTTCAGAAAACCACCAAGAAATTTTACTTAAGGAACAACTTTAACTTTTGAAAACTTTCACATAATTTTTGAAAGTATATTTACACATACTTAATGTTAACAACTATTACCTATTATTTTCTAAAACTTATCTGACAAATTTAAACAAAGACTATGTAATTTACCACCATCTTTATTTCAAACTTATCAACGCCTACAAAGCATCGTATATGTTTTGGAAAACCATTTCGAAATAAATGTTTGTTCAGTTCTACGAAAATTTTTAATTAAAATGAGCAACCAATTACAGCTCGGAAATAAAACAATAGGAAATTTAATTAAGTAATTTCAATTCTTAGTCAGTAATGTTTGAAGTAGAATTTCACACCTTCAAACTTTAAGGCAAACATTAATTAAATATGTGTACCGTGGGTCAACATTAGCATACCGTGTGTTATTATACTACATTTGAGATGGTGTAAAGCTGGCAGATAAGGCACGTTTTCATTTATTTAGTTTAATACGTGTACTTAGGATGGATTTTACTAGACATAAATCAATTTATTCTTTTATTAGTGTGCAGAAAGGGAAGTTTGTAGGGAACAAAAGAACAACTAAACATAATATAATAATTCTTAATGGAAGTTTCCTAAATTGTTAACCATTTTATACTTCCATTTTTAAATAGATATTATGCTTTCAGAAATTATATTTAGGTTAATTATTGATTTTTTTTTAATTGAAAAAGCTATATATTCAAAGAAAATACCAAACGTTTTAAAGTCGATTCTGACTTCGTTGTCAATGCTAGAAACAGTAACTCAATGCAGAATACCATAGACACACCCAAGGGTGGGGGGGGGGGAGATTTGGGAAATTAACCTTTCTTCCCCGAAATAATCATTATTCACAAGTCACAACACCTATGACTGATTTTTCTGTTGTAATAGTTTTTGTCCAAAACAAAAAATCTATTTAATTGCTGTCATTCATAATGTCTATTGGTAGTTTTGTTGTTTATTCACTTGTTCTTATTAGGGTTCCGTATATACAGTATACGGATACCCTTATAATATCACTCAGGATTTCTGTCACATCACAGCAATTTTCTCCTAAACTACTGGACGGAAGAGGTTGAAATTTGGTATGAACGTATAGTTTGGTGACCTGATCAGGAGCAAAAGAAAAAATTTTGATTTTAGGGGTGCTTCTGGGGGGAAAAACTAAAAAAATCGACCCTCTCCCCCCTGATCTCCGAAACTACTGAACCTAAAATTTTGAAAAAAATAGAAAATATAGAACGTTGCCCGAACTTTTGCAGGAAAAATAAGGAGAAACCACTAATATTAATTTTGGGAGCAAATTATAGAAATAAATAAAAATTTAAAAATAAAAAAAATTCAAACTCATCATGTAATATATCAAATGAAAGGTCTCATTCTGAGGAACACAAATATATTTTTTTCATAATTAAAAAAATTAATTAAATATATATTAAAGAAAATATACCGAAATTTACCCATTCCCCCCTCTTATCTCCGAAACTATAAAACGTAAAGTTTTGAAAAAAAAATAGTTTTATAGGTTCTGACCTGAAGTTTACTGGAAAAATAAGGAGAAACCTCTACTTTTCATTTTGGGGGGCAAATTACAGAATTAAATGGAAAATATAAAATTAAAATTGTTTCTAACCCATCATGTTATATATCAGATGAAAGGGCTCATTACGACGAAAACAAACATATTTTTTCATATTTTTAAAATAAATAAATTAAAAGATATTAACAAAAATATAAAAAAATTGCCCATTCCCCCCCCTTATCTCCAAAACCATAAACTGGAAATTTTTTTAAAAAAATTGAGCTATAGCCCCTCACCTGAACTTTACTGGAAAATTAAGGAAAAACCCCTAATATTTATTTTGGGGGGCAAATTATAGAATTAAATGGAAAATATAAAATTAAAATTGTTTCTAACCCACCATGTTATAAATCAAATGAAAGGGCTCATTATGAGGAAAACAAATATATTTTTTTCATATTTTTAAAATAAATTAATTAAAAGTTATTAACAAAAATATACAAAAATTTACCAATTCCCCCCCCCCTATCTCCGAAAGCATAAGCTGTACAATTTTGAAAAAAATATAGGTATAGCACCTCACCTAATATTCATTTTGGGGGGCAAATTATAGAATTAAATGGAAAATAAAAAACTATACTTGTTTCTAACGTACCATGTAATATATTAAATCACATTTATTATTTTTTAAATAAATATTTTAAAATATATAAAAAATATTAAAAAAATTACCCATTCCCCCCTTTATTCCCCAAACTATAAGACCTAATTTCTTTTATTTACAGGAAAAATACGAAGAAATCTTTAATATTAATAATGGGGGACAATTTATAGAAATAAACGGAAATTAAAAATATTTTTTTAACGTGTCATGCAATATATCAAATGAAGGGTCTCGTTATGAGGAATACAAATTTATATTTTTCATATTTTTAAAATTAATTGTTTACAAGATATTAACATAAAGATATAAAAATTTCTCATTTCTCGCTTTATTTCCGAAACCATACTACCTAAAATTTTGAAAATAATTAGGAGTACTGGGGCTCACTTGAAATTATAAGAAACATTATTAGAAAACTTCATAGTAATTTTAGGGACAAATTATACAATTAAATGGAACATAAAAATTCAATTTTCAACAGCCTCATGTAATATATCGGATAAAAGGCTCATTATGTGAATTACAAATATATCATATTTTTAAATCATTTGTTTAAAAGATATTAGCAAAGATATTAAACATCGACTTAATTCCCATTTTAGAAACTACACTATTTAAATTTTGTTTATATTTTTAAATAATTTGAATAACAGATTTAATAATTTATAATCTAAAACTCGACCTATTTTGCCCTTTATCTTCCAATCTATAGAGCCTCAAAATTCAGACAGTAGATTATAAAAGGCTTCCCTGAAAGTTTATTAGTAAAATAAAACTCTAATGTTAATTTTTGGGGGCCAAATTGGAAAACTAAATACAGCGAATCTTGAAGGTGGTACGGAACCCTTACAATGCGAGTCCAACTCGCACTTGACCAAATTATTTTTCATTTCATTATCTAATTGTGTCGTGTACCATATTATTTCACCAAAATATCCATGCCGTTTTACTTGGTGACAAATCACAAACTAAACTATTTTTTACAGTTTCATGTTTTTACCTTAGTGTTGTAGCCATGCAACAGGAACATTTTTGTGATTCCACACATAACAAAAATTTCGATTACGTATATAGAGAATATTTTAATACGCAGGAAGTATCTGATAAAACGTCTAGAACAAATTTCGGGGTAGGGCAATCATAAACATTCTTCACCGTAACGATTTTCTTTCTGTAGATACGGGGTGAGTGAAAACGGGGGAATGTTTTATTGATCAACCCCTCACTCTCACCCCCTGTTAGTCACGTGTTGTACGAGAAATAACTCAAGCTAGACTGTCGACCATATTTTTACAGACTACGGTCTGGAGATTCTAATTAATGAGGTGAAAAAATGCCGAGGTATAATTGTTGATAACTAGGATTTATATTTAAAAAAATGTTCCTTAAGTTAAGCATTTTTTAATTAATTTTTGGAAAGGAAAGAATTTATATTTAAACAGCGATCTGACTCTCATTTGTACCTTTAGAATGGACAGTGGAAATACTTTTCAAACACCTATAAACAATATTTAAAAATGTACACTAATGTATGTATCAATCACATTTTCGTTTACATTAATGCAATATAATTTTTTTTGATTTTTTGTGTATAATAGTCAAGTTTTAAAAAAAGTGAGTTTCACTTTGTTCGAAAAAAGAGTAGGCAAATTAAAACTTATATACACTTAGTCAAACAGGTTAAACTAGCAAGATTTTGAGGAAAACATGATCTAAGTTTCGTTTAGTTCTTGACAACGATATGTAAAAAATACCAAAATGCGTTGAACAACGTTTAAAAAAAACGAATCAATTCAATCAGTATATACGAAATAAACAAAACGACAAAAGTTACAATGATAATCAAGTAAACATAAAAATTGATACGCTTTTGGATCATCTTATTTTTTAAGTTAATTTAATCATTACTGAAATTTATAAGCAACCCATCAATTTGAATGAATAGAAAATTAAATATTAGGAATTTTTCCTTCTACATTTCACATTTCAAGGGGTAATAGAATTAGAAGCAATTTTATTCATAAAACTAACGTTAAAAATTTTAGAAAATAATAAATATATATTGAACTTCTGCGGGTAAAGTCCTTAAATGATTTTGTTGGTTATTTATGAGAATACATCACAAATTTAGGTTTAAAGTTTTTAACACTCCCCATAGTAGCAAACAAATCAGTTTTCATAAGCTTACTTTGCAGACAAAGCAATAAAACTGTTTTTTTCCAATTTTTTGTGGCTATATTGAAATCTCAACTCTTTTTCTAAATGAACGTAACAATTGCAAACGAAGTTGTTACCATCAATATTTTATACAAATATTTTTCACTAACCTAAATTATATGGAACGGCTCCAGATTCGGAACCTATGTGCTAGTTTCCCCGAAAATCCTAGACGTCGGTCTTTACATCTCGCGTCTTCAAATTTAACGTAATGTTTCAAATACATAAAGAAGTGTTCGAGAGGACATTCAATTGTGGGAAGCGCAACTGATGAAGGTTCCCTAACCAGAACCAATATTGTCTTGCGTACAAAAGAATGACACCTCGAAGAGAGTATTCAATATCTCTGACAGGTGAAGTGAATCTGAATATTTCATCGTGACATTCTAACCTAGGAATTACGGGTAACAGCAATTACATGGAACGGCTCCAGATTCGGAACGTCTAGATTTCGGTCTTTACTACTCGCGTCTTCAAACTATTAAGTATAGTAATAAAGTGAATAAAATAATTTTCATTTAAATATACTTTAACATATTTTTTTTACTTTTTACATATATTATTAGGTATAGATATATTTCTATATATATTAAGTTTAAGATATAACTCAGGACTGAATATTTGGTAGAGATTTAAGCCGCATTATTAGATTTGGGATTTAATTGGCCATTCTTTTCGGAATATTTTTTATCTATATATATATATATATATATATATATATATATATATATATATATATATGTTTGTGTATACTGTTTCACGGATGGAAATATGTGGTTGATGATTTATTCCAGTGTACATCCGTTCGTCTGTATTCGTTTGAAAAATCACTTGACGTTTCGCCAAAATCATATTTGGCTTTCTTGAGAAAGCCAATTTTTCTGCGAGTTCAAAGGGATTCGATAATGGTTTAGATTCGCAATTTGGAGCCGGTAGATGGCACTAAGATCGGGTTCTAGGAATTCCTTTTATTTTTGAAGATTTTTGTTTATTTTTTCGCACATTTGTATACGATTTATCGAATTCTAATATCAAAAAAAAATTTGCTGATCCCACTAAAAGCTCCAAGCCACGTTTGAAGAGAAAAACGTCTGTCGGGTCCGCTAGTTATGTATATATTTTTGATTAAGTATTGATTTGCTGAATCTCGTGGATACTAAGGGTATTTAAAATGTTATGTTTAGCAGGAGGAATCAATTGACAATTTCAAACCTGGCAACAATGTTAAACTGTTACAGAATGTATTATGTTTTGATATCGCGATTAGCATAACTTTTAAGTGCATTTAGTTTTACATACAATAATTACTTAATGATGTAATTTTTTATATATACTGTTACTATATTTATAACAATTTTTTTTTATCGTTAAATAATGACTGACAAATAATATGTTCCAAAACTGCGTTTAATTTTTTAGTCACTTTCGATGCATTTTATTTAAAATTTTAGTATCTGATCAATTTTGTGTGATCTGAATGGTAGAAAAATCCACCATGTTCTTAACCTTAGGGGTGCCGTGGTCAGGTAGTGGAAGCATATATCAAAAACATCGTCTATTGTACAACAGCACGGTCGTCTGATTGTATTCGGAGATAGGTAACATCTGACACATTCCGGATACCCACTAAGAGTAAAGATATTTATTTTTTTCGCTGAATATGAGCAAATCTCCAACGTTATTTCATTTTCGAACAAATGACTTAACAGACTGTAGGTTGTAACAAAAGACGAAATAAATGAGATACGAACAAATGCCTAAACTTAGGAGGTCCTTAGCTGTCAAGTGTGGTATCTCGGGTGAAGGCCATGTTTTTTTTGGGTGTTCAAAAAACCGGATCTGTGATACATATTCATAGTGTAGTTGCTTCACTTCACTGTTTGACTTTCTGAATTTTTTCGGCTAACATACGCTCGATTTCTTGCTCGTATATATTTTCATATTATTAACGTGAGAAATTTTAATATTACGTTATCTACCAATGAATTAACATTTAAAAGAATTATCTGTGCGTAGAGATATGTCATCCACCTGTACACAAAATGTAATATTTGGTCAGCTGATAAATTATAATGTTAAGAATTAGATAAAGGACAAAGTTAGGCTATAAATATTCACACTTGATTTAAAATTTTAGTGAATAAACAGTTAGTAGCCAAAAGTCTGGGTAAACAAATGTACCCTTTTACATGAGCACGGTGCTCTTTAGTAGGTTTAAATAAAAAATCATGTACCTCGGCTTTTATTTTCGAAAATATTTGTAGACTCCATTTAGAGACTTTTCACAAACAAAAACAAATTGTACATGCCACGCTTCTTTTAACTGCATAAAATATATTTTTTTAAATTTTAATGTATAATTTGAGCTATATTATTATTCAAAAAAATAATTATAATGATATTAATAACATAATGTAGTAAAACAGTAGTTTTGTACAACTTTATTCAATTATTTCTTTACGTAACATTTATGTAATATAAAACAACAAGTCGAGAAATTTAATAATGTAATAATTTTTAGGCAAATGCAATGTTGGTATAGTAAACGTTCGCATCTCCTTGTAATCCCAATGAGCAGCTTCCAATGCCTGTTCAGAAAACTATACCCAGCATTAATTTAGTTTGTAAAATTCCGGCATACGCTGCAATGATATACAAATTTTGCCGTTATTAAAGTTTGAAGAGCTATATAACTGGATCTAAACATTCTGATGTATCTTTTTCATCGAGTCAATGTCAATGGTATTTAACAATTTATTATACTCATTTCCTGTAAATGCAAAATTTCTTCCTTGAGTACATTTATTAACCGACTTCCAAAAAGGAGGAGGTTATCAATTCGTCGCGTATTTTTTCGCTTTTTTTGTATGTATGTTACCTGATTTCTTCTCCTGTGGAGCACCGTTTTGAACGAATATGGTCTTGTTTAATAGAGTATATATCCGGATTGGTGAAACTTCAAATTCGAATTCGATTGGTAAAGTGATAAAATTTGTGAATGAACACATGTGTGCATAGAAATCGACCAATATCCCTAATATTTTAGTCGATTTTTCGATAACTCCTTATGGATGTGTATAGTTTTTTAACATTTAATCTATTAAGGAAGATCCTTAGGTGATCTCATATACTTTTCTGCGACGTACAACTTGCAGTTTTGCAGAAAATCGCCGAAAATTCCAAAATTCTTATCAAAAATTTCATCGAAATGACATAAGGGACATTTCCTCATAAATATTTTAATTCCAACGTAATAGTGCGGTAATTTTAGGCACTGGAAGTTTTAATTGCGAATTTGAAAATTTTCTATGTACATCTCAAGCATATAGGTAGTAAAGCATAGTATTTTCGGTTCCGTAAATCAATGAGTAGCAAGCTCGTTTGTTTGTATACCAGGCAAATACCTATTTAAATGCAAATTTTTCCATTTTGCGAAGACGGTGGTTTTGGTTGTCACATTCTCCCGGCCTAATAGAAAATTCAGTGACAACACATGTCAAATTTTAAACTGCCATTTGATACGTTTATCGAAAAGGTGTTTAGTTACAGCAAACAAAATCACAAAGTAAAGTGATAGAAGGAGTTGCATTTATATGAAGATTGAAATATAGGACGAACTAGAATGATAGTGGTCCGTAGGCAGCCGTATATACAGGGTGGTTGGAATATAGGGTGGACTGGACGTTTGGTGCTATAAAAATGTTGGAAAAAAAGTGAAATTAAAATTATGTAGGGTGATTAAAAAACTGTTATATGATGTGGACATAAGCAAATCATATACAGGATGCTTGAAATATATGCTGCAATTGAAATATAATTTATTTATAGCCCATAAGAAGTTGCATAAAATGTGGAGAGGAATTAATGTTACACAGGGCGATAACAAAAAATGTTAAAAAGGAAATAATTTATGGCGTAGCCCACAAGGAGTTATATACTATGGTTGAAATATGGGACGGATTTGACTCCATAAATATAGGATAGATTCTACTCCGTCCTATAGTTTACAGAAGGCAGCTAACAAATTTATGCTTGTCCGTGGGCAGTCGTATGTACAAGCTGGTTGGTACATAGGTTGGAGTGGAATTATCTAGTTATACAAGGTTGCCAAAAAAAGTTGAAAAAAGGTTACATGGTGTAGTCCATAAGGCATAAATTCATTTTGTTCGTAAAGATTTACCTGTCAATTTAAATGAGAAAGTATCATTCCGTAATGTTGAGGCTTTCGATGTTACCTGGTTCTGTCTATTAAGATTAGACATACATAAAAAATAAAGAATGAAAACTACCTGAGTTAAAAAAAAAACTAAAAAGTTGAAAATAAAACATTTTTGAAAAAAATATAACCGACTTCTACCTACAACTAAAAAGCTAAAAATAATTATAACAAAATACAACTCTAGTAAATAAATAACACATCTTGTTAGGTACCTACTCAGGAAGTAAAATATGTAAACATTAAAAGGTGCTCATTTTGTACAAATTAATTACCTCCCAATCTAGTATATTTTTGAAGTCGGTGCCAAGCAACAATCAAGTTTGATGAATTAGTAGATAAGTACGCAATGAAGGATTTTAGATTTGTTGGCACCGGGTGCAAAAATATACTAGATTGGTAGGTAATTAATTTGTACAGAATGAGCACCTTTTAATGTTTACATTTTTTTATTTCCTGGGTAGGTACCTAACAACATTGAATGTGTTATTTATTTGTTAGAGTTGTATTTTGTCATAATTATTTTTAGCTTTTTAGTTATAGGTAGATGTCGGTTATATATATTTTTTAATGTTTTATTTGATGCTCTAAATTTCCTTGGATTTTTTAAGGCAGTGTTCCCAATGTAGGTTATAATTTTGTTAAAAGTAGTATTGACAACTTCTAACAAAGTTGCTATTTTGATGTAATGCAAAATTTTGTCACAACATTTGGCAGCAGGTGTCCATTAACTTATTATTTTTATAGAAATTTGCTTTTAAGCATTTTTAACCGATATATATGCTTAGGGATTATTCTGAAAAGACAAAATAAAGTTCGATAATTTAAATGTCATATAAAGCTTCTAAAACTCTAAATTGTTGTTCTACAGTAACAGCAATTACAAGAATAGGGTATAGTATTAAGGCTCCTTATGTGGATTTTGCCTCTTATAGACTGTTGCAATTCAGTAAAGTTAAAAATGCTTTCATTTTAGAATATTTTATTGAACTGGATTTGTTGATATGGGTTTGAAGCCCAGCCTGATAGAGTTATGGTTACTGTGTTCTTCGCTTTCCACAACTTCATCAATAAGGAGTATTACCAATAATTTCAACGCTATTTGATTACACTTGATTTCTTGGTCGTGCATATTTGAGCAAAATAACACTGTTGATGTCCTATCTTAAAACATTATCTTAAAGTTCGAGATCTAGAAGTATTTTAGAGATTGGATGAACTTATTTATTTTTTCACTTAACTACTTCATGGTTTTTATTGATAAACTAGTTGCTTGGCCCGTCCCCATACAAAAAAATCAAAGGGAGTCAGGTCTGTGGACCTTGGAGGCCAGTGTATAGGGCCAGCTCTCTTAATAGACGCGTTTGAGAATTAATTGTCCAGGAGCTCTCTGACAGTTCGTCTATAATGTGCTGGATAGCCATCTTTATTGAATATTATTGATCTCTCTTCCAATGGGATTTCATCTAATAAGATCGATCATCGCTCATTTTTTGGACCGCAACATTAATTCTTTCCCTTATTTGCTCCTTGGTTTCTATCTCGTAAACGACTTGAATTTTTAATGGACGATTTATCGATCTTATTAGATGAAATCCGATTGGAAGACAAAATAATAATATATAATATTATTCAAAAAAGTTGGCTGTCCAGCAGCTTATAGACTTTTGGACAATTAATTGTCAAACGCTTGGACTGAGAGAGCTTGCCTTATACTCTGGCCTCCAAGGTGGCCAGACCTGACATCCTTTGATTTTTTTGTATGGGGACCGGCCAAGCAAGTCGTTTATGAGTAAAATAGAAATCAAGTAGCAGTTAAGAGAAAAAATAAATGTGTATTTGAAACAATGTGAGATGAGATGCGACTATAGACTAGAATATAGCAATTTGAGAAAGAGGTCGCGAGTGCATCCAAAGCAATGAACAAAATTTATAGCAAATTGCAACTTGATGAATGTTTTGTTTTTTGTAGTTCTATCCTTGTAAGTCACAATCTCAAATTTTGTTATGATAGTGATTACTTTCTAATACGTTTGATATATCGATGGAAAGGGGTTGAAGTACAGAAGTTTTTGTAAGCATTCGAAGTTCTCGATGTACTTCTGCATTTTTTTACTGGAATGTGATAAATTGTTTAACTTAATGACTTTTTTATGGAACCTCGCCATTTGTGGACTCATATCATTTTTAGGGTTCTGTATATACATCACCTCCATTTTCTCCTAAACTACTGGACGGAAGAGGTTGAAATTTGGTATCAACGTATAGTTTGGTGACCCGATCAGGAGTACATATCGTAAAAGAAAAAAATTTGATTTTAAGGTTACTTCTGGGGAAAAACTAAAAAAATCGACCGTTCCCCCCCCCTGATAATCCGTAATATTTTTTTGGGGGCAAATTATAGAATTAAATGGAAAATATAAAATTAAAATTGTTTCTAACCCAACATGTTATATATCAAATAAAAGGGCTCATGATGAAGAAAACAAATATATTTTTTCCATATTTACAAAATAAATTAATTAAAAGATATTAACAAAAATATAAAAAAATTTAGCCATTCCCCCCCCCCCTTATCTCCGAAACCATAAGCTGAAAAATTTTGAATAACTGGAAGTAGAGCCTCTCACCTGAACTTTACTGGAAAAATAAGAAGAAACCCCTAATATTCATTTTGGAGGGAAATTATAGAATTAAATGGAAGTTAAAAAATTATAATTTTTTCTAACGGGTCATGTAATATATCAAATCCCAGGGCTCATTATGACGAATACAAATATATATTTTTTTTTATTTTTTTAAAATGAATAGTTTAAAATATATCAAAAAAATATTTTTAAAAAATTACCCATTCTCCCCGTTATTCCCCAAACTCTAAGACCTCATTTTTTTTTGTTTATAGGAAAAATATGAAAAAATCCCTAACCTATTAGTTGGCCTCCAAATAATAGAATTAAACGGAAAATAAATTATTAGAAAACCCCCATAGTATTTTTAGGGACAAATTATACAATTGAATGGAAAATAAAGATTCAATTTTCAAACGCATCATGTAATATATTTTTAAATCATTTGTATAAAAGATATTAACAAAAATATTAAACATCGACTTAATTCCCACTTTAGAAACTACACTATTTAAAATTCCAAAAATATATTTTATTTTTATTTTTAAATAATTTGAACAACAGATTTAATAATTTATAATTTAAACTTTGACCTATTTTGCCCTCTTTCTTCCAATCTACAGAGCCTCAAAACTCAGACAGTAGATTATAAAAGGCATCTCTGAAAGTTTATTAGTAAAATAAAACTCTAATGTTACTTTTTGGGGGCCAAATTAGAAAATTAAATACATACGTATTGTGATAAAAATCAAGCAAATCCTAAAGCAGATCAAATAAAAAGTCTATGTGTGGAAAATCAAAGTGTATATTTTTTATAAATTTAAAACGCTTCCTTTAAAAGATATTAGGGTAAATATAAGAAAATGCACTCATTCCCTGCTTGTCTGAAACTGGAATATTAGAATCTTGAAGGTGGTACGGAACCCTAAGTATGCGAGTCCAACTCGCACTTGACCAAATTATTTATGGAACTCATATCATTTTTTCAACCAATTATTTGTGTCAAATATCGAATGCAGAAGAGCAAACAAACATCATAGATTAGGCTTAAGTTTAATTGGTGAGCATATAGTGAACTATAAACAACTTTACATGTAAAAATCTGAGAATTAGAAAAAAAACTAAACTAAAAATATAACAAAAACTGTAATCCATCTAGATGTTATATGGGCTACATAATATCGCACATGAGCCTATCTATCCTCCCTCCATATTTGGCGTACCTTCTACAAATCACCTTGTATTGTAGGAGATAACATTGATGTAGAATGTAGACTTTATAAAAATTTTCGTAATATTTGAAACACACCTCGTATATGTAACTATTATTAGCTACTATAATACAAGTGTTTGTCAAAAACCGTGAAATTTGAAGACTGGAGGCATAAACATAAAATATCTGGTAGGATCTGTATTGAAGGAGATATCATAGATGGAGAAAAATGGCATCCAAATTAATAAACCATTTTTTCGTTATATTTGGAATATTCCCCGTATATGTAACTACTATAGTAGTTCATAAGGCCTTGAAATTTCATTAAAATATATTTCTGTCCGTATCAATTTATCCCCAAATTCAATAAATGTTGACCAATTTTTCAATGTCCATAAATTCAAAATTCGGTTGTGTTTCGTTATTTACTATCTAACCGCACTCAACAATCTGTTTAAAATTGATAAATATTCATTTCCTTAATCCATTCGGATGCGATTAAAATTTGATGTATTGTCAGTCCAATCGTCGAACCAGAAATTCCATTGTGTATGAGGCAGCCGTCCTAAGGTCCACCATTTGCATTTTCATTGACTATAATTAGCAGCGGTAGGTGTTAACCCAAGGTTTTACTCAACCTTTTGAAGTGTGCATATTAATGGTTTCTAAAGCTATTTATGCTTAACCAATAAAATTCCGTCTTATACAGCCCCATTCATTAACGATAACAAGACCGTTGAAATCTGACGTAGCTCACGACTATGATTGAACGTCTGAAACGAGCACTTTGAGGTATGTTCCTAAATGTTGATATTCCGTTTGAAAGCCATATATTTTTTAGCAAGTTAATTTGTAAAAACTGCGGGGCGCAACTTTTTAACAGTTTGATGACATCTGTATTGATTATTCACTACGTAGATGTCTTTAAAAATATATTAGGTGTGTGCCAACCTAGAAGACATATGGAACATAAAAAGTTATATATGACTTAATATTTTTAGTGGCGGTTTCACTTTGTGTCAAGTTTCACAGTTATAATTGTTTTATTAATCAAGTTATCTAATATTTGGCTGTACTGTCGTGATAAAAGAAGACATTTCTGCCGTGTGAGATTTTTTAGAATGAAATAAAACTGTTGAATTAGTTGATATTCTTCCATCTTAATTTAAATTACAAAAACTGACGTCATAGTATCTAAAAAGACCAGAATTTACGAGCTTTAATTGATATGATGAGTATTATTGACATAATTATTACAGAGAAGTATACAGGTTGTAAAGAAAGACCTGTAGATGGCGCCGGTAACGTAAACACGAATTATTTCAACACAATTTAGCTTATTTTTTATCACATTGTATAAGAGTGGTATAACATTGGGTGTAACATGAACATTGGGCATATCATGCTTGATACGATAAGATATTTTTCCAATAAACGTCATACAAGCGCTTGAGTACATTTTCGTACAATACAGCATTTACAGTTTGACATTCGCGAAGAAATTCACTCTGTAAAAAAACATGTTTTAGAAATTTTAATTTTTTTTACAGGACGAGGTCATTAAATAAGGAAATCCCTCGCTGAAACTCCCCATCTACTTGAAAAGAGCTCTTTGATTATATAATCTCTCTATAATCCATGATTTTGTACAAGTTTCGCCGAAAATCTGATAACAAGCACTTGATTTATCTGTTTCTCAATCTTAAGAGAGTATTTATCCTATTAAGGAACTCCAACACAAGGCTATACACAAGTTTACTGGACATCCTTGCTTTAAAGAGAAACCAACATGAACCAAAAATTCATGTAGAACAATTCTCATTGCCATTTACATCTAACGGTGATGGACAATGTAACCTTCTGCTGAACTTTTGTTGGACTTAAATATATCCAAGAATTCTCTCAAGTTTTGTAAAATTTTGCCATCCATCAAATTTAGAATCACTACCAAACCGATAAATGATATTGACTATTAAAGGTAAAGTATATTTAAACGATAGATCAAATGTTCTTTGCAAAATTACTTGCTTTAATTATAATCTATAAAATATAGGTCAGAACAACAAGACACCTTAAATATCGTTTACTTACTCAGAAAAGTAAAATTAACCATATGAAAGTGTCCTGTGGTTAAGTCACCATATAGACCGACATTTTTCAGATTTTTATATCGTTGATATTTTGGACACTGACAACATAATTTTGAACATATTGTTTTTAAAAATAATAGACAAAATAAACATGAATAGAATTCATTGTTTCTATTAGATTTATTGACAGTTTTCTAGGTTTCATGTTTTTCTATTTTTAAACCAAACCGTTCTTGATTCTTGGTTTCTCCCAAAAATTAATAAATAAACTTGTGTTATTCCAATTTTTCGTTAATTGCCAAATTATGAGACTGGCTATTTTCTGTGTACCCAGGACAGCCCCTATTTTAAGGAGTTAAACAAATCAGTCATATAGTGTATATATTGGTATTTTTGAATTCCTTTCTCGTTCTTAAAAATTAGTTATATTGTGTTTCTTGATGGTGATGATGATTGTCCTTGTTAAAAAAAAAGAACCAACATCTCGTAGCTCATTATGATTCGTAGTAAAACATATACTGTTAAAAAATGGCGTCGTTGTTTATATATTGTTTTGCGTTTCACTGATTGTTAGTAAAATGTTTTGTTTATCCTCTCACCTTTATTTGGTAAATATTAACAATTTTTATATTTGTGACTACCGAATTGTTATTACGTTTTTTTGTCTTCTAAACATTGTTTGTGGCATATTCTTGATTGCTTTTATGTTTTTTTTTTGGCAATAACACCACAACCGAAATAAAACGACGTATATTGAAGGAAAACCAAAAGTTTCAAAGTCTATTCTGACTTCGTTGTCAATGGCTTCATATTTATTGATGTAAATTGCAAAACGAAAATTATTATGACATTTAAATTGACATTAGAAATTCGTGGTTTTTAGATATACAGGTAGCACAAAAAATTCTAAAGATCATGTATTATAGTTAAACATCTTTCAAATTAGAAGAATTTGAAAGAGTTGTCTTTAGAATTTATAAGTGGCGTTCCTAGGTAGGACTTTGTTTTAAGATAGCGCATTCGCCAAAAATGCGATCAAAGAATTCCATTGTTTCAGTGATCCCATTAACTTCATAAGGGAAAACCTAGGAAAAACCTTATGAACTATCCCGATACTGGGTTGTTCAACAGGAGGTTACCATTAATAATTTCTTCCTTAATTGTCGGTAACCAGATACGATTAAATTCTACAGAAGTAGAAGCGATACAATCGTCTTCATTCAAAAGAATTAAGGCAGACTCTAATTTTTCGTTTTGTGTTATGTTGTTCTTTGTGAAGTATAGTTGAATTGTCAAATTGTATTTTATGGCCTAGGTCCCAAGCATGTTCAAAAATTTTCGATTTTTCAAATTGTCGTTTCTTTATGTAATTCTTGTGTTCATTTATTCGTACGTTTAATGGTCTCGATGTTTCTCCAATATAAAATTTATTGCATTCGCAAGGAATCTTGTATATGCAGTTTTCTGAGATCTGGGGTTTGTTGGTTGGTTTTGTTTTCGATACTAGAGATTTCAGTGTATTTCTTGTTTGGAATGTTGTTTTAACACTAAATCTGTTGCCCACTCTTTTCAGTCTTTCTGACAGACCCTGTATATATGGTATCGTTGTAACTGTAATGTAGTTGTCCTGAGTAGTAGTGTTAATAAGAGAAGTTCTGGGTTGATTCGGAAGGTTTGTTTTCTGTTCAAGTCTGTTTGACTCTTTTTTTAATTGTTATATTAAATGTTCCTTTAGTTTAAGTTTGTAAACAAGCTGAAAAAGTAGAGAAAATAGTCAGTGAAACGTGTTTATATAAAATGTAAAGATATAAAATTCATGTATTTATGAATTCATAATAATATATACATATACATATATATATATATATATATATATATATATATATATATATATATATATATATATATATAATGTTTTCAAATTGTGTTATTAATAAAACGGTTGCTAAAGTAATTATCAAGTATTTTGTGCTTTGGTACAAAGGGAATTCGGTGGAGAAAGATTTGGTGGTATTTAAAGAAATATGGCGGGCGGAAAGTGGAGAAATACGGCGCAAATTGAAAAACGTTATTATAAATGCCGCCGCAATAAAAATGTAAAACAAAACCATAATTCAAAATAACGCGCACCCCATTTGTGAAGATTAGCATTTTAAAACAGACACCTTGGCTTTAAGGAGACGCAATATAGGGCGGGAACAGTAACCCAAACAGTGGCATCGCCTACAAGTGGATTTTGGATATGCAAACAGACATAATTTTTAGATAAAATTTACATTGTTTTATCTATGTTGATATTTTTTAGGAAGTCGAGGTTGCCTGTGATAATCATATTATTCTTTTAAAAAAAGATGGATTATTTTGGGAAAAAAAGTAATTTGTGGTCTCTATCCTTATCCAGGAGTAATTTGGTATTTTTTATCCACCAAATGAATTTTCTGTTTTAATAATACGTGAAAAGTTAACTCTAGTTTATTCAAAATTCAAATTTTAAATTACTTTTACATCTTTGCAGTTGGCAAACGTTTGAAATGGTTTAAAAGAAATGTATGTATGATATCGTGCATGTATATAAAAATTTAAAAATATATATGTATCCATTAGGGTAGAATAAGGCAGCTCGAGAAACTATTGATTTCAAGAATCGGGTGTTATGAATATTAATAATAGATAGAAAGTCATAGGAATCATGGAGTTCCAAAATTGCTTAATATTCAATGATGGTTTTCCACTGATATGGTCCCTGGATGCCCTAAATATTTTCAAATCTTCCTCATTAATCATTGTGTGTACCATTATTATTGTGTATTAGTTATGTATGTATATAAACGCTCTCTGAGTGACAATTTGGTCTTCTGTAACAGTTAATATTGTATTGTCTTCAAATTCGGAAGTTGAGGAGCAGTACACACTCCACGTCAGTGCTGCCCCCTCCATGTGGTAAGCTGAGACAACGTTGGGGTCATGGGTATTTAAGATTCTTTCAAGAAATAGTCCTTCTGCAAGAGCAAGAGCACACTGTAGACAGTTGCGAAGGGTGATTTCTTTCATGACTCTCGAATTAACTCTCTATTGTTCATATATATGCATACAATTTATTTTTCCTCCACATGAGCTTTTCTGCTTTTATACCCTTTTATCAATACTAATCATAAAATCAGGGGAACCTAGATCAGTCTTCGGTTCAAACTTTTCGAGATTTTTGATGTTCATAAATATTGCTCAGCTAGAATAGTTATTCAATCAATGTTATTTTTTACATGTTGAGCACAATATGGCACTTTTTATTGAATTATATTTGTGAAATACGTTAAGAATTTTGGCAAATCTGATTCATTTAAAGGATTATCGTTTATTCGGTATCTATTTATAAGTGAATTTAGCCTCAAAATCTATTAAATTCATCGAAATAGTAACATAATTGATGTTTTTAGTCACACATTCACAATTAACGTAAGTGGAAGAGTTGCGACAGATCAAACAGAGAGAAAACACAACCCAAATGACAGAAGAGGAAAATGAAGTATTTTTTTTAATATGACCATAAGACACCACGGGCATTAAAATAATATAGGCACCATGATGATTGCGCCATTCTATAGACTCCGTTAATAAAATCCTTGTAGTTATGCAACCAATATTACTATATTGATTTGAGTATGATTGGCTGCATAGCTAAGCCAATAGATAAATAACTCATAAAATTCTAAATACTTCATTAAAATTTGTAATACACAATCCTGGAGCATACGAATTTTACCCAGGATCAGACCTGTATCCTTCGATTTCTAGGCATTGCAAGGCCCTAATGAGTAAATTTGACAAAACGGTTTATCGTGTTATTATTTTATTTTGAGTTTTTGTTATTACTTCATGCTCCAAAGTATTTCTATTTTCACCTGGTAAAATGAGGTGCTAACGAATATAAAAAAGCTATAAGATAAAGATAAGATAAGATAAAGTGTTTTTATTCTTTTGTATTACACCGAGAGTTTTAGATAATAGGTTGGGGTACTTTAAATAAGCTTAATATTTTTCGTTTAATTTTTTTTTGGCATTTAATTCCAAACGTGGCCTTGGGCTTTGGAAGTTAGATGGAGTTACTGACCATGCAATTGATTTTCTATTATCAACTTTATCTGCTACTCACATGGAGAAAAATGATGAAAATGTAGTAAGTTAGTAACACTGCTAAATATACTGACTGCCGGAAAAATGAACAAGCTCATAAGTTTCTTTTATCAAAGTTATTTATTTATATGTGACAACAAATACATCACTGTAAAAACTATATATATATATATATATATATATATATATTGGTTTTTGGTCATTTGTTTATTTAATTTTAAATGTTACTTTTTCAAACATGTCAAACTCAGTAATAGACAATTATGGGCAAGACATTAATTTGTTGTCTTCTAAACGTTGTTTGTGGCATATTCTTGATTGCTTTTATGTTTTTTTGGCCAATAACACCACAATAGAAATAAAACGACGTATATTGCAGGAATACCAAACGTTTCAAAGTCTATTTTGACTTCGTTGTCAATGGCTTTATATTTATTGATGAAATGAAATTTTGATTTGACATAAATCAAATTTTCATTTTGCAATCTACATCAATAAATATAAAGCCATTGACAACGAAGTCAGAATAGACTTTGAAACGTTTGGTATTCCTGCAATATACGTCGTTTCATTTCTATTGTGGTGTTATTGCCCAAAAAAACATAAAAGTAAACATTAATTTGTATCTGGGCACATTTACACATTTAAAATTATTTACAATCACGTTCACACACTAATTGATGTCTCTTTTTTTACCATTTCTGTCTATTGTTTACATTACTAAAACTAATATGACTAAAATTGAAATTTAAGAATGATGGAACAACTCCCTCTGATTTGCATCGTAGAAGAAATATCCTTCGGTTTTTTTGCTTAACCTCAATGACATCAATTTGTGTGTGAACTTGATTGTAAATAATTTTAAATGTGTAAATGTGCCCAGATACAAATTAATGTCTTGCCTATAATTGTCTATTATTGAGTTTGACATGTTTGAAAAAGGACAAAATGTGTCCGAAACGTAACATTTAAAATTAAATAAACAAATGACCAAAAACCAAGAAAAAATTTTAATCAATTTATATGAAACATATGGTCAAAGAAATTCTAAAGTAATAAATAAACAATATACAACATAGGTGAAAAAATGTTTACCTACTGAAATCTCACCGTTTCTTTCGGAAAGAATATTGTCAACAGCCTGAAAATGTATGACACGATATCAAGAAAAATTGTTAAGCAAAAAAACCGAAGGATATTTCTTCTACGATGCAAATCAGAGGGAGTTGTTCCATCATTCTTAAATTTCAATTTTAGAGACATCAATTTGTGTGTGCCCAGATACAAATTAATGTCTTGCCCATAATTGTCTATTATTGAGTTTGACATGTTTGAAAAAGGACAAAATGTGTCCGAAACGTAACATTTAAAATTAAATAAACAAATGTCCAAAAACCAAGAAAAAATTTTAATCAATTTATATGAAACATATGCTCAAAGAAACTCTAAAGTAATAAATAAACAATATATATATATATATATATATATATATATATATATATATATATATATGTTCATCCGCCACTGGAGGGATTTCCCAGCATGGGATGTATCAGTCGAAACCGGAACTCGTAGGGGAAAAGAGGATTCACGCCATTTCTGTTTGTCGGGCGTCAAGAGGAGACTAGCGTTGTCAGTATCACCTTTCCAAAAGACAATACTACATATAGTGTTTTTCATTTTCTTTATATTACCCCCGATGGTCGTAAAAGCATTTGGCGTGACCAAACTTTTATAGAAGTTTAGATTGTGACTGGTAGCGAGTTATTACTTCTGAAGAGATATCACATTCTAAAACCGGCTTCGATATGATGCCTATCGCTCTAGTTTGTCGGAATACTTTTCAAGTACAATTTCTTTGTTCGATACTCGACATGCCACAACTTATTGAGTAGGGAATTTGAGACCAGTATCGTTTGAGGTCTCTGAGGAGTCACAATTCTAATTGATGGTATTTGTTTTCTTTATGATACTAGTTTAAAACATTTACGAAGAGAGTATTTTCCAGTTCTTTACGGTATTCTGAATATCAGTCATCGATGTCTTCAGATTGACGTATTTTACTTCAACAAGACGTTAATTGTAAAATATATCTTCAGCTTTAATAATTGAACTCATTAATAGGTACTTTAGAAATTATGAGAATGTTGGTCTTCACTATTTTCATCATCGTCATGATTCTTTAAATAGTTTTTTTAAGTTTTCCACATTAAGATTTGAAATTTATTATAAATAACCTACCATTTTAAACCCCTTATTATGGATTTGTTTTCAATATATGTGTAAATATTAATGGTTCGATTATAAAGCGACTTATTGAATTGAAATTTTAACGTTATTATGTAATTTAAAAAAGAATCATATCAATAGAACTCACATATTGAATGATTTTGTTTTTTTTATGATATGAGTACTTAGAGGTTAGTGAAATTAGCATATTGGACAAAATTACGGATAGTTTTTAAGTTTTACATACAGTGATGGGCAGATGTGTGGAACCAAGCAAATATCTCGGGAATGATTAGAGATATCAAAATGAAATTTGGAAGGTGGGTACTGCAGTAGATTTTTTTACAATTTTGAACTTCCTGTTTTACCGGAAGTAATGTCGATTTTAGAACTTTTTATTGCGAATACAAAAATATCGGGTTTGATATTGTTTACTTCAATACCTACTGAGATATTAACAGAAAAATAACTAAAGAAACGGTGTTTCACTGTTTTTGATATGTATTTTAGACAATTTTGGTCGTAACCTCTTAAGCACATATCAAATTTTATTCCCTTTAATTTCAAATTAGTTTTCACATGAAATTTGTGTTACCACTATACAAATCCCTTATATAATTCTTTAACTGTTGTTGTGTAAGAATTTGCTTTGATAAGTTGCATTGGGATTTGTCATTAATTGTAACCTCGAAATCGAGCAACATAAACTGTAGATTTAGATGTTATACCATCAATTGAATTTAATACTGAGTTTTTGTATTTAACTAAAATAGAGTTCGACACAATGAAGCTCTACCATATCAAGACAACCGCATAAAACGTATCTGATTGATGGACTTCCGGTCAATATGGCGAGGTAGCCGCATGTGTGAGTGGTTGTTAAGGAAATCAATACAGTTACCGTGATGTCCCTTTACTTTCTATTTTGAAGACTTCAAGCTCTTTATAGTCCACAGAGACGCTTTAAAAGTGATAAAGGTAGTGATTCATTTCTGTAGTTTAGTGAAATATCCGGGGGTCCAAGGTTGCCTCGGCCTGTACAGTTTTTCCACAATATTTTCATTCTGGATTAAATACAAACTGGACTTTAAGTGATCAGATTTAATCAGTTTTATATAGTGGCTAGATATAAGTATATCAAGCTGAAAGCAAACAGTATTCCGAAAAACATAGTAACCTGAAATATTTATTTTACCTATCGATAGACATTTAAGGAAGTTAACATATATGATACAATTATCTACTTTAAAACACTTGTTTTTGGTCAATAAGATCAAAATATCAAGACCACAACAGGCCGATAAGGCAACCTTGAAAGAAAAAGTATCTGATTGATGTAGGACTAGTCCTATAATTATATGTAATTTTGGTCTGTTATTATTATTTCTTGTTGTGTGAATCGATATCAATTAATTCGCAGTAATGCGAACAGATGGTGTTCCTATCCTCTTTACCAACATTTTTATGCCAGCTTCTGTGTGTCTTTCCTTTATTTTTTTTTACTGGTCTGGATGGCATAGCTATCATCTTCCGTCTGTTGCCTGACAACACTTGGATCAAGGGGAGGATTCAAGAGCATCAAAATCTTAATTCTCACAGAAGGTAATTGCTATGGGGTTATACAGTTCAATAACAAAATACAAGCAGTGCACGCCCAGAATCCACAAAAAAGTTTAGGCATAATAAACAATTGATTAGCAGGATATGAGTTCACCCTAACTTAATTTAAGCGTTCGCAGATCCCAACAATTCTCAATATTTAAATCCACAATATTTTTTTCAACAAGATGTAGCAGTGCCGCGTTATGATGTATAACTGAGAATGTATTTGGATACCATCTACATTGAGTGATGGATTGGTAGACATGGACCAATTCAGTAAACACCGAGATCTCTAGACCTGACCCCAATGAATTTCTTATTGTGGAGCCATTTAAAGAACCGAGTTTGTGTCTACAGACTCAGAAAATTTGCAGGATTTGATGGAACGCATTAGGCGAAGTTACAATACTATATTGCTTGAACTGCTTTATTATTTAAATCGTGTTCACTGTCTTTGGTCATTGGCAGAAAAATGTAATGAAACAAAGGGAACTATAGTTTACTGAAAGAAGATGCGCTGACGTCATCATATTAATACACTTTGTCAGTTCTTTACATATATCAGCATCATAAGACTTTATAATCTAACAATGCTATGAGAGCTTTTAATGGATGAAAAAAAAATTACATAAGGATCTGGTATTCTGTCGTTAAGATTGAAACGGCACGGAACGCTACGTCAGCATGTGGCAAAAAGCCATTCCACGTCACAAAACATTGAATAAGTTTGTGTTCTATCATAACCTTATAATATATCGAGTTACGGAATGCCTATAAACGCATTAATTAAATAGCACTTTATCTATAGTGTCCGTTCTTTTACTGTCATATTTCTATTAATTGCCAGCAAAATTTTTTCGATATTTTTAACCCATTAAAACTTTCTGTGATAAAAGCAAACACCGTAAATGTATCAACCATTAAATATGACACACATATTTTAATAGCCCTGCTAAATCATAATTTACGATTTTGATCTGCTATCCTTTTTATTTAACTTTTACTAACGGAGTTACAGCAAAATTAATGTTTTACATTGTACATTTCATTTTGCCAGAATCTATATGGAAAAACCCACATTTTATACCTTTTATGAACTTACATTCGTCATCGGTTTTGGGACACAACCAATAAATCCGAAGCGAATGTACCTAACATTTCAACAAACATGCCAAATAACGTAATAAACGTAACAAATTATAAAACTCAATTTATCTGACTGCAAAAGAGCCCGCAAAACTTTGAACATAATTTTTCTAGCAATATCCTGGCCACTGATTTATACTAACTATCAATTCAAAGAGAGTACTCAGCAAATTTCAACCATAAATTTCGCACAAACCCAAAACTGCTTTTATGTATGTATAGAAAGTGGATATTGCAATTTAAACATTTATAATAACGTTCCATTTTAAATGAACCAATAACAACGGTCTAGTTAAAAAGTTTTATTGCAGTTACTGAATCTACAGGGAGGCAATAACCGTGGAGAGATTGCCGATTAAAAATGGCTATGAATGAAATTACGAATTACGGTTTTCAGATTTTCGGTTAACTTGAAATATTTTTGTCTTTGTTTAAGAGAAAAAACGATTATGATTTTCCTGTTGTCTATATAATTGTGACGAAACTTGGGACCAGTTTTAGGCATTTTGTTAATGTTAAATCTTTCATTTTATTAGTTTAAAAATATTAGTTATTCAAATTGATAACTTTTTTACCTCAAGCTTGTCATTAATCATATATACAGTGTAAACAGTATCACTGCAAATATTCTGAGGTGAAGAGAAATCAAATCCCTTATTACATTTTTAGTGTTCCGTATGTACCATATTTTCATTTTCATTTTAAGGGTACGTCTGGAGGGAAAAACTAAAAAAATCGACCGTTCCCCCTTCTTATCTTCGAAACTAAAACACGCAAAATTTTGATAATAATTAGTGATATAGGGCCTCATCTGAATTTTACTGGAAAAATAAAGATTGTTTCTAACTCATTACGTCATCTATCAAATTAAAGGGCTCATTATGACGAAGACAAATATATAGTCTTCTAAACGTTGTTTGTGGCATATTCTTGATTACTTTTATGTTTTTTGGGCAATAGAAATAAAAAATGATAAATATTCATTTTGCAATCTACATCAATAAATATAAAGCCATTGACAACGAAGTCAGAATAGACTTTGAAACGTTTGGTATTCCTGCAATATACCTCGTTTTATTTCTATTGTGGTGTTATTGCCCAAAAAAACATAGATTGCAAAATGATAAATATTCATTTTGCAATCTACATCAAAAAATATAAAGCCATTGACAACGAAGTAAGAATAGACTTTGAAACGTTTGGTATTCCTGCAATATACCTCGTTTTATTTCTATTGCGGTGTTATTGCCCAAAAAAACATAAAAGTAGACAAATATATATTTTTTACAAGTTTAAAATGAATATTTTAAAATGTCTTAGCAAAAATATTTTTAAAAAATTACCCATTCCTCCCTTTATTTCCAAAACTATAAGACCTACAATTTTTTGTTTACAGGAAAAATGCGAAAAAATCCCTGTTATTAATTTTTGGGGGCCGAATTACAGAATTAAACGCAAAAAAATATATTTTTTAAAGGCATCAAGAAATACATCAAATGAAAGAAGTTATGATGAATACAAATGTATTTTTTAACTATTTTTAAAATAAATTGTTTAAAGAGTATTAGCACAAGAATTTTTATTTATTTCCGATCTATAAGAAATAAATTAGGATTATATAATTTTGTGTGAACAATTATTGAATTGTACAAAAAAGAAACGAAATAACTTTTTAAACGCATCATGCAAGACATCAAATGAAGGGGCCCATTATGAGAAATATAAATATGTATTTTTCATATTTTTAAAATTAATTGTTTACAAGCTATTAACAAAAATATTAAAAAAATTCTCGTTTCCGGCTTTATTTCTGAAACTATACTACATAAAATTTTGAAAATAATTAGGGGTAATGGCGCTCAATTGAAATTTATAAGAAAAATTAGTTGGAAACCCCAATATTAATTTTGGGGACAAATTTTCATATTTTCATATTTTCAAATCATTTGTTTAAAAGCTTTTAACAAAAATATTTAACATTTACTTATTCTACTTTTAGAAACTAGACTATCTAAAATTTTGAAAAATACATTTTATTTGTATTTTTTAAATAATTTTTCAAAAAGATTTATTAATTTATTATTTAAAACGACCTATTTTCTCCTTATCTATAAATATTAGTAAGCAAGTACAACTGGCATTTGACCAAATCATTTTTCAATGATACTTCTAGAGTTTTGTATTTTTATAGTTCTCTTGTTTCCTAAAATTTTTGTAAGCCCTAGCTCATCTTCTTCCAACAACATTTTTCATTTGTAAAAGTATTAAACAACCAAATTCGAAGTCAATTTCAGAATTTTTATAATACCAACTAAATAACATCAATAAATCGATACTAAATAAATATTCGTTTATTAATCAAAATGAATGAGAATAGAGGCAGTATAGATTTAATCTGATTTACTATATAAAAACGACCTGGTTCTAAAGTTGTAAGAAATCATTCTCTATGTCATTGTTTTCAAGAAACATAAATTTGGAATAAAGTGTTTTCAAGATGGCCTAGCGTACAATAAAAAAGATCGAGTAGGAATTTAGATAATGCATATTACACAGACAAATAAATCAAGATGTGTGCACGGACTAGCAAACTCGTAATTTTATGAAAGCGAGAAACTGTAGAGAGTTATTTCCAACTCCCTTCAAACCTTCAGGTATTTCACGTTTGGCTGAGAACGCTGTAGTATCGATCGGAAGGGTTGTTTTGAGGTTCTATACTAAAATTTCAAATATAAAATAATTATTTGATTTTTCTTAATTTTTGAATTGAAAAATTGTCAATCCATAGCTCGGTATGTGAAATTCTATCGGTAATGTAATAAAAAAAAAACAATTTTTAGGGAATATGCGATAAAAAATAAATCGTACACATTTTTGAAGGAGGTCATATTTAGGATCACGCAATAATCAAAGGATAATAGGTCGGGAGAATAAAGTGGATAGTCCAGTTCTTACAGTTTATTCCACATTTGGGTAGTCAATTATTTGCTGTGTCATACTGAGTTGCTCAGCTGAATGTTTTGCTAAAGAGTTTTTTTAAACTGATCTAGTTTATTTGTTCCTCAAGAGTTATTCCGGAGATATTTTTCAACAAGGTGAATATAATACTCAATTGCGGCTTCTATAAAAGGTACATCTAATGTCTAAACCCTGTGATTTTTTTTCAGTCAATTCAAAAATTTCCCAATTTTTGGTATGTTTAGTTTGCCTGTTAGGGCTCAGCAAACCGAGCTTTAGGTTTCCGGTTTTATTTAATTTGAAATAATATTAAGCACTACACAAATCTGTGTAGGATATTTTGTTTGCTCAAAGATAAAAGCCTCAAAACAATTCTAACGAATTATAATAGAGTTTACTGAAAAACAAGTTTCCAAAGTTTGACTAGTTCCAAAATCATCTGGTGTAAACTATTTAGTTATTTAAAAGATTTTATAAAGTATATTACTATTTCTATATTTGACACTTGTGTTGCTCAATATTTGAAACGTAGATTATTTATAATTCATTATTTCGTCTAAGATTTGGGTAACACGGACAAACGCGTGCATTTTATTCATATATTCAGTGGCCTCCTTATTCATTTCAAACATGCTAGATAGGATTACTCATAAATAAAGAGCGGCTCCATTTTAAATTGACAAATCCTTTAGTTTACGATTCGTTCGTAATCATCGTTATTGTAATCCATAGGCTTAAAGCAATAACTTATAATTAAACTGAACTCTTGTATCGTCTTCTTACACTTTCTTCGCTCTTACTCGAATGATGGGAAACTGATTTTAAGCGAATTGATCGATCCAGCGTCCTAACTTATCTCTCGCGATACAGTCTTGGCACAAGAGTGAACAAATGTCAGAATTAAAATGCCGTATTCCAACTAAAACAACTTTATCTGCAGATGCCGCTTGCCTCTTCGCGACAGCCATGCCATCTGTATTCGAGAACTGTATTTATGGAGGTATCCGATTTGAAAGTTCACAGCCCCTTTTTCTTGTACTCCGTATATACCGACCTTTATCTGTGGTCTTCTCATTTCCCGGTTGGTTGGGCGCAATTGAGTACCTTTTTAAGTTTTAGGAACTAACAGTGTCACATTTATCTGATATCACGACGAAAATTTATTGTTTTTCATCCCCGTGGGGACGCGAGCGCTCCGGCCATTTCTGCCATTTCTCGGAACCATTTATCAATTGTCCAAACGTAGTGAGAGATTTTAGTTTTAAGATTTGTAGATGTTTAACGTGAACTTATTCTAAGAAACGTGTCTTGTGAAATGAAATTATATAATTATGAGAGAATAACAAGGTAACAGTTATAATTATCTTTTTCAAAGTCTTACCACAACTTGGGTCTAGATTGAGTTTGTAGGACTCTTTAATGAGGTCATATGAAGTTTTCAGTTAAATTTAGCATAGTCGTTCAATTCCAATAGGTCCTCTCTTGGAATTATGCCGACATAATAGTTTCCTTTTGCATAAAAAGGTATTCACTTACAATAAGAATAACAAATTTTTGTATTTTAATTTGAATAGACTATTTGTAACTACCTACTAAGGTTTGAATTATCAAAGATCAATTTCTAGATGATTTTTCAAGGCTTTACATAATTGGTCTTCATACAGAATGAGAAGTTGAAAAAAATCATTCAGAACTCAGAAATCTTACGAAGTCTTTTGGGATAGTAAATTTATATGTACAGGGTTGTATCGATTTAAGTTATACTTCATTTTTTATGTCGAATGTGGAGTAATATACAGTGTGAGTTTTTTTATGATCAGTATGGGGATCTCGGAAACTAGTGGCAATGGTTAAATTGGGAAAGATTTGCAGTTTTACTGGCCCAATTTAATGACACTTTCGGATTTTTATAAAAAATCATGGCTTACTAGATATTTCGAAAAAAAAAACGAAATATTGCCGATTTAGTGAAATCCCTCTAGCTCCTTTGTTTTTGATTTTATAAAAAAAGTGTAAATATCAAAGTTGAAGAGAATTGTATCCCGAATATGATTCTCATGCCCTCGTTTGCGTGACAGCGCTCGATTTCGAGGTATGACATAAACTAATCTTTTTTTGAATGGAAACCATAATTGGATATTACCTCAAAAAATCGGACTTTTAGAGCTTTTCAACGATATAATACTCGATATAGTTATTCATAAAAATAACGGAGTTATGGATGCTTTTCTCTGTTAATTTCACTTTTAACGTAGTTAGCCATGAAATAGATTAATTTATTAATAACTATTCCAAAAAACATTGAATGATTTTTTATTAGGTATATCAGATATAACGAAAAAAATAAATAAGTAGGTACTTACTAAAAACTTAAGAAACTTAACTTAACTTAAAGTACACAATAATGGTTACAATTTTTGTTCGAAAAGTCCACCATTGTTATTTAGACAAAAATTACATCTTTTTAAGATTGACATTACCGCTTTCCTCACAGAGCGCCTATCAAGTTCTTCAATTGCTTGTAATACCGCCTCCCTTATGTCACCAACTGACTCATACTTTCTTTTGTATACTTTGTTTTTTAGCGCACCCCATAAATCGGGTGACCGAGGTGGCCATTCGCGTGGGCCATTTCTTCCTATGCAAGAGTTTGGATAGATATTATCTAAGTGTTGTCTTACTAATAACGAGTTATGAGCAGATGCTCCATCATGTTGGAACCACTCAATTTCTAAAAGAGTTCTCAAATTCAAATTATGCAACATGTCTTGAAAATACAAGTAGCGCTTCACAGTAAGTGATTCGTCATAGATAAAAGGCCCTAGAATAGTAGACCCTATGATACCACACCAAATATTAAAACCAAATTTTATCTGGGGTCGTCTTTGTTCTACATGGAAAGGGTTTTCTTTAGCCCAGATATGCTGATTGTGTCTATTGAACATACCGCAGTTAATTAAAATAATTAAAATATTTGACAATGTGTATTATTTGAAGAAAAAATCAAATAATACATATTGACAAATATGTTAATTTACATCTTAGAATTGTGCCTTTTTAATCCGTAATTTCTTAATCATTGACAACGGGGTCAAGTATCATTCAGAAAACATCAAGTTTTTATGTTGAATTTTCCCGTTTGTTGCCTTTTTGTCACTGTTCTTACCTGAATGTCATCTTCTGTTATAAACGCTGCGTTTGCCATCTAGTTGGCAGTAGTAGAACTAGCGGTAATGAAATGGAAATGTTACGCAAACATGAAATAAACTTTACAATTATAAATACTATATAAATAATTATGATACTAAAAACTTGACTTTTTAATTCAGTTTGGTCGTAAATCTAGTTTTTTGTTTTTTTTTAACTATAATTATTTTATTTAATACAACTCAAACAAACACATTTACATCAACAGTGGTTTAAAGTGTTAATATCAAAAACAAATCATAAATAAATCGTTGACACTTTGTTGTAAGGTATTAGTTAACGACGCCTCAGCTTTTAAAATGACGTCTTAACTTTATTTACCTCAATAATTGCCCACTGACTTGTTATTTTTAGAAAACTTTGTTATTTAATTTTAAATTTGATGGAAATCTTTGCGCAGATTGGTTGACTTTATCCTCCCCAAATTTATGCCGTCCAATTTTATTTGCACGTCCTTACCGAATGTATTATTTATTTTCGTTTCCTTTCCGGAATATTATAAGATATTGGAAATTCCTGTAATATTCGCAGACTTTTTGCAGACTGAAGCGAATTTGTCATAGCTTAAGGATTCCGACAAACCCATATATAACAGAATATGAGATTTGCATGAGAAGCACATAAACAAAAAGTTCTAGAATGTGAATATTTCGATGCCAACCGGAAGACATGCTGGATGATATACGGCGCAGCAAATGGATACATTCCTAGCGCCTTTTTTGGTTATATTTATTTTATATGTGAGGAGTGTTTGTGTGCTGAAATATTATACATACGAAGAACAAAAATTCATCATACGAGAAATGTTTGCATGTAAGAAGGAAAATTTTGGAATTTTGCTAAATGGGCAAACCTCTAGTAGAGAATATGTACATATGTAACGGGTGTTCCAATTTGACGTTAATTTTTAAATTTCTAATAAAATACACAAATTATTTGAGAATGATCAAATCGTATGAGCCCGAAAGTAAACAGCAGTCGACTGTATGGGTGTTTCAAGATGAGCCGAATCCAACAAAAGTTGTTCGCGCACGAAGCACTTCCAAGCAAATAATCGCCTGTTTTTTCGGAAAAACTGGACATGTCGCAACCGTACCACTAGAACAACGCAGGCCAGTCAATTCTGAGTGGTACACAGCCATTTGTTTGCCAGTTGTCTTCCAAGAAATGAGGAAAACCAACCGCCGAAGACGAATCACTCTTCACCTCGACAATGCGAGCTCTCACACATCGGCTCAAACAACTGCATTTTTGACCACTCAAAACATCGATTTGATGAGTCATCCGCCGTATAGTCCTGAATTGTCACTAAATGACTTCTTTTTATTCCTGTACGTAAAAAACAAACTGAAAGGTCAACGTTTTTCGACACCTGAAGAAGCGGTTGCTGCGTTCAGAATGCATGTCAGTAAAAGTGGCGATAGTAAAATTAAAGTATACAACTTTATTCCAACTCATAAAATGCATCATTTGACGATCATTGAATCCATACCACCTGCAGCGTTCAATTGTGAATTTGAACCTTTAATAGACTCACTCAAAAACGACAACCCCTCCTCCTCAAATGAGAGGGTTTTACGTTTAAAGATTAAATCTTAACCCACTAATGTTTTTTTTTCAAAAAAAACTCAATTTTATCTATCCTGGAAATACATAAACAAAAATATAAATGTTGCAGTCGTATACAATCCAACACCTATTCAAAAAAAAAACATTCTCAGCCCCCCCTCCCCGAAAAAAATTCGAGGCTATAGTTTTTTCCTACTAAATCTTTTAAAACAGAATATTGAAAATTGGCAATATAATCACCTAATTTACAAGAGATAGTGAGAACTACAAAATAAACTCGTGGAATTTGGTTCCATAATTGTTTCTACAAGCGAAGTTTCAGGTATGGGAATGCCATTTACTGAATCCATAATTTAAACCTTATAGCAGAGTTAACTACGTGAGCTGTCTATGTGGAGTAATACAGCAAGATATCAAATAAAATTGGTTTGTTGAGATTTATAGGGACAGTCTCATTTGAGGAAGTTAGTTAATCTCTTCACATCTTCTGACCAAGAGGCAGGGTTTTCAAATTTACGTATCACAGATTTTAGAATCATTGATTCTATATGTTCTTACTTAATTCAATTCAATCGAAATCTTGCATATGAAATCGAAACACTGTTTACAGTCTTAACGTACATTTAAAATTGGAGCATAAATCTTTAGTTTCAATTTCATAAAATTATTGTCCGTATTTGTGTTTTGTTGAGAGTCTCCTTCGAGCTTTTAGTGGAAAACATAAAGCACCACTTCTTCCAGAGTTGTATGCATCCCATTTTCCAAAGCTTGTTAACCGCAAGATTAGCAGCCGCGCACAGTTTCATCAAATCCCAATGAGATCCGCTACCTTCCGAGCCTAGGATAAATTGGGGGATTGTTCCGGCTTAGGGTTGAGTAATGCCGCGTCGAGCGGCGTTTGCAGCTCGATATATCTGCTCGAGCTTCCATTCTATATTTAATTCCGGATTTATATTTGCCCATACATCCTTGAAATTTGATGCATTATTATACCTTGAAATATAATTTCAAGAGGACGATAAATCCTCAGCCATATTTAGTGTGGAAGATTGCAGCTTCCTTTAGAAAGATTGAGAAACCGTTCGTCTTCTCGGCGAAGCTTGCGCTAGAGGGAAACATACGTTCTTTGAGCTATAGCGAAAAATTGCCGATAAGATATTTATTATCAGCAGGGCAATGGATTTTAAGCACGAACTTACAGACACCACAATTTAAGAGAAATATTTTCCTATTATATTTCTTTTGAAATTGATTGTGAAAAGGAACAACACCTTGGTGATTTTTTGGTCGACTATTGTGGAAAAATAGTCGAAAACCTGTTTTCTCGTCTACGTTTTTGTTAAATGCAAACTAGAAAAGGGTAGGAATTCCTAGAAAGTACGTGTAATTTGAAAGTTTTTTACGTTGTCAGCATTTTTATTAGTTGCAGTTGCTGAATCGGTTCTTATAGAATAACTTTTTCCAAACCGAGAAATAGAACACTTTTATTTTCCTTTTTAATATACAGGGTGTAAATAAATTGAAAGTTTACATTTTAGGTATATTATCCACCAACTCAGCCAAAAAAGTCATAGCACTAGGATCTACAGGCCTTAACATACAAGAACATGCAAAATACATAGTCGTATACGGTGTGGAACAGCCAAATGCTATAAATTCGATAACGAATAAAGGAGGCCGTGTTGGGAAAAATGCTTGGACACGTGGATTTAAAATGTGCAATTTTTCAACAAAAAGAAATTATATCGGGTGTGTCAGTGGCCTATACCAACTTTCTTATTTTAAAATGCAAGCCCCTGTATATTATTTATTTTTTGGATTCTCCAGAAAAATCAAGACACAATTCAATTCTTGGCTAACGCTAATCTGTTATAATGTTCCTCAACATCTCAGGCGTGACTGATCTAATCGCAAGCGTGATTCGTCGTTTTAGGTCATCTAAGTTGAGGGTTTAATTTTGTATACTTCTGACATATCCCCACAAAAAGTAGTCCAATGGCGTCAAATCAGGAGAACGTGCTGGCCATTCTATCTGCTCTTCCTAATCCACCGATTTGGAAAAATTAGTTTCAAGTTCTGCCTTACATTGATTTCTTTATGGGGCGGTGCTCCATCTTGCTGAAACTATATTGTGGGTTTACTGAATCAGGATATAAGTTTATCAGAGTTGGCACGACATTATTTTGGAGCAGTTCTAAATATTTATCTCCATTCAAGTTGCCATCAATGAAAAAGGAATCTACGATATGATTTCCAACAATTCCTGCCCAAACATAAACTTTTCCAGGATATTGCGTATGTCTCTCTGTCATCCAGTGAGGATTCTCATTATACTAATAGCGGCAATTTTGACGATTGAAGTGTAAATGTGCTCTCATCAGGAAACAAAACATTTTCTTATTAGATCACCTTACAATCATCTGTTCACAGAAATACGTTTTCCTATCGGAATCGTCTTCTTTCATTTGAATGTTAAATTCTGTAATAAATCTGAAAACACTTAATATTTCCGAAACATTTGGAGGTAGGTGTAGGGCATTGTACATGAATTATGACTAGAATTTTCTGGAGAATCCAAAAAATAAATAATATACAGGGGGTTGCATTTAAAATAAGGAAGTTGGTATTAGCCATGTCACATGACACACCCAATATAATTTTTTAAAAAAAAAAATGCACATTTAAAAATACAAATCCATATGTCCAAGCGTTTTTCCCTACAAGCTCTTTTTATTCGTTAATTTATTCCATTTGACTGTTCCACACTGTATAAATACCTCATGATATAAATTTTATGAAAAAATGAACATCTGTAGTTTTCATACAGTTACTAAATAATTATAATTGCGTTGTCAGTAATTAGATTCTGGCATATTTTGGAAACAGATTTCGTTCTTAAATATTGATTTTTCAAGAACAAATTGTGAAATTATACAGAAATACATTAGTTATTAAATTCAAATCTACTTACATAATCTACATCTCCCAATTATTATTTTCACAAAAATGCACCAAACTGCATGTTTTAATCCACTTTTTATAAATTCCAGCATTTTACAATTTAAATAAACGTTTCACGAAATCTGTATAAGTACCAACAGCACTTGTAAGCTTTTACATGCAAATCAGAAAAGTGTAATTATAGAATTGTTGCTCTCACTATAAACTCATTTCTTTATCCTTAAGGCATTTCCTGGAATCCATTTCTTGGTGTTGTTTATTTGAAGAGTTTTACCTTATTCGCAAGTTCGTAGTTGTATTTAGAATGATAAATTTCTGGAAGTTTTCGTAATTTATAACAATATAAATGTCGTTGTTATAAATTTTCGAACAACAAATAGGCTAACAGAAAGTCGCACCAAATTATATCAATCAAAGGACAAAAGTGTTGCCTTGGGCATAGTCAGCCTGTAGAAACTTACCAATATAACCGGACAAAAGGTCCTCAGCAGCTACAAACGCCTTAATAGTGAATCCACAAAGAACAAGTCCAGCCATGAAACACATTAGTCAAGACATATCCTTTTTAAAGTAAAAATTTTGTACCTCATTTCAATTTAAAGCTTAGCATTTATATACAGAGATTGAAGAAGTAATATATTAATTCAATTAAATTTTAGACGAGAAAGTACTCATTCGAGGTAAATCGAATTCTCTAAAACATCACCAATTTTATTTTCTCCAGTTAGCAAGGGCCATCCCTTCAGAAAGCAATTTGTTAGAAAAACGATATCATTTTTCATGTATTCGCTTGGATTGTCGCAATCAACATCCGGTTTTCCTGTCTGCTAGAGAAAGAAGTGAATTTGTGTCTAGCAGAACGGAATGAGCTTGCATAGACAAGCACAAAACGCAGCCCGGCCGGGTTTTCTTTTCTAATCTTGATCTATTTGTTTTGTGATCCTAGCCAGTGGCGGTGGTGGTGTTATCCGTCCTTTCTTCTTATCGCTTTCCACCACTACCCAACTTCCGGGATTTATCGTCCTCTTGAAATTATATTTCAAGGTATAATAATGCATCAAATTCCGAAGATGTATGGCCGAATTTAAGTTCGAAATTGGATCCTGCCGCTAGAGAGACAAAGAGGGAATATATCATAAAGTTGTTACCGATATCATTTCGAGGAATAAGAGAAATGAGAGAGACTTTTTGGGAAACTAGGCAGATTTTTTTTATAGAAATATTACGCGACAGCTACTGTATATTTCGCTCGTATAGCTCGTAAAAAATAGTCACACAAAAATGGTTTTTGTATTCTCAGAAAAATGACGAAGGAAAATATGCACACATATTGTTCAAGAATTAATAAAAAAACCGTTAGAGAGTTAGAGATTTTTTGCCTGTTAGTTGGTTCTCTATATACTGAAACCATAAGTAACGCGAACCAACACTGATAGATGGCATCACAGGTGTAATATATTAGGTTGAGATCATAGCCGCGTTGATGTATTAATTATGAAGTGGTTGGTAATGCAGGGAGGGATCCAGACACGAGCTTCCGGGGGGGGGGGGCGATTTGATTTTAATTTTAAAAACATATTTCTTGGACTTTTACTTGGATCCGCCCATGTGGTCATGTGGTGTATATAAATACAAATAACGCAAAACAAATCCCAATTTGGTTTGTAAAGGTGAAGGATTCTCCTACCAATGAACTAGATACGACTCTGTAAGTCAGGAGTAGGTCTAGACTTTTCCTGAGAAACCGGTGCAAAATAAAAATTGGGATAACAGTACGGATTACTAAAGGCTACCACTTAGAACAATATTCCTTCAGTTTATCTGGTTATTGGTGTCCTGTTTAGTATTTATAATTATAGAGTTAAAGTATTTATTTCACTATTTATAATAACTAGTGGTCGCCCAGTGGTCGAAATTCGACCCTATTTCATGAAATTGTAAAAAGTATATTTTTATAAGAAGCAGACTTGTGGAGAAATCGGAGACCCCCCCAGATTTTTGACTCGAATTGCTCCTGGCAAAATATTCGATATAATAATTGGAAGATTGTTCTTTGCAATGAAGCTCAGGTATATTACAGATAAGAGAGGACCAACAATCCTAGGAGAACTTAAATATTTAATACATTCTCTATTGTCCGCTGTCTGACAATTTCTTACACAACACCTTCGGCAAGGTTGTGATAATAATATATTAATCAAATAATTAAATTCACATTAAAAACAGAATATTTAATATGAAAGTTACTTCAACGCGTCCGAAAACTCAATACTGATCTACTACATTGACTATTTTACTACTAAACAATAACAACGCTTGCATGCCACTTCCAGAAGTACGTGTTTTGAGTTTTGACCTTCTGGGGGCGGCGACACTGTCAGTTTGGCGTTGACAATAAAGACGTAAATAATGAATTTTTATTATATTTTATTTAATGAATGAACCAATATTATAAATTAATATTAGCATTCTGCAGTGAAGGTCGTCAGTAGCTACTAAACAAAACAAAAAGGAAGAAAATCGGTTTAGAGACAGAGGAGAAAATGGTACCTAATCGTTTTGTCTTTGCCTATTTATATATAGTGAGTTACGATTGTCAATTACATTTTAGTATACATGTATCATGTAAGAGTGGGCATTCACTGTACCCTATTGCAAGTTGGGTGCCGGGTTTAATTAACCGAAGTGGGCTAAACTTTTAGGTTTGGATAAATATATCAAGCATGTCTTCAATTTTTTACATAGCTCTCTGATAGTAGAGTAACCTAGGTTCTTCATTATATCTCAGAAATAATGGAACTGTTTACTTTTTATACCCATGGTTCATCGTAACATTGTGCTACCGTGAATCTCGGAGAATTATTGCAATGGCGGTTGTGACTATATATTCCATTTTTTCTTTATTAGGGAAATAAAAGTTAAATTAATACAATTCTTTTAAAACTTCATCATAGATAATATTTACACATTGATATCACTAGAATCATTATTTGTCACTATAATTTTAATAGTTAATAAGCTTTGAATATCACCGCTTATGTGATGTTTATTCTTTTCACATATGGGGTGTTATGTAATTGTTGGCCACAAATTTTCAACTCATTTACAACTATCATTGGTCTACTATTGTTGTGACATTGTTGCAAAAAAATAACGATTGGCAATGTGAAATATTTAGTCGATGAAATAATTGTTGTTACATTCTGATTTAAAATGATTTAAAACACAATGTTATAAATGTGAAATATGTAGTTTGAAAGAAACATCTATGCATTATTATGACTTGTAAAAACTGTAAGGTATGAGTTTTGTAGCACCACTAATTGTGCTGATTTTAGTGGGATTTTTAAATATCTGTTGAGCAGTATTTTTTCCATAATATCAAAAATAATATATTGATATAGCTCAGGTTTTGCAAATCTTCTGATGAGTCTTTAGTTTTGATTCACTAAAAGTCTGATATAAAGGTGAAAAATGTGACTAACTTCAGTACCTTATGGTACTCAGTTCCAATGTTCAACTGTCAAAAAAATAGGGGTTTGCTTAGGGTTTTAGCGATTTTAGTAACTACATACTTTTGTCTTTATACTTTAATATGTAAAACAACATTACCGGTTTTTCTTATTACTGTGTCAGACTCTAAAACTTCACTTTTACCCTTTACTGAATATAATGAATAGAAGATAATTGTAGCAGTAGGGCTCTTAACTGAAGCAGAAGAACTAAAAATAATAAAATTATAGGGGACATCTCTATTAGTATTACGTCATAGGAACTTTCCTCTTACCATAAATTTTAATCTTCCATTTAACGTAAACATATATGACATCATTAATATTTTAAATGTGATTTCGTATATTTTATGGCAGTCGTTAATAATTCTTTCATAAACAAATTCAATGGTGTCAGCTTGAATTAACTTATTTTTGGGCATATAAGCAAATACCTTTCTGGTTGAGTGAGTACATATGAATCTGACTAATTAGTTATGGAGATGCGAACTTCTTTTGTCATTTGTAAATTTCCTAAATGACATTTATTTATTACTTTTTTTATAATAATGATTTGTATAATTATAAAATGGAAAAATTTCAAAGTTAATATGAGCAGAAAATAAAACAGTGTTCTTCAATTGACTGAAAATTCTGTCAACCAAGGCGCTTAGATATTATTAATATCAACGTGCTAGAGTCGAAATCTTGAACATTCCTTGTTTACCTACTTAGTAAAACATACCATTTAGATTTTTCCTACAAGAAAAATAGCTTACATCACTGTAATTATGGTGATCATTTTGGTCGTTTCCTTTAGTTGTTAATTTTACAAAAGTGCATTGTTTAATAAAGGACCCATAAAATAAAATTTCATTTATACATCATTAACAGTTTGCATTTTGAAAACTAAGCATATCCGATCAATGTTTGTATCTCTTTTATTTTATTTTTTTTAAACATCCTGTATGTAGACATATGACATAACTGTGTCAAAAGCCCTTTATTGTCCTATATAAATAAAATTTTTGTAGCAGTTTATATAATTCATTTTGTTTGCCTAAAAACTAGGTGGTCAAATTTAAATAAATATATACAAAAATGTGGAATCTAATGTCTGACCCTGGTTGAAGATTCAAAAGTCTTTAGCTTCAGAATTTTATGAGCAGGTGCTGACTGCATTAAACATAAGTGGAGTAAAATCTTTATACCTATACAAATGAGCAAGTTTGTCTGTATGTCCTTTATGGAATCGTGAACTATGCATTTGATCATGTGACGATCTTTAGCAAAGTTTTTGTGCATGAACCCACGAAGGTTTCTGAATTGATACAACGAATTTTCGGCAGATGGCGCTACTGTCATTCCCATTAATTTCATATATTGCCGTGACAGTTCATGCTGATATGAATTGAGACGAAAAAACATTCTAAATGATATAATAATATGAAATTGAACGGGCACATATCGCGGGCAAAGCCGCGACCGGGGACGCTAGTTCAAAATAAATCTAATAATGCTTGTTGTCATTCGAAAGTTAGTTAAAGACACATGAATTATTTGAATTCTTAAACTATTTCATGGAAGTCAGAGATGAGAACCACAATTTGTTTATTTAAAGTTGAATAGCTGGTCCAATTAAAGCTATATCACTATCTGTACAATAATAACTTTATGTAGTATTCAAAACTTACAGGCATCGCGATGAGTTCTCAGCGCCCTATAGTAAAGATTTTCATGTCACACCTTGAAGATAATATCATGAATCCCCCTTAGCTATATATCATATACTTGTATTTTACTGGTACTGCTATAGATCTGATAGATAGCTTGTCTTGAAATCCAATGAACCATAAACAACCATATAGGTGGAAGATACAAAAAAGACTGTCCATAAGGGAAGGACTTTATTGATGAATTAAATATAGTTAATCCAACCACTGAGCAAATAGTAATAAAATATAGAATTGTCATTTTAAATAACTACTGGCGATCGCCCAGTTGTCGAAATTCGACCAAAATCATTTTTAAAAGTTTAAAGATAATATACCTATATGAATTTGCATATTTCCAACTCTTTTTTTTACTATTATACCTACACTTTTTATTTTGTTAACTGATAACACTACAATCGCAATTTCCACAATTAACGTTTTATTTTAACTGTCCGACGTGTTTCGACTAATGGCTTTGTCAAGGAACTTAACGAATCTAGTTATACTTAGTTTTGTTGTAAATTGAATTGTTGCTAAAATACTGAATAGTTTATAACGAAATTGTTTACTCTAATTTATCAAGCAAAATACGACTTTTGCAATTTGCTAAGCAACAAAATTTTAAATATTATCGATTTTTCCATTTAAATCGCTTTACCAAGCTAGAATATCAAGTCAAAAATTTATAGATTGTGTTGTGATGAAAAAAGTATTTCATCGTACTAGTTAAGCTATAAGCAGGACCGTACTATTCTTTTTTACTCTGATGATTATTTTTTTCGTCGAAAAAAACTTAACATATGATATACCAGTGTCTTGGTCTTTCAATGTTTTATGGATATTGTAACTAATAAATTATATTTAAAAAAGAACCGACTTCAACTTGCTTAAAATAAAAACTTTAATTCTATTTCACCTTATGTTTCAACCATCCTATATATGGAATTTCTTATGTACCACCCAATATCACATTTATTTTGAAGATTTTCTGAACTGTAATTTTACTTCACCCAATATTTCAACTGGCACATTGTTTGCTGCTTGAATTTCGATGCACACACTCACCTACCACCGTATACCATACAGAAAACATCGCTACTTTTTTTTTCGATACACTAATGGAATATTTTGTGCCATTTCACTTGACTGCAATAAAAACCGTTACAAACACCCTCTACGATATACTTTCATGGCATATCTTGACATTTAAGCTAATACTTATGATAAAAAATTGACATTTACATTTTGTTTACCGTGTTTTTGCAAATGAATTGATTACGACTTATTGTGCAGAAGTATATGTAAAAAAACTTTTCCATTTGCCATTATTAGATATTTTCGATTTCCTCTGTATAACTTGACAACGGCAAGAGATAGCCTAATTTTTCTTTAAATGGTCGCATGGACTCTAAAATATGAAACTTTCCCCCCTTTTAATTGTATTTGTATCTCTTACAGTTTCTTAGATAGCAGTGTTATCCCTTCATATGTGAAACACCCTGTATATAGCAAATACATTTAAATACAGAGATTTATAATTTATTACTCTCTTTTTGTGCAAAAACTTTATCAAGTTGATAAATCCAAAACAATACCGCTAATTAAACCATATGTCAATTTGACGTACGATAATGTTTTATATACATTTCGATAGCTCTCAAAATATAGTTAAGTATACTTTTATATATTGGCTGCTTCCCGATAACATTCTAGAATTTTGTACTTCTATACAGCCGTGATTTCCTTTCTAGTTTATATCTCAATATAATTATATTTGTAGGGTTAGTAACTATAAACTAACACCCGGTGTCTTGTTTAATGTCAAACTATTATTACTTTTGATTTTGGTGTGATTCATATTACTACTTCATTGTTTATAGATCGAGGTACATTTCCTTGAATTTTATGCAATTTTGTTACATTGTCCATGAATCAGACGAAGATTAAGAGAAACTTCCATTGAATAGTTATTTCCCTCCTATTTAATCATTTTCGAGTCACTTTCCTTACGATATGCGTAAAGGTATCGAACCATTTTTCAAAATGTTACTAATGACATTTGTCGTTAAGACATTTTAACGCTAACTAGATAAATATCTCAAAAGAATCCAATTATTACATTAACTTGATTTTATTTTCTGACTCCTTACCATTTAGGTATAGGAATATTATATACCATTTGAAAGGGATTTTGATTGCATTGCAGGTTAGTTGAAAATATACAGGGTGTTCCATTAAAAAAACACTTTTTAACATTTTTGTATCTAACAGTAAGTTCGCGAATTTTAAGACACCCTGTATAATACAGAACAAACTTCTCTCTTCCAGACTAATACATGGGCCAGTGGTAAACTAAGTTTCTATAAATTCAAATACCGCCGTAACAAACATTTCATTGGAGCGATGTTTTCAGCAAATAATATAGAAAACAATTAATAACTAGAAAACCGTTAGAGATAAGTATAGGGAAGTATTAAGACAGAATAATCAGAAAGTAATTACGAATCCAAAAATGCTATCATATACAGGGTGTTCCATTTAAAATATCAAAAATGTTACTACTTTTTGATATATGTGGCAACATCGTATCGTTGAAAATATTTTACATTGATAGAGTTGTAGCAATTACTTCGGTAACCAAATTTTCAGAAACATCCCATTTTCCGCTTTCCGTAAACGTCTAAGGTACCATCGACCGTGGAACACCCTTTATATAGATTATCCTTATTACCTTGGAAATAGATAATAATTGACACAAAAAATGATACCATTTACTTCGTACCATTTAATTGTACTATTATTTTTTCGTTTAAGTCATTGAACTTATCAGTACTAATTAAAAAATTTTTAATGCATATCCAAACTTGAACGAGTTAATTTTTCTCTTACGAAAATAATTTCAGGCATCTGTAGAATATAAATCTTTACGTGGAAAGCATTTCCCCCCATTCTTAACGTCTTAAATTTTATATATTGCACGCTAATTTTGGAAGTTTAAGTTGCTGATTTATCGTCACTCAAAAATCCTTTTATTCCTGTCGAGAACAAATGTGTCTAGCTTTCAAGTGCTCCTTTGACATGAGGCGAAACAAAAACGGAATGCAAACGCGGCCTCAAGAGTTTTACATCTTCATTTTAAAGTTGGTATAAGTATATATGTGGAATTGTTCGAGATTTAAAGCGGAGTAGGGAAAAAGAAGAGATATTTATTTAGATTAAGTTGACATCTGTGGGAGAACGCTGTTGCACAACATATTTTCGTGTAATTATTAATTTATGACTATCACGCCAGATTTCCCGGTTCAGTTTGTTTTCTTTTTATGTTCTACATTGCCACAAATGAAGTGGAATACACAAAAGATCGCGCCAAGGGACCTCACCTTTCATTTAGGACGATCTCTTCTAAATCTCGTTTTTTTTTTCTTCGTTGTTTTTTTTTTCTTAGAAACCGACCTTCTTCGTTCGCATTGGCTAGGACGAACCCAGCCATAATTCAAGATTTAAAATATGAGCTGTGTTCAACGTCAAATCCGGACTTAGATTTACTTCTTAACCTTTTTATGAATAAATTATAATATTAAATAAATAACCACTTTATTTTGGTCATTAATCATCGCGTGTAACGTACGTATATTGTAATTTATTGCCACGTAACAATCAGCCCAAGAAATATTAAGGAACATTCGTTATTTTTGTCTTTTACTAAAATATGGGTGATCAAACCTTATGAAAATTAGGATGATTTATTGAGAGTTAAAATAGTTTATGAGCTGTTAATGAATACTAAATTAATGAGATATAACTTGAATCATGTTGAAATCAATTGAAACAAGTTAAATACTTTTTAACTAATATATAGCTTAGTAAATTAATATGTAAATACTCTAACTTATCTTTCGTTTACATATAAACAAATAAACAATCAGTTTATCAGTCCCGAGAATGACAATAATTACTATGAAAAGTAATTCATAAGTAAAAGGAAAATATTATTAAAATACGTATTAACTATTATTCTCAAAAAAAATGTAGCAAACCTGGCTTAGAACAGAATAAAGGCCAAACCGTAATTACTTAGAAAGCATTTAAAATCAAAACATAGAATAGAAAATTTGGTATTTTTTCTGGAAAATTATACAAATCTGAGAACAGAAGCTGTATATTCAAATTCAAACGTTTAAAGGTCTAATAATAGGTCATTGTCAAATTATATTATATACTGAAGTGTTTCCTATAGTATGTGACTTAAACTGACTAACGTGCTCTTGTCGAGACCTAGTTCAGACACCCTTTGCGCGACTCCAGGATCTGGATTTGCCCTTCAGAGAATTACTGAGGACACTTCCACCTCCCTTGCCATCCACCCAATGAAATTAATTCAAGTCCTCACGCTAACGCCGTTTTCCTTCTGCATAATTGCTGTCGTCTTATTGGGATAGCTTGGCCTTGGTTTGGTTCCGTTGCTTTGCCTTATTGGTACTACAGACACTGTATTATTTGTAGTTGTTTTCTGAATGATACTTGTGGCATATTTTTCAATGTTTAAGTACTTCTTGGACATAACACCACAGTTTAAAGAGAATTGCTGTATATTCCAAACGTTTCGGGGTCTAGATCAGACCCCGTTGTCAATGGTTAAGAAACTACGGATAAAAAAGGCATAATCCGTAGTTTCTTAACAATTGACAACGGGGTCTGATCTAGACCCCGAAACGTTTGGAATATACAGACTTTTATTATTATTTGTGGTTCATGGTTCATTCTTTGCTATGATATACACTGGGCTTCTTCGTCCTCTTCTCCTTCGCTAATGCAGATCTGGTGCTTAGGCCGTTTATATCTATCAATAATATAGATCTAGTTAGTCAGACTAACTAGAGCACGACAAGAGCATTTGGTCTACAGACTGCCATAGAAACCCACCAATAAGAGAGTTGCAAGCCCACGTAGCTACATAACCTTGTGACCAATTAGACCAGTCAGTACGGTCCGCCTAGATCTAGGTAGTCTGTGTTGGCACTTTACCTACTCTCTAATTTTCTAATTGATAAATTGAAGAGTTTGGAGTGTTGTTTGCTAATTAGGTATATTTTTTCATTTGCTCATTAACATGATCATACTCAGTAAATCATAATCAAATGTGTATAAGTAGTTTAGACCTTAAAATGTTTGAGGTTATGACGTATGTAACTTTTTGTTTAAGTTTGGTAATTCTACTCAAAACCCTACGACGATCTTATGGTTGTGTTATTTTTTTTATAAACATTGTGAACTGAAATATGTATCAAAATCATATAGCAAAAATTTACACTAATACGTCAATCACGTGTAAAAATCAGCCTTATGCAATAAAATTTTGCAGTCCTATCGCCGAGCATGAGTTTACATAACTCTCAATCTAACTTCATATTTTACAATTCTTATCATTACATATACATTTAAAATTTACTACTATTCGAGTATTCGAGTAACTAGAAGCGAAAGCAGAAGGCTACGAGAATTATACGAACCGACCTGAAGAGGGCAGATGTGACTCTGCCGAAACGTCGTCATTTTACCATCGATCCCGGCAGGGGTCAGTTATCAACTACGCGGGTGAATTCCCGGAAACCATCTAATATATGTATATATATATATATATATGTTATATGCAAAATATATCAGCACTTAATTCACACAGTCGAGAAGTCAACGGAATTTAAAGCGTACGTGACTTCTCAGGGATATCAAATTACATCTTGAATTATATGCAAACAACTTCCCGGAAACCTACACGAGTCCGTTTAACCAGTAAAAACGCTGACTTGCATCAGCACTTTCGTTAATGTTATAAAAGCAACTGGAAACGTTCTCGTGTTGTCATTCAAATATTATTACTTTTAGTATTAAGTCATTCAAATTATATCATTTATAGCATTAAGTTATTCAAGTACTTTAACTATTTTAATTGTTCACTTTTAATATTGTATGTTTCTAAATAAATAATTTTTTTTAAAAAGTGAATTGAATCAAAGTGAATATAAAATTGGCGCAGTCAGTAGGATTGTCCAACACAGTTAGAACACGTGAATACTAACTAACTGTGGAGATTTCTAAATCATTGTGGACAAAACCTACTTGAAAAGGACAACAACTACCAAGTACTAGCAAGGGAACACGCAACCAGGCTAACCAGTGCTAAGTGACGCGGAGAACAGTCCGATGCGAGGAATAATAACGTAAGAATCACATAAAGTAACTATTTTTTATTTTGATTTTATTTTGAATGACCACCAGTTCTTTCATTTATATAATATTTTATTCCTCATAACCTTACATTCCTAAATAATTAATTTGAAACTATATATTTTACATAATCATATTATTTTATTTCCATTACTTCGACTCACATATTTCGAAGTATTTGAAACATTATTTCTAGTTTATTATTAATCTACCATTTATACATTCCTATTTTAAATTTGTTATTACTATATTAAACATTACTCAATACTGAATCGATAAACCGTATATTTTCTACCATTTCAATTTAAAACTTTTATTCAACGTTTAATTTCGATTTATTGTGCGAATCTATACAATTTTAAAAATGGCAACGACTAGACAGGCAGCTACACCAATTGTAGAACCCTATAAGCTTTCGGAAATATTTGCCATAATTCCTGAGTATGATGGTAATCCGATATTTTTGAATACTTTCATATGCTCCTGTAATACTGCTTACAGCATGGCAACGGATAATCAGCAAGTACTGCTAATTCTCCATATCAAAAATAAGTTACGCGGTAGAGCGGCTGAGTTAATTAATTCGCGAAACCCTAGTCAACTAGTCGAAATTCAAACCCTCCTAGAAAATCATTTTGGAGATCCTCGGGATCTCTCGGCTCTCATACAGGACTTGCAACGAATGCGGCAAACTCCTAATGAATCCCCCCTCACTTTCTCTGCTAGACTCCAGACGCATCAAGCGAAAATGCTAGCAGCTATAAACAAGCAAAATTTAACTATCAAAGAAAAACAAGCACAGATTGACTTAATAGAGTCAATGGCTCTTAATAGCCTTCTTACGGGTTTAGAGCCCAAAATTGGTCAACTCGTTCGCGCTAGCGACCCATGCAGTATTCTCACTGCCATTTCCAGAATTAAACGAGAACTACAACTCTCACATTTAGAAACCCAGAAATTTTCAGGTAATAGAAGTTTCCAACAACCCCCTCGTAAACCAAATAACGGTCCACCTCCAAAACAATGCTCTTTTTGTAAACGCATGGGCCATTTAAGCAACGAATGCTTATTGAGAATGAGACAATTTCAACACAACCCGAATTCTAATCAGAACTATTCGAATTATCGCCCTCATTTTTCCAATCAACCTGCTAATCAATCTACAAATGTTAATCCCAGTCAACAATTTTCACAGCAACAATTTCGTCCATCTACCAGTAGACAACCCCAAATGTCTGGCAATTACAGACCGAACCCGAGTTTCTTTAAACATCAGCAACCAAAGACTCATCACTTGAACAATTTACATTTCGGTCCATATCACAACGACTATAACTATTCTCAAAACGAAAACCAATACTACCCTTTAACCAATGAGTACGGAAACATACAAGAATATTACCCTAACGATTTCGAACAAAATTGTGAACCAGAATATTTCGACACTAAACAACCTGAACAATTTTATTCAGACGAACCTGATTCTTCTCAAGTAAATTTTCATTTGACCCCCACTCAGTCAGAACCCCCAGACCAAGAAATTTCAGAAATTCAAACCCAAATTCAGACAATGAATCTGGACGACTTCAGCCCCAATGTCAACTTCCCAGAACAGAACTTTCTGTAAGACCCCTTCTTTCCGTCAACTCAAAGAATCTTTATTATATTACTGACTCTTCAAACACCTATAAACTTCTTATCGATACGGGTGCAGGACTTTCAATTTTTAAACCTGAAACCTGCCAACGCTTCAAACAACGATTTCCCGAAAACGTAGTCATCCAAGGAATCACCGATCAGAAAATCTTAATCAACGAATCCACCCTTGTACCTTTCAATGTCGCCGACCCACACAAGGTATATATTTGCAACATCGACATTGAATTCGACGGATTACTGGGTTCAGATTTCCTTGAACACTATAACTGCGTTATAGACTTTAACAGCAAACAACTTGTCACTAATTTTAAAACTTTACCTCTCTACAAAGTTACGGATGATACTGTCATGCGTACTCAGAACCCTTCAACTTTCAATAACTGCATCCCGGTTAATACAATCTGTTTAGAACCCCGAACAGAACAAATATGCAAATTAAAATGTAACCTCAAAAATACTGATGCTTTCCTATCATCTGCCGAAATAGAAAAAGTTTATCTTCCCCGTGCCCTTGTTAAAATTAATGAAAAAGGCGAATTCCTTACTTCAGTTTTAAATGCAAATGCTATCCCCAAGACTGTTAATTTCGACAATTTGGAACTCGAACCGATAAACAATTTTTCCGTAAACATTCTTTCTGAAAATTACTCTCAAAACTTGACCCAGCCTGATAGACAAACTACAATTATGGAACAACTTCGGTTAGAACATCTGAACGAGGAGGAAGCCGAACTTATTTCTCAACTTTGCCTCGAATATTCCGACATATTCTATTTAGAAGGTGACCAACTGACCTTTACAAACGAAATCAAACATTCGATAGACACTAATAACGCAAAACCCTCTTTCACAAAGTCATATCGGTACCCCCAAATACACAAACAAGAGGTAAAAAGTCAGATATCAAAGATGCTTGACCAAGGCATTATACGTCCGTCTAATTCGCCATGGTCATCCCCGGTTTGGGTAGTTCCCAAAAAACTAGACGCATCTGGTACCCAAAAATGGCGTGTCGTCGTCGATTATCGTAAATTAAATGAACTTACTGTTGACGACAAATATCCCCTACCGAACATTTCGGATTTACTTGACCAACTTGGCAAATGCCAATACTTCACCACCCTCGACTTAGCTTCCGGGTTTCACCAAATCGAAATCGATACTAAAGACATCCAAAAAACAGCATTCACAGTTGATAATGGCCATTTCGAATTTGTTAGAATGCCCTTCGGTCTTAAAAACGCTCCATCCACCTTCCAAAGGGTAATGGATAATATTCTTTTAGGTGTTCAAAACGAGAGATGTTTAGTCTATATGGACGACATTATCGTTTATTCTCCGACTATACATGAGCACATAACCCGACTTTCTGAAGTTTTCAAACGATTGCGAAAAGCCAATCTAAAAATCCAACCCGACAAATGCGAGTTTCTTCGCAAAGAGGTCGCGTATCTTGGCCACCTTATAACTCCCGAAGGCGTGAAGCCTAACCCCTCAAAGGTAGATTGTATCTTAAATTTTCCCCAACCAAAAAACCCAAAAGATATCAAGTCCTTCTTAGGGTTAGCTGGTTATTACAGGCGATTCATCCCCAATTTCGCCAAGATTTCAAAACCTTTGACAAGATTACTTCAAAAAGACACACCTTTCCAGTTTGATTCAGAATGTGTCAAATCTTTTGACGAATTAAAAAGAGCCCTTACTTCTACTCCCATACTCATATACCCTAATTTTGAAGAGCCATTTATTCTTACAACCGACGCCAGTTCATTTGCTATCGGCGCAGTGCTCTCTCAAGGCCCCGTAGGTAAAGATTTACCCGTAGCCTATGCCTCCAGAACTCTCTGCAATGCTGAAACTAAGTATTCAACCATAGAACGAGAACTCCTTGCAATAGTGTGGGCGGTTAAACACTTTCGTCCGATAATTTTTGGCCGTAAGTTTTTACTGCTGACCGATCACCGCCCGTTAACTTGGCTGTTTTCTATAAAGGATCCTGGAAGTAGACTTGCAAGATGGCGCCTTAAGCTCGAGGAGTACGACTATCAAATAATTTACAAACCCGGCAAAGTAAATAAAAATGCCGACGCGCTCTCTCGCATTAAAGTTAACAACTTTAATGAATACATATCATTTCAAGCAAACAATCATCTAACACCATTTCCAGTACTCCCAACAAACGAAACTGACGATGACTCACAAGAACCCCAAACGAGAAGTCCTATTAATCTCCAACAAATCTCCGAAGAATTTAAAACTTTTGTCGAGCGATATCAAACCGTCTCTCTCATAGATTACGACAAAATTCAATTTTCTAATTGCCAACTCCTAGACCGAGGAAACAAAAACATCCTAGTATTTCCCCAAGGCTCTCTCATGAAAAATTTTCACCATGACATCATCGAAGACATTTTTGAGGAAAATGCTGATTTCCGTACCCCTAGAGTAAATGTCTTTGCAAGCAAAAGTGTCAGAAAAAGACGCTATTACATCGTCCCTCTTCCTTCTGACCCAGAAATAGTCAACGAGATTCTTTTCGCATCTCTGTATAATAGTAGAGATGTGTTTACTGAAAATGAAGTATTCTGTGTTGAGAATAACATTGAACTGCCCATTTTGGAAATGCTTTCGTTTATCTTTTCCGAAATCGACATCAAATGGAAAGTTTGCCAAAATATCGTCCAAACAGTTGAGAAAGACCAAATACCCATCATTCTTGACCAATTCCATAACGGCAAAAATAATATACACCGAGGTATCAATGAAACTATCCGCAGAATAAAAGAAAAATACAATTGGCAAGGACTGACTAAGGACGTTGACAATTTTATCAAAAACTGTCAATCTTGCCAGAGAGCAAAAGTTTACCGGAAAAATCTCGACAGCCCACTTGTCATTACTGAAACCCCACGGACACCCTTTGAACGCGTCAACATCGATATTCTAGAAGTCCCGACAAAAAACTACGCATTAACTATCCGGGACGAACTAACAAAATTCTCTCAGGCCTACCCCATAACCGACAAATCCGCAAAAACCGTTGTTAGTACCTTACTACTCTATTTCCAACACTTCGGTACTCCATTACGGATACATTGTGATTATGGCAGGGAATTCGACAACACACTAATGAGAGATTTGTGTAAACTATTTGACATCAAACTATCTTATTCTAGTGTGGGACATCCCCAGTCAAATGGTTCATTAGAACGATTCCACTCGACCTTATTAGAGATGATTAGAATCCATAAACTAGAAAATCCTGACGAACACCCTTTTAACATCCTCCCTTATGCAATCATTGCATATAACAATTCTGTAAACAAAACTCATGGATTCACCCCTTACGAACTTGTTTATGGACATACTTCGAGTAGGACTCCAGAAACTCTCTACAACCAACAAGCCCTGATAACTAAGTACATCAGAGATCTCAATAATCGTATCTCTCACTATTATAAAATTGCTCGCGAAAGAACGGAAATCCAAAAACATAAAGCGAAAGTCAGATTTGATGAACACGTTTCTGAAAATCTCCCTAACTATCAAATAGGCGATAAAGTCTATATTAAAGAATCCCAGATCAAGGACAAACTCCAAAATAAATTCAATGGTCCTTTCGAAATCCTGGAGATTCACAGAAACTCCGCAACAGTACTAAACCCTAAAACTAACCAAAAATCAAAAGTAAATTTCGACCGAATGAAACCGTTCTCAGAAAGTTAATTTCTGTTTCAGGTTCTGCCTGCTGTTCGGGTCAGCAGTACCCCAATTTCAAATACAACCAATAAACAATACTTTAGGTATCTACTTCCATAACGAAGCAGAAATAACTGTATCCAATGATAAATGGACACTTTTAGTACACAGAAACATTTCTACACTAGAACAAGTATTTACAACAAATAACAGAATATTACAAACTCTTGTAAAAACTGTTAACTTCAATTCTTTTGCTATGAACTACTTTCGCGCAGACGTACAAACCCACATTAATCTTCTCAATCAAATTTCTAACTCAATCAAACAGAAATTTACTGACATTCACATGGACACTAAAAGACACAAACGAGGTATACTTGATGGGGCAGGTACCCTTTTTAAGGCAATCACCGGCAATTTAGACGCCGCCGACGGAAAATACTTTACCGAAAGCATAAACCGCTTAAATCAAGGCCAACTTCAAATTGAGAACTTACAAAAAAACCAAATAAGTGTCACCACATCCGTAATTAAAAACTTCAACGAAACTATCCAAAATCTTAGAATTGACGAGAAACTTTTTAACGATAACATGATAAAGCTGGAAAACACTATCGGAAAAATTAATGATAAGGTCGCCTACGTCGAATCAAAACTCGCACTACTTGAAATATGTGAAAAACTTATGGAGAATTATCTCTACTTAGAAGATAATTTGAATGATGTTTTAAATTCTATCACATTCGCGCGTCTGAAAATAATTCACTCTTCAATTTTAACACCAGAACATCTTATTACCTCATTACAGGAAGTATCGCAAAATTTAGTCAAAAGTAACCTTCCATTGGCTGTAAAGTACTCGAGCATCGCACAATATCTGGAAATTATTGAACTAGAGGCATTTCAAACATATACCGATCTTATATTTGTGTTAAGAATCCCTTTAGTCGAACAACATCCTTACACAGTCTTTCATTTATATCCTATACCTATATACGATGAAAGAACAGGTTTACATCATATGCTATCCTTCACTCAAAAATATCTTGCAAAGAATGATGATTCTTTAATGTTTATTCCGATCAAAGACTTAAGTGCGTGTAAACCGTTATCCACTCGTAAGAAACTGTGCTCTGAACTTTACGCATATCCTATTGACACAAACGCGTTATGTGAAGCTCAACTTCTAAAGAATGTCCAGAAGGTACCCGACAACTGTAAAAGCTCACTAATATTCACTCAAGGATACAACGTTCAAAAACTAGAACCCAATACATGGCTCATAATTACTTCTGAACCCATAAGTGTTACAGTGAATTGCGCTCAAACAAACCCAAAAACTCTTACAATCTTCCTCAACTCCATATTGACTCTTCAATCAGAGTGTAGTGCGTTTATAGGAATTACAAAAGTTCAAGCCGAATCTGGTAAACAAACCGATGTTCTAGAAACCTTCCAACCAGTAACAGTGCCGTTCAACTGTTGCGACGCAGTGCCAGAAAAAATTATAATTCCTGAACTTCAGCCCCTGAAGCTGAACACGCTTAACGTAGAAGAATTAGACGTAGCAAATCACAAATTGGAACAATATTCCAGAGACCTCGATGGTCTCATAAACCAGCCGTTTGTATCCAAAAATATCTCTTGGTTTACCTATACAACCATAGCTGCTCTCATGATCATAGCAGCACTCATCACCTTCCAAGCTGTCAAAAAGAGGATGGTAAAACCTCCAAAGGACTGCAATCCTGACCAGACTTCAGTGCCTCAGCCAAGACTCAAATTCTTCCCCAAGCTTAGGCCTGTTTTGAAAACAGAACAAAGCTTAGAGACGCAAGTTTAGGTATACACTTTATGTTCACTAAAAACACCATTTTTAATATTGATTTATATCATTAACCTTTTTATTTTTCTACACATTATTTTTATTTACATTTTCTTTTACTTTATATTTTATTTTGATATGTTTAGGTTAAGCATTTAATTATTACTCGTATTATTTTATTGCTCATTTATTTTAACATATTTTGATTTTATTTTACATATATCAATTTGATTTTTACCTATTACTTTATTTTATTCATATTTTATACACTTATTACTTATTATTCATACCATTCAAACATCATTTTATATTATTTTATGCTCTGTTCCTAAAAGTTGATGTTATAGCATCAACTTTTGATATGTAAGGGGAGTTGTTATATGCAAAATATATCAGCACTTAATTCACACAGTCGAGAAGTCAACGGAATTTAAAGCGTACGTGACTTCTCAGGGATATCAAATTACATCTTGAATTATATGCAAACAACTTCCCGGAAACCTACACGAGTCCGTTTAACCAGTAAAAACGCTGACTTGCATCAGCACTTTCGTTAATGTTATAAAAGCAACTGGAAACGTTCTCGTGTTGTCATTCAAATATTATTACTTTTAGTATTAAGTCATTCAAATTATATCATTTATAGCATTAAGTTATTCAAGTACTTTAACTATTTTAATTGTTCACTTTTAATATTGTATGTTTCTAAATAAATAATTTTTTTTAAAAAGTGAATTGAATCAAAGTGAATATAAAATATATATATATATATACTTGCCTTAATAAACGGTGTTTGTGGCATATTCTTAATTAGTTTTATGTTTTTTTTGGTCAATAATACCACAATCGAAATAAAACGACGTATATTGAAGAAAAACCAAACGTTACAAGTCTATTCTGACTTCGTTGTCAATGGCTTTATATTTACATCAATATTTATTTATATTTATTGATGTAAATATAAAGCCATTGACAACGAAGTCAGAATAGACTTGAAACGTTTGGTTTTCCTTCAATATACCTCGTTTTATTTCGATTGTGGGGTTATTGCGCAAAAAAACATAAAAGTAATATATATACTTGTTAGAAAATATGAACAGAAATGTGACTTCGTTTATTAGGCCGGTATTACGTTGCCAAAGATCTTTGATAAAATAATTTTTGTACGATTTTAGAAATACACAAAGGAAAAAATTCTATTATATTAGAGTGATCTACATCATTTTATTCGAGTACATCACTCTTTAACAACACACAAAATTAATTTTTTCCATATATTAACTTTTCAATCAGTTCAGTTTTCTTTAACAGTCTTTGTACGTCCAAACAATGAACAATTTTCATTGAAGGCAATTAATCTTTTGTTTCTAAATTATATATAACATTATACAAAAGCAACGGTCTTCATACTCAAATAATAAAGTTTTTGATGTACAATTCTACAATAAACTTCTGAAGGGCATATTTTCATTTTCACTGACAGTTAACGTCAAAAATCTTTTATCAAATATAGGCCGAGGCGTGTAAATGTGATCAATGAAATATTTTATCAAAGATTACGTATTACACTATCAAATATTTTCGACAAAGACGTTTTATCAAAGGTATTTGATAAAAGATTCGACAAGTAATAGCGGGCTTAATTTTCAGCAGTTCATGTTAAAGGGTATTAAACATTCTCCATCTAAATTCGTTGTAAGTTGTAATAAACCTGTTATGATTGCATCCAATAACGTATTTCTAAAAACTAAATACGACGGAGTGTGTTTTTGCTCATACAAATGCGCAACGTACAAAACGATATTTTTCTTATTGTAATTTTATAGAGGGTTGATACAATTTAAAATGTGCTGAGTGCGCAAAGAATGAGCTATGTGACGTCCGCCGCCATACTGTCGCACCCCCCGACCCTCTTACGCGATCCGCATACACATTGCATTTCGTCTCTTATCTCCGTTCGAATCAAAGGCGGCACATTTGAAATTTCCTGACGAATCACTTGCCTTCTAGACGTTTATTTGATAAATACGAACTTTCGTTTCAAATTACATCTGAACGGTCGGAAACTAATAATCAACGTAATATCAATAAATTCAATTAGGTGTTAATTGAATCTGATTCAATTCATCAACTTGTCTAGATGATAATTTTTAGATTAAACTAATTCCGAATGTGTTTTGCAATCAGTTCGTACAGGTGTGGAAAAATATGTTGGTTTATCTCTTGAAGATAAAGCGTAATTTATTATACCAGGAGTATCAAAATTCTTAGATAGTACAAACATTATAACAGTTTTTGTGTTTCCGCATTTCACTATTGATAAACTTTTCAAAGATCATTTATGCTGTTAATGGGTTGTTTTTCCAAAGACGTTTTATTGGAGTTGAGCAGTTAATGTTCCTAATATGTCCATTGACGCTAATTTTGTGATAATGTCTGACATTATAAATTAATTAGTATATCGAAATAAAACGTAAAAATAACGGTAATTTTATTTCTTTTATTTATTTTGAAATAGCACTTTTGACTTATTACCTAAAATGAATTGATACTTTCTATATTAAATAAATAGATTTCGTTAATCTATTTGACAGTTTACATTTCGTTTTCTTATGAAATAACTTTTATGAACATTTACGGCAATTCCCTTATCTGAAAAAAAATCGATGTCCGGGTGTCCCGATTGGTATTATTGACATGTAAGAATAAACGGTCAAAAATAAATAAAAGTCAAAAAAATATAAGGCCTGTTAACTAAATCAAACTTCATTACGTACAGTTTTTAAATTTGAAGAATTATAGAAACTCTTTAAACTCAATATTGTTTTGGTAAAACATAGGTATACATGCTATAGTATGGAGTAATCGACTAAAATTTGGAAAAACTTGGTTAATGTTTTTTCTTCTAAACCTTTTTTATCGTTTAATGTAGGAGTCGTTTTTTTTAATTTACCAAAAAACAAACTGTTTGATGGGATCCAACATCGATGTTTGGTAATGTTGAAGAGCTTTACAAATGTGTACCTATATTTACATTATAATATGCTGTTTTTATGAATTACACAGACTTAAAAAAATTGTTTATTGTTACTTTTGACCCCGAGGTTAGGGCGAAAGTAACACGACGGGGGTAGAAAGTAACAATTGATATATATGTGATCAGTATAAAATGCAATAACCGATCAACTTATTATTTATTAAAATCATATGCATGTAAAGTAGGTAACAAAAATAAACATTTTCATTCTTAACATTTAAATATTACCTAGTGCTATTATTAAAATTGAACAAAAATATTGACTTCTTTTAGGGGGAAAATCATTAAACCCCAAATATTCTAGATATCAAAATGGTTTAGCTCTGTGGGAGCCCTTGCCAGGTTATCAGGTCTGTACTTGGAGTCGTGGCTGTTTCTCCTGAATTTTCTGACCGTCCGGGCTGTCCCTAACAGGACGGGTTTTTTGCATTAGTTGATAAAGCTCTTCGTCCAGAACAAGGTATTTTAAACTATTCCATAGAAGTTTTGGAACTACTCTTGTTGTTAACATAACAATTGGTACAGTTCGTGTGTTATTCATGTCCTATTGTGCCTTTATTTCCAATTCCAAATCCCTGTATTTGGCTAGAGACTTTATCTACTAAAACTATATGTTGTGAGCATCAGCCCAATTGGTTAGTATCGTGCGGTCCCAGTACATCTTGCAGTTGTTATTTTCTAAAACAATAAGGAATTATGGCACTCATTATCATTGGTGCATGCAGCATGTGACCAATTTTCTCCCCTAAATGTAACGACAATATCGAAATAATAAAAAATGCAAGACTTTGTGCCCCTCTGGCAAGTGAAAAATCACTTTTTCAACTTATATTAATTGTACGCGATTTCAGTAATTTAAAAAAATGGTAGAATGTTTTTAGTAACAAATAATTTCTTGAAATTGGATATAATTTTGATGTAGTACGCCACTGCTTCGAAACTCAATAAATAGGAAACTGCACAACTCCTTTATCCATCTCCAGTTCTCCATTCGAACTTTTTCATTTTCCTCAACTTCTATCAGATATACGAAAAGTCTTTGATACCCTCTCCAGGCGAGACAGGAACCATACAATAGTGCGCTTTCTAGTTCTATTGGACAAAAAAAGTTTCCCCAGCAAGACAGGAATGGGGAGTGCTTGCGATATGCCATATAGAATGTTAAGTGATACAGCGAAAATTTATTGAGATACAACACAACATAATTCATTTTGTTATATGAGTAGACCTTGTAAAACAGATTTTTGTATTCCTTTAGATTTGTATTGAAATTTAAATTTCCAAAGCAAACGTAAATGACATACTTGAATTAGTAAACATGAGGTTAGAGTAAAAATGATTATTTTATGCTTAATAATAATAACCCTTTGTAAAGATGTCAATATACATAAAATCTTAGTTAGAGTGAGATATGTATATCTAAAAATAAACAAAGAACGTATTATATATTTAATTTTTATAATAATCACCTGGTACTAGGATGTCAGATTTTTAGATATTCTTCAATTTGAACATTTTAAATTGTATTCTCCAGCTGGATTCCTTACAATTTTCTATAACCTAAAACATACCGTTTTTTTTTAATCGTAAAAATATGTTCAAAAAATGGTAAAATCAATGTAAATGTCAAATTTTTATCATAAATATCTAGCTTAAATGTCAAGATATGTCATAAAATTATGTCGTCCAGGGGTAACGGTTTTCATTTTATAGGTCTTGCAGTCGAGTGAAATGTCACAAAATATTCCAATAGTGCTTCGAAAAGAAAAATTGTTAGGTGAGGGATATTTCTATACTGTATACGGTGGTAGGTGTGTGTGAGTGCCTGAATCGAAATTCAAGCAGCAAGCAATGGGCGCAGTTAAAATTTAGGGCGAAGTAAAATCACAGGTGGATTCAAAAAATCGTACAAATAAATATGATATTGGGTGATACATAAGCAGTTCCATATATAGGATAGTTGAAATATATGGTGGAATAGAATTGAAGTTAAACAGGGTTGTTCAACAAATGTTGTATTGGGTGGCGCATGCGTAGTTGCGTACACAAGGCAGTTGAAATTACAGTGAAGTAAAACAATAGCTATACAAAGTGTGGAGTTATTGGGCGGATGGTTTAAAAAATGTTAGAAGCAGTTGCAAAATGATTGAAATATAAGGTGCAGTGGAATTAGAGTTGTACAGGGTGGTTAAAAAATGTTATATAGTATGGAACATAAGTAGTGGCTTATACTTGACATATGGGGGAATTAAAAATATAATTATACAGCGTTATTTAAACAATGTTAGAAAACGTTGCATATAACGGGGGGTTTAACTATAAGGTGGAGAGAAATTTGGTTTCTCGGATGGTACAGAAAATATCTGAAAAAATGATAATATAGTTCAGCAGATACATAATGGGTTTGCATTATTTTGTTGAGAAAAAATATGGTTATACAGGATGGTTCCAAAAATGATAAACAAATAAGATATAAAGGTTGACTATCAGGCAGCAGCATGTACAGGAAGGTTTTAATATAGATGGAAGTAGAGTTATATTTATACAAGGCGGTTAAAAAAAATATTAAGGTTGGACTCTAAGCTGTTGCAGTTTGAATGAAATATCTTGGAGAGTGGTGTATTTATATTTATATAGGGTGGTACAAGAAATATTATATTTGATGGCCCATAAGTAGTTGAATATACAAGGTGGTTGGTATCGAGCACGGAGTAGAATTATAGTTTTACAGGATCATAAAAAAATTTAATTAATAATTTGTATTATATATGGTAGACCATGAATGGATGCATACTACTATATGAAATTCCTGAAATAAGGGGTTGAACTAAATTATAGTTAAACAGTGTGTTTAATAATAATAATGTTAGAAAAAGTTTCATATAAAGAGTGATTAAAATATAAGGTGGAGATAGATTATACTTTACAATGTAATTAAAAAATTATCAGCAATAATTGTATAGCGTAGACCACAAGTTACAGCTGAAACATAGGGTGGACTAGAGTTATAGTAAGGTGTTTTCTTGGCTGACAAATAAACAGTGGCATATACCGGATGATGGCTCTATAGGGAGGAATAGAGTTGCAGTTATACAAGGTGATTCAAAAAAATGTAGAACAAAATTGTTATTTTGGTTGGCCCGTAAGCACTTGCAGTTTAGGTGAAATATATTCGGAATTGGAGGATTTATAGTAAAGTTCAACAAAGTTAGAAAAAATTGTTATATAGGATATCTAATATGTTTATAAGCTATTTCTTTTTGCAAAGAATTGTACATCCCTTTTTTTATTCTTCAGTGAATTTATCATTGTTAGTCCCGTTACTTGGTAATTTCTCCCTGGCCATTAAATTACAATAAAATCACAATTTAGTTTTGTCAGATTTCAAGTTATTAGGTTTTATTATTCTTTATCCTTTAACTGACTTAGTATTTGTATATTTAACAGCTTCATAATTTTGAAAAACAGATAATCGTTTTAGGTAAATTTTTTACATGGAGCATGTCCTTCTGGCATTTCAACAAGAATTATTTCTTCAAAGAAACTTCAACGGATTATAGTGTAAAAGATAAGCACATTTTCTATGATGTACAGATTGTGAGATTGGTAGTTCGGGATGAGATGGTGAGATAGGGCGCCTAGCTGGTACTACTACTACAAGGTATACAATCTTTGACCGCAATATATAACTCTCGCCGACCAGCAGGGTGTTTCCTAGTACTGTTACAAGATATACGAGTGCTGTTCGACCGCGTTATATGAAGATATCGCAATGTTATACATACTCTATCCGCACAGGTTATAGGCGGGCAACTCACCAGCCTGATAATTCATTTGAAGAGACAATGAAAGTAAAATACAGACGGGATATTTTCATGAGTACAATAAATGCGTTGAATACGGAATTTAGTGTATATCGAAAAAGAGAATATCGGAATTTATTCGTGCTCACTTGTAATTCGTCTTCGTGTTGTTGCACAGTAAATTATTGCTCAAGGTGAACAAAATATTTAGAGGAAGGTAATCGATTAAAAATGCATCGTTATTTTCAGCCACATATAATACTCGAAGTTGTATCAATCAACACATTATTCATTATAGCAAACTTTCATGAGGAAAATAAATATTTGGAAAGGTTATTAATCATTTAAAATAAATAAATCGGAAGGCGTTTTGTTTACTTTTGTTTCAAACAAGAAAATATATCAAATGTCAGGTCTACAAAATCGTGATTATTTAGTAATCCTATTTTAAATATATATGCAATGAATTCTAGAATTGAACTAAATGATACAGATTACTAAGAATTTGCAATGTATTTGGTTACTTAAATTATTTAGAACCTATAGTGTTGCTAATAAACAGTTTTTAAACAATTTAGAGAATATTTGCAAAATTTATTCCTAGAGTAGGCAAGTTGAAAATAAAATTATTCAACCGGAAGTAGTAGTTACACACACACCCACCCCTTACTCGAGCCCGGGAACTGAGGCTACCCTTCGGTTTATTCGAGAAGCTCCCTCAGCCCCCTTTCCACGACCCTCTGGACTAAAGTTCAGGTCCTCACGCTACTAAGTTACCATCCTGTACAGCGCCGTCCTGTCTTGTGGTTTCTATGGCTTGGTTTGTTGTTGGCTTTGGCCTTCTAGGGCTTTAAAGCCTTTGTCTTCTGGGTGTACGATTATCTTTCTGATTGCTTGTGATAAAGCACTTCCCTTTGCGGGATTATCGTCTGTTGTTTGTTTTTGTCTGTGTGTGGTCCTCATGGGTAAGGACAGAAGTAGTAGTTATCCCACGAGATATGACACGCTAGAGTGGTGAATATCGTCTTCTTCTTCATCATCATCAACTTAGCCTGTTAGACCTGAGAGGGCTTGGTCCCCCTGAGAATTTACTCAGGTCCTCACACTAACGCAGTTTGGGATAGCTTGGCTTTGGTTTGTTTCATTTGCTTTAACTGATTGGTAGTACAGCAACTGTCTTATTTGTGGTTCGTGGCTCATTCTGTCCTATGACATGTAGTGTATTTTATTCTTCTGTGGGCGTGCACGTTTTCATTAGATTTTTGGTGGGTGTGTGTTCTTCTCGTTTTCTCTTTGCTTGGTGCGGTTGGTTTCTCCCGGGTCCCCTTCTCTCCTGAAGCTGAGCTGATTCTTAGGCCGTTTGTATCTGTCAATAAATCTGGGGCGATACTCGATTAGTTGTGCTATTCCAGTTTGGCGTAAGCCTCTCTAGCCCTCCTTTTCATTTCTGCAAAAACTGGTTGGTGTTGTAAATCGTTGAAAATCACCGTGTTATCAACGAATCAGGATGCTTCGACTGCGAGGCGTAGGCATAGGTTCTCCTGCCCTTGGATGGCCTGCCTGTTGCTCTTGCTCTGGTGTCCCCATACTATTGACAAGATGACTGTCTTGATGAGAGTCAGCTTGTTTAAGAGTCCAAGCTTGCTTCCTCTTCCTACTAGGGAACAAAGCCTGGCACGGGCAGCCCGGGCTTTGTTACGAGTCTCTTGGACATGGCTCGTGAAAATTAACCCCCTGACGATGATGACTCCAAGGTCTTCGTTCTTCCATGGAATTTGTCTGGCGTTGACGGTCAGGTTTCCTGTCGGAACGATCGTGCGGCTTCTCCCGTTGACAAACAGGGCCGGTGTTGTCTGCGAACTGGGCAATTATAGCGTCGGTTGGTCTTGGGATGTCTGCAGTGTAGGGACTTAGTCTGCCGAGATTGATTATTTTCTTTTTTGAAATATACATTATATACCTGAATTATATAACAGATTTCAATATAAACTAGAAATCAGTTTAAGCAGAACTATCACTAACACTATTGACTTTCTGTTCAATTTATCCAACTGAACCAACACAAATTTGTATAATAGTTTCACTTATTAATCAAAAACCCCAAATTAAATTATTCTATAGGTGTGTATTATATCATGTGCTTATTCGGCCACCCTAACTGTAAGTCCAAATTTGCTGTTTCTACCCCAAGATCACCTTAAAATGTCTATTGCTTACAATTAACAACTCTAGTCTTGTATCCTTATGTCTAACTGTGGGCATACCAATTTTCTATTTTTGAATACATCTGTTTCTCTTTGTTTCATTATTGTTTCAAATGTGGAAAGATTTAATTACTATAAAAGTGGTAAATAGATTTAGTTTCGCGGATTTTGACGTTATTTTAATTATTTTTTCTGGGGATTACAGAAATGTATACTTACTTACCAGTAATTCTTTTTACGCTACTTAAACTTTTGTCTTTGTAAATAGTAGGTAGATTCCATTCTTGAACACATTTTTGATGTATTCATTTTCTTGCTAATTAATCATTAGGACTAATCAAGATGGCAGGGAGTTGCATGTGAGTGTTAGGTTAGTTAAATGGCAGAAATATTGATCAATCCAAACCGTCCGCAGATCAAACTCAAAAATGTTGACTCCATTACCCAAAGACCTATTAAAGTGATATAGGCGCTTTAGAAGGCTTATGGTCTAAGAGCGCCCTTGTTGAAGAAGAAGAATTGATTACCTGTTCACAAAAAGTTATTAAGTTTGTATAATTGTAGACGTAACCTTGACATAAGCACCTGAATGGCGCTGCTGACAAGCATTTAGCTTCCTACTATTGACGTCTTCCACGACCTTAGAGCATGTACATTCTGGAGATAGTAATGCACAAATTCGCAAGACTAGACAGAGAGGGCAATAGAGACAGTAACAGAGTATTTCACTTGGTGTGTGGAATAACCCAATGAACAACATACTGATCATATTTCATGGGAAGCAGCTCCCAACCGACTGAAATAGTCTCTTGCCCTCTCTATTGCTCTCTCTCTCTTTAGTCCTATCATGACATTTGTGCACTAGAGGCTATCTCCAGAAGGTACAATCTCTAAGGCCAAGTCCGATTCCAGTTAGAACAATTTAGTTATGCCCCAAAATTAAAACTGATGACAGCTGCCAGTTGTGTTCTGTCCTGACCTCGATCTTCACAACTTACAGTACTGACAGATGCTTGTTGTGCTCTGATACTGGTCCCTACAATTGACAGCTGTTATTTGATTCTGTGGATGGGTTTCAGCCTCTGGATGCTGTAATGTGAGAGAATCCACTGTCGAACTCCGACCCACGATGTGACGATATCCTGAAAAGTAAATCATCCTTTTTGTATTCTTATGTGATCTTGACATAGAAAGATTCAATGCTTTGATAGCTATGTACCAAGAGCATTAAGACATTAGATAAGATTTGTAATGTAATATCACATCTTTTCTCAATGAAAGAGCTGCCTAATCAAGAATTGCTAAATTCCGACTGGAAGCACGTAAGATTACCCCGTGTAAATATTTAAACTCCTCAGCTTTACAATATCAACAATCTTGAGGATTAAATTGAAGCAACAAAACGCCATAGCAATAGACAGATTATCAAATTGATATTTCCGAGTGGAAACTCATTTGTATCAAAATATAATCTAGTCTAGCTTTTCTCATAATGTTAGGGTGACCAGTTTCGGACATAAGAAGGGTAAGGTGCAAAGCTTTTATACTACCCCCATAATCAGAATTTGTTTACTTAATTTATATAGTCATTTTGGTACCAAAGTTTAACTTTATTGTCTGTAGACGAAAGGTTGACCCTATGTGAATAAGATCTACTAACTCCTATAGATTGAAATGTATTTAGGGTGTTTCTGAAGAATTACTGCATATTATGCTGACAGATGTCATTATTTATGCAAGATAATTTTTGTAATTGTGCAGAATAAAGAAAGCAAGTCTTCTACTTCAATTGTATATTTATATTGAGATAAAATGTAATTTGAAATTTTCTGTATTACTTTGAACCAGTAAGCAAACTATTTTTATTTTTTTATAATATTTCAATTTATTCTATTCATCGCAAAGGTGATCGGAATGAATGGTTTCACTCAAAAGAGCTAAAACCATTTACGGCCCACTCGCCAGGAATTCTGGTCAATCTCAGACTTTTCCACGCTGCTTTTTAATTAAACAAAAATGTTAATTTATTTATTTCCCACGACATTCTTCATTTCCTTCGTGCAAGGCTGTTTTGATAAATGAAATTCCAGGCAGCGGAAAAATATGACAACATTAAACAATCAGCACGTGTAATTTATATTTGTCGCCTTATATGAAAGATGATGGCCCGGCTAAAAAGGCCCGTTATTGATATCCCTGTTACCCAAAAATTCAATTAAGCGAACTTACCTGGTTGGTAGTTTTTCCCTCGAGGAAAACGGATCCGTTACGAGTTCCCGACACGCAACCTGAATTATTGTAGCTAAAATATATTTGCACTATAACAATATCTCATAATAAATCAGAAATATAGAACGTGAAGCCGATTGTTGAAACAGCAGTTATATGGAATTCAACAAAATTGGAATTTCTAGAAAAATAAATGGAAGTATTTGCGTTGGAGTACTGATCATAATTGAAAAATTAATAAATCTGCGAAATGATTATTTTAATGGAATTTCTTCTAATTGTGTTTATATAAGAATAATACAGTATTATTACCAGTGTTCACACAAGCTTCTTTTTTATGACCGGATCATCTCGGTATAGTAGAAGGATTATCATTATCATTTTCAATTTCCGAGTTCTAGAAAGTGCTAAGCAACATCCTAGTTTATGTTCTAGACTTCAGATGATAACTAAAGTTAAAAGCCTGTGTCTAATGGTCCTAATGGTCCTTTTAAACAATTTATTTTTTTTAAGAAAACTATGTGATGTAATCTAGCATCATTTCATTAATTTTAGGTAAGATTTAAACCTAATTTAAATTTTATCTAGTTAGAAAACAGGGTAAAACTGACAGTTATTTATTTTTATATTTTATTTAAAGATATAAATATAAATATTATAATGCGGTATAAATTAGAGCGACTCAAAGTATTAAAAAATATATAAAAAAGTAATAGGAATAGAAACTAGACTGTACAATTTATAATTTAATTTAGTTATTAACTATTTGTTTTAGATACTAAAATATAGATCAAAAACTAACTTTGCCACTACTAAAAATATTAAAAAAAAAACATAATCCATACAAACTGGAGAAGTGTAGAACGTACCATGAAATATTTATTCTTTGGATTATTTTCTTGATCACTATTTTTGAGGCAAAAACACATTAAATATAAAACTATAGACAATTCCTTATCTGCTAAGGTAAATTTGGTACAAGGTCGCCCCCTCCCAGTATTTCAGGTTGAAACAGTATCAAAATATGTATCCAGTAGACTTAAACTTGTATATTTTTATTGTTTAATTTTAGTGTACTTTTGCTCAAGATTATTTGCCTTTGTAGGCCGCGGCCATCCAGTTCTCATATTTATACATTTTTGTATATCTTACAAATACATTAATAAAATATAAAATTCATCCTTAAAAAAAATCATCCACATACAAAAAAAAAGTTTCCGTGTCTGACTATGAAATGTAGGGTCGCATAGCTGTTGCCAATTATTAAGGTATAGAGTTGGTGGAATTTGTTGTTACTTGACAAATGTATTATTATTGAAAAATACTGTTAAAAACATATCATTTTCTAGCTAATTTTATGCAATTTGTATGCACGAGAAACATTACAAAGATAACGTCACTAATTTTGATTTTCGTATATTAAATAATTGTAAATTCCTATGTTTCTGAATGTTTAAAACATCCAAAATAATTGTAAAGTGACTGGTTAGTTTCAGGGATTTATTTGTTCTGTGCTAACACAAGTTTCCAGGTTCATTATTATAAACAGTTTTATTTAAATTCCTTATTCAAGATTCAAGAGCATTTTTTCCTCAAGAAAAGTGCTGTGGAATTTTTGATATAAAAAACATTTTACTATTATACATCCCACTTGTTAGTAATTTGAATTGATTATGTTTAATTTGCAGACGTTGAACGAAACTTACTCCAAAATCGGAATATTTTCAAGTTATAATATTAAAATTAATACCCATGATCTAAAACACGATAGAATTCCGAATATAATTTGTATTTTCTTCATGACTTTTTCTACAGAAGAAAGCTTTAGATATTTTAAAATACTTTATATTCCTCAATGTCATAAACTGAAATTTAGATGTATTATCCTTAAAAAGGCTCCCCGGGGATATGTGCTGGACAGGGAACATGATATTTGATAGTTCTGAAGGCGTATATTAAAATTTTCAGCTGAAAAGTTTCAGGCCATCAAAGTTGATTTGTCTATTCCTTGCCCTACATAAAAATAATCTGATTTTCGATTATATCTTTTTAAATTGTGATAAAAATTCGAGAATTCGTTTCATAGTTTTCTATAGCTCATCTAATTTGAATTATTCATCCTTTACAGCATCATTGCTGTTTATCTGCTACGCAGTGCCACAGGAATTCAACTGCATCCTTTCAAGTACTGTGAAACATCAATTGTCTGAAATAATTATGACCTTACGTATTTCGTTACTATTCTGTCCAGCCAAATCCCTCATGTTTTTAAATATATATTGCTGGCTTTGGATTTTTCAAGTTGCTCTTACCAATTATTTTCTGAACGATATATTTGTGGCATATTTTTCAATGGCTAAGTACTTCTTGGGAAATAACACCACAGTTTAAAGAAAATTGCTGTATATTCCAAATGTTTCGGGGTCTAGGTCACAATTCTAAGATGTAAATATTTTAATTTAAATCTTAGAATTGTGCCCTTTTTATCCATAGTTTGTTAACCATTGACAACGGGGTCCGACCTAGACCCCGAAACGTTTGGACTATACAGCAATTTTTTTTAAACTGTGGTGTTATTTCCCAAGAAGTACTTAGACATTGGTCTTACCAAGTTATTAATGTTTTCAGTGGAACCAAGTTCACCTCATTCCTTGGCAAATATTTGGTTTTTCTTCAGCGTTCTCTCTAGTTTAAGTATCCCATGTTTTTTCTAGTACACTAGACAAAATATCATCTTTGTCTAAATTTGGCCAGGTTCGCTGTTAACAGTTTTTCACCACACTTGTGTATCTTTTTTGTTGCAATTTTCAAATTACTTCTTTATTAAAATTAATACCTACCTAAATATCTTGTTGTTGATACCCTTGTGTCATACTTCATCATGTTCCAAGCTTTTGCAATCATAAAAAGCTTTAATATTAACTTGTGAGCCTTTCATGATCTTTTTAGGTTTATTTTCATGTACAAAAACTTTTTGAAATCCTTTTGTTTTCTAGAAAGTCGTGTTGTTCTAGGAGGTTTATATAATTGTATAAATTTATTGTTTTCTCGGTCAGTGCCCGATTATAGTGCTTATAAAATTTCAAAGTAAAACTAATTTCACTAAAATAGTCTAAACAACCCTGTGAACCCCAATGAAGATAGTCAAATGGAGGCTATTGTAGATATCTACTTTATCCATATTTTAATGAATGAATCATCTCATTCTCTTTCTCTATGTTCAAAAAATCTGAAATGGTGCTACTTGAATTTTAGTTCATTGTGAGTTATTACTTTGTTCGACTTTTAAACCTAGAGAGTTTTAAAATTTAGGAAAGTATTACTTCCACAATTTTACTCCAAATTTTTAGATAACTAAATAAATACAGTTTAACAAAAAAAGGTTGAAAAATATGTTAACTGCTTTAAAAAAATCCGAACTAAACAAATACCGGCTATAATGAATAAAACATTTCAGTTTAAATCATTAACTTCAAATTGTCTTGGTTGCAAGTGTTGAGATGAATTTTAACTAAAGTCTGTCTTGTCTAGGCGTCAAGCAATATACTGGTGTGACAAAAACGTCTGTTGGACTGATTAAATTTGCATTTGGTGGAATTTGTGTTCGAAATGAAGTCTTTTAATCATGGGTGCCGGTCGACGCGGTTTGCAGACATACAAAGCCAGCAACCAGTTCAGTTTTCTGTTTTATCCAGCACTCCCCGGCCCGGCAGGCAGCGTAAGCAACTAAATTATTGCATATTAATCTCCGCACTGCAGTATTAGTTACATTAATTATCTCCGGCCATATTGAGAGCAATGGAGATGAAAGAGAGACCACAAACGAGGCAAGGTCAAAGAAGATTTCGATATAAGACCGAGTGGTTTTAATTAGTGATACTTATAAAGCCGTCGGTAAGAGATAATTTGCATAAGTTTGTAACAGAGTGGTACTATAATGCAGATGGTAAACCTTTTGATCCTGAAAATGAAGATATTATAACAATTCAAATTTTTGTTTAACTAGCAGTAATTTGTGATTTAGAATTCAGATATCTATAAATACATTTAATATGATATATAAGTATGAAATAAAAATTTAAATGCTTTATTCATAAGTATTAACTTGCTATAAATATGTCTAAGTAAATAACACCACAGTTAAGAAAATTGCTGTATATTCCAAACGTTTCGGGGTCTAGGTCAGACCCCGTTGTCAATGGTTAATAAACTATGAATAAAAAAGGCACAATTCTAGGATGTTAATTTAAATATTTGACAATATGTATTATTTGATTTCTGACGTAACTAAGAGAATTTTATTTGTAACATACAGGATAGCACAGAAACGTCTAAAGATCATATAATCATAAAGTTCCTTTCAAATTGGAAGAATTTGAAAGGAAGATCTTCAGAATTTTATGTGGCGCTCCTAGGTGCGACTTTGTTACAAGATAGTGCATTCGCCAAAAATGCGACCAAAGAATTTTGTTGATTCAGTGATCCCATTAAAATCATAAGGGAAAACCTAGGAAAATCCTTAGGAACCATCCCGATATTGGGTTGTTCACAAGGACATGACCATTAGCAATTTCTTCCTTAATCATCGACAACCAGGAACGGCTGAACTCTACGGAGGTAGTAGCGATACAATTGTTTTCATTTAACAAAATTAAAGCAGACTATTTAGTTTTCTTTTGGTGTAGTGTTCTTCTTTGTGTAATATAACTGAATTTTGTAACTGTATTTTATGACCAAGGTCCCAAGCATGTTCACAAATTTTGGATTTTTCAAATTGTCGTTTTTTTATGTAATTTTTGTGTTCATTCGAACATTTAGAGGTCTATAGGTTTCTCCAATATAGAATTTATTACATTCACACGGGATTTTATAAATGCAATTTTTTGTATTTTGAGATGTGTTATTTGGTTTGGTTTTTGATACAATTGATTTTAGTGTATTTCTTGTTTTAAAACATGTTTTGATATTATATCTGCTTCCCACTCTTTTTAGTCTTTCTGATAGACCCTGTATGTATGGTATAGTTATTGTATTAATGTGATTATTTTGGGAATCATTGTTCCTATAAATAGTTGTGTAGTATAGTCTTTAAATTCAAATAATTCTAATCAACTGAATATACCTATCACTTATGGCAGGTAATTTTTCAAAATATATTGATATGATATTTATTCCCCATATAGAATAAAAAATATGGGTAAAACTGATATGCTTTTGTTTTTAACAATATCGACCAATTTGGCTTGCCTCTGATTTTTCACATGCCGTTTCAAGACAGTAGCCAGAATTGTTATTCAAGGTGTGTTTTTTTTGGTGGGGGGATAATTTTTTTATTATAGAGGGGCTGATTAGGACTGCTACTGCAAAATGTATATTTTGTTCAAATATTTTCAGGATATATAAAATTGTATAAATATAAAATTTACTCTTATGAAAAATATGATTAATTGTTTAAAATTGAATCTTGGGAACAAAAACTCCCAAATTTTGGGGGGGATCTGGAGGTTCAAAACCACCCCTGACTATGGGCTTGTTTCTTTTGAAACTTTAAATACTAATCCAAAATGAAATTTTAATAGTTTTAATTGTGTAATAAATTATGAATTAAAGCAACTCATATACTTGAAATATACATAAACTATAATTTTAAGTCATTATGAATAGACAAGATTAACCACAATACAATATTCTGTCATTTTCATATACCATGTGAACAAACTCACACGGTATCTACAGTTGGAAAAATTATATGTAATGTGATAGGATCAATCCTAATTTCATATTGACAGAACATCTTATATTGTTAGAATAGGAGATAAAAATACTATCGAACTTCTAATGTAAAATTTATTAGTTAAAAAAATTGTCACAAACACCAATAAATATTTTTTGCCATAAATAAGAAACCTAGTCTGAATTTTAAATTCGGTCTAAACATAAGTGCTATTTAAAAAATCATAGATGGCGCTGCTTATCATTTTAAGAGTTTTTCTCAACCTACCTCAACGAATTACAACTAATCTTATACAATAACGAAATTTAGTTTTATTTCATCGAAAGCTGAAGTCAAAACAATATAGAATAGAATAGAAGGACATACAAAGCAGTAGGAATTCTTCACAGTATTTACCATCTACTCTCTGAGACAAACAGATAGAAGATTTTATACTGTTATTATATTATTTATTATGTACAATGTAAATACTTATAAGTATGTCCCTGCATAATATTTTGCTGTAATTGAGCTGTTTGCGGCCAAACCACACTGTTTAAATATTTCTAGATCATAACATTCGCACTTTATTAATGAAAGACTCGTTTAAAAATTAGTTTTTGTTGTCATTAGCATAAAAAATTAAAACTTTAACCAGCCATGGTGTTTATTTACTATTTGCTACTTGACAAGTGAGTGCAAAACCAATTTCTCTAAAACTATCCTTACTAAATAATTGATAGTATGAATTAATGCATAACATACTTTATAAATTTGTCGCATGTAAATATTAAAGATTTTAACATATATTTATGGATCGAACACATTTAAATTCCCATGTACGATCATAAGTTTATTTAATGGGACTTAATATACTAATAAGTATCTATTATCGTTTAGAAATTGAGTTATTGGAAATTTCTTTGCGATGATGTACAATGCTTTAATTATCGAAATTAATTTAAGCAACTAATTGCTATTTACGATAACGTATCGCATCATAGCACATGTTTTAATGCGAATTGTAATTTTATTAATTGAGAAATATTAAGAGAGCCCGGTTGTAAATTCATTTTGAATGCTGGTAAAATATTTCCTTTTATGTACATTAGCCCATTAGTGGAGCGTTATATTTCTTTGATTAGGTTCGGATTTATAGACACATTAACATTCTATTTTCATGTTGTTGGATTTTATATTTACGGTATTTTTAGATGTAACATATATTTGTGAATTTTTCCTTGTAGCAGATAATATTAATGAACATAAAATAGTGATGCTTTGTAATTTATGGGCAAGAATTGAGTATACTATTTTTATGCAAGGAATGCTTTGATATAAGCTCGTTTGGATTTATGGTTCTTCTTTTTATTTATATGTTGATTTGACAATTAAAGTTTACATAAAATTTCACTCCATTGAGAGTCAAATGCTCTTTTTCATTCCATATATCAATAGATTAATTATCATAAATGAAGTAGATAAAATTATCTGTACCTACATCAAACCTAGATCACTAATTTGTTATTAATCTTTATAGAAACATTAAAATCAGTTTTGTCTTCGTTTATTGCCTTTTCATTGAATACCATTACATTTTTTGAATTAATCCATCAATATCCCGGATATCACAGCAGTAGATATCATTAATAACTGGCTTCAAAACTAATTTAGATAATTTATACACAAAAATAATCATAAAATAAACCCTTGGGCATACCTTTTCTCATTGTTTTATTGTTATTCTGTTCATCATTCTAACTTGTCTTGAATGCATTTCTGAAATATGCGCCTTGAGTGAATATGATCGGCCATACCAGTTAGGAAATGTAAAAAAATTGAGGCTGCCAAATAGGTTTAACATTCATTCTGTAGCTATTTGATACAAATTATAAAAATTAGATGTGTCAACTTACAGGTATGAAACAAATATTTGTTTATTATTTTTATTAATTTACTACAAATTGTATAGGATAAATGAAATTACAGAAGAAAGCTAGTCTGCAAGCTTTATGATTATCTGGGATTTTAGAATAGAATAGAATAGATGTCTGTTAGGACGAATAGTTCCAGAATTTAGATAATTATGAATAAATACAATTCTTTGTAATTATACGTAATTAATAATTCGAAAATAATATCTTACTATTAGTCAAGACAGAATTAACCAACTCGTTTAAGACGTCTCAATAAATAAACTAACATGGTTTTATAATACAAAAATATTTATGAAAAATTAACGGGTAGACCTTAAAGACTTAAAAATTAGAATGGCGGCATAGGTCTTCATTTTTTTAATGAACTTATTGTAGTACCCAACTATATATATATATATATATATATATATATATATATATATATATATATATATATATATATATATATAAGCTACGACTATTGCACTTGGCTTCCTTCTGGAGAAAAGCGTTTGAAAAATTCGTTTTCGGTAATTTTTGAATATACATAATTTATTTATGTCATTTACCAGAAAAGTACAACGAGAACGGTATTTTATTATTAAATTTGACGCTATTAGTGATATTTTTGCAACCCACAAATCTGTATTATGATTCTCCTACTAAAATTCTAAAATCTCCGAAAGCAACTATTATCTTTCACTTGTTATTAATCAGAGAATTAATTTTCTGAATGTTTTCTACCTATTTCGATATACCTACCCATAAATTATTTTTTTCACAAAATACGTTCTATTCACTTAAAAAACACAACCGTTTATCAATTTTTGTCATAAAATTGTTACCGTAATCAGTTATTGCGGTAAGTTATACTATACAGAAGCTAACATTTGCTGAAATATAGTAACTCGTATAACTGAATAGTTGTTTATATAATTTGGTCAAGTGCGAGGTGGACTCGCATACTTAGGGTTCCGTACAACCTTCAAGATTCTAATATTTCAGTTTCAGACAAGGAGGGAATGAGTGCATTTTCTTATATTTACCCTAATATCTTTTAAATGAAGCGTTTTAATTTATAAAGAATATACACTTTCATTTTCCACACACAGACTTTTTATTTTATCTGATTCAGGATTCGCTTGTTCTTTTACAAGAATACATGTGTTTTTAATTTTCTAATTTGGCCCAAAAAATTAACATTAGAGTTTTATTTTACTAATTAACTTTCAGGGAAACCTTTTATAATCTACCGTCTGAATTTTTAGGCTCTGTAGATTGGAGGATAATTGGCAAAATAGGTCAAGTTTTAAATTATAAATTATTAAATCTCTTATTCAAATTATTTAAAAATACAAATAAAATATATTTTTTAAAATTTAAATAGTGTAGTTTCTAAAGTGGGAATTAAGTCAATGTTCAGGTGATGCGCTATACCTCTATTTTTTTCAAAATTTTACAGCTTATACTTTCGGTGATGAGGTGGGGATGGGAATGGAAAACAATTTATATTTTTGTTAATATCTTTTAATTAATTTATTTTAAAAATTTGGAAAAAATATATTTGTTTTAATTATAATGAGCCCTTTCAATTGATATATAATATGATTCATGAGAAATAGTTTTAATTTTATATTTTCCATTTCATTCTGTAATTTTTAACCCAAAATTAAAAGTAGAGGTTTCTCCTTATTTTTCTAGTAAACTTCAGGTCACACCTCCATTTTTTTCAAAACTTTACGTTTTATAGTTTCGGTGATAAGGGGGGGATGGGTATATTTTGGTATATTTTCGTTAATATCTTTTTAATTTTTTTAAAATCTGAAAAAAATATATTTATGTTCCTCAGAATGGGACCTTTTATTTGATATATTACATGATGCGTTTGAAAAAAAAATTAAATTTTTATTTAATTCTATAATTTGCCCCCCAAAATTAATATTAATGGTTTCTCCTTATTTTTTCTGTAAAGTTCGCGCAACGATCTATATTTCCTATTTTTTTAAAATTTTAGTCTCAGTAGTTTCGGAGATCGAGGGGGGGGGAACGGTCGACCAAACTATACATTGATACCAAATTTCAACCTCTTCCGTCCAGTAGTTTTGGAGAAAATTGCAGTGATGTGATAGAGGCAGAAATCAGGAGTGATATTATGAGGGTGTCCGTATATTGTATATACGGAACCCTAGATATAGGTGATTTAGTATAAGAATAATAATATTAGCAGCCTTTTGTTAGTAGGGCTCTAAACAGTCAACTCACCAAAAGAGCACAAAAACATGTACTAATTATAGAGTTACAATAAATATTATCCTATGAATAAAAATGAAAAACTATAATCAAAAAACTAAAAAAAAACAACATTTAATAGAAAATGGAGCTAAGATGGCATTAGAAAGTTGACTCAGTAACTAACAAGTGATGTGCCTTTTACTATAGTTTTATAATATCTCTCATTTTACTAACGGCCCAAAATATCAAAAATCAGTTAGTTATATTCTGATTTTAGAGTGTTTTTGTTTCTCAGTAGTAAAAAATAATTTTTAATTATAAATGTAGTTTGCTATTGGAACGAGTTTTTTTAATCTATAATTCATTATATTTCATATAATTTTGTTATTAAATACGCTAGAAAACAAACAAACTCCTCATAAAACATTTTTTTAGAAAAAAGTTTACTAACTCTATTATCATTTTTCGAAAGTATTATTAGCTCCGATTTCCTAGCTTTAAAGTTCTGTAATGCGAAGCATTTTAAATTCCTCTTTACTTGTTTGACGTTTCATAATTGTCCATTTCTCATTCCGTTAAATTGTTTCGCTGTTCCGCAAAGTTCGAGAACATTTCCATTAAATCCAACAAATTCGAAGATTCTACGTTACCATTTTATCATTTGGGCCATGCGGTGAAGTATTACCACCCTAAATTGTTGGGACATACCGAGAGCTAACATGAAATTAAACTCCAGTAAAAGAGAGCCAATTAGAAGTGGCAAGATAGAAGATTTATCACCATGGCAACGAGTTAGATGTCTTAAAGTGAAGGATTGTCGGTCACATGGCTGCCTAGGGCGTCCCGTCCAGAGAGATAAACTTGCGTGTGTGCTGGAAGGGGAATTCCAAAATTACTACGGGGTGTTTAGAAAGTTATTGTGGCATTAGTATACTTTGGTTGTGAATATATTATTTTAACCTATTGTTTATTATTATTATTCGTTGATATTATCTTTTATTATGAAGGAAAGCTGAAAATAATAACCGGAATACACATATAGTTTCCAGGTGCATAGTTACACTGACCATTTATTTTTGAACTCAAAACGAGACATAAGTTTTTATACCCCAGTTAGCAAACTAACAATGAAAATAAACATAACTTCTTAATTTTCTTTATTTAGAAAAAGTGTAACTTAATGCAGTTAGTATTCACTATTATTATATTCATATTAATTATAATTATTTGTATTAAAACTAGTTCGGTTCTTTACTCTCCTGGGTTTACCGTTTTTTGTTTCCAGAGGTCTCTGTTTTCCCAATCTCCAATTTCTAGTCCTTTTTCAAACATCACGTTTTTTATATGTTTTTTCTTTCTCTTTCTTTTTCCCTTTGGTGACCATTCTATTTTTTTGGCCTTCTGCTTGCTGCCATTCTTTTAAAATGTCCATACCATTAGAGTGCTCCATTTCCAGTGTTTTTGTTATAGACTGATTTATGCCCATTCTCTGTCAGATATATTGGGATCTTAATTTGTCCTGCCTTGTAAACTGCTGTTGTTATTGACCATATCTCGGCGCCACAGAGTACTATATTTTCTACAATGCTATGGAACAAACGTCCATAGCAAACCATGTAAAGTTTTTGTTGCCATTTACCCCATAACTATGCTCTTTGAGATCTCTTTCTCGCAGGTTCCAGCAAAACTTATTGTTGTTCGACGCGACGATCTGTGATTCCTCGCCCGCGCTAGTCTCAGGACTTTCGTAATTTAAAATATTCGCGAGTTCCGGATAACAGGACTATTTGGCGTCCCGGCTCTTTGCTTGGGGACAACGGGACAGGTGACCGAGAAAGGGGACAGTCCCGTTCCAAACGGGAGGTATGGTCGGTTTATGCATAGTTGATAACTGAATCGTTGATAAAGTGACGACGTTTCAGCCGAGCCATATCTGCCCTCTTCAGATTTGTACGAATTGTTGTCGTATTAATTTGCTCACGATTCTTGTTAACAAACAACTTGTTCCACATTAATTATGTTTTACAGGTGAGATGTTTTTGGACCAAATATTCCTTGGAAAGTAGGTACATGAACCCTCAGATTTCCATATTGAGATTAACAATTGTAAACTGTGGCTTGTTAATATACACTGAGAACTTTTTTTTGGAAGGGCGATTAGGCTTCGAGAATTTATATTTTTGTTCATGTATTTCTAGAAATGTATAAATATCAAATTTATTTTATTGAAAACGTCCGTTTGTTGGTTAAAATTGAATCTTGAAACCAAAAACCCCAAAATTTCGACTGCAGGGTTGAACCTAACGTAACCAACCCAACTGGCTAATAAGTGTGTTTTAAATAAAGACATAATTAACCAAAATCTCAACCGACCACTAAGAATTATTTCTCTGATTATTTGGGAATAACATCCCAATTGCCTGGAAAGTCTGTAAATTTCAAATCCTTTAAACGTTTCAGGATCTCTAAATCAGAATCCGTTTTAATGGCATTAAAAATTAATAGGTCTGAATAAGAAATTAATAAATAAAAGGTTCGCATTGACAAATTATCAATTCGCAATTAGAAATTCTAGTGTTTTTCCCTAAAATTCAAAAAAATATCAACTAGATATTCTACAGCATTCTTGCAGAAAGCCACTTTAACTTAGTGTACAACATTATTTCCTAAAACAATTTAATTTATCATTTAAAGTGCCACATTCAGGCACATTTTTTCTTAGTCTATTATGTAGAAAAGCGCTATTTGCTAACATTTATTTTATCCGGATTGATCCATATACTGTTTTTTTTTTCGAAAATATCTCATATGGCTATTTCAATCCTTCACTTTTATGTGAATAGTCAAAACTCAAACCAAACTATGCTATCGTATCTAAGCTTGTTATTTTAACATTTATAGCCTTGGCTATTTTTCTATAATAATCTGCTACCAGGTTTGAACAATTATTGTTTGGTAATGACTCGTACTTGTCCTGTTTTTTACGGTGCTAAAATCTCCAGGGTTATGATATTTATCTGCTAAGAAGTATTCTGGTTTAGGTCCTGTCATAGTAGGTCTACACTACTTTCTGTTATCTTCAAGTAAGCATAGCTTGCCAAATACTATTTATGAAAAAACCTATGTGGTTTCTCCATTCTGTCCAGTTCTTTATGACAGGTTCTTCTAGATCTGTTTCAGGAAAATCTTAAACGGATTATTTGGCTGAAGTATATTACAATTCTCAGTAACTCTCCTCATGTGTTGACTAAATTTGGTACTACCAAGGCTGTACATTATAATGAGTATTCGTGAACCAATTTTGGGAGAACATCTACAATTTCCTCCTTTGTTTTTTAAGTTTGACAGCTCCTTTGTCTGCATTGCTTTTGCCTCACATGAGTCATCTGGCAACAATTACAAACAACCGACAAAATGCTAATGTTTAAGAGAAAATATCTGGTTGATTCCATAACATTTTCAACGGTGTGATTAATTTTTTCTCTATTTTTATGTTTGTCACCACATTGAGAGATTCCGCATCTATTGAATTTTTTACTAGCCAATCCTCAAAACAATTGCTGCCAGTTCAGAGTAATATATCAGAATTGCTGCAAATGAAAATGGAACAAATCAAGTGTGTCCACATTAATTTTGGTGACCATATTTCAGTGCCATCAACCAAACACTTTATTGCATAGACCACAAATTATAACCACATGTTGAAGTTACAAAAGGTAAAGTTGGTAAGAGAAGTAATCATTAGGAACCCCATCATTAAATTATCAAAAAACTTGCTTTGAGGCTATTGTTTCATATTCAAACCCACCAATATACTAATTATCTTCCTTAGTTAATCATTGTGTCTCTTATAGTTATAGTTTAGGTTAACTATAGACATACCTAGGATGTCAGTCACTACTCTAATTACGTGTAAGAACAGAAAATTACAGATCTTTAGAAATAAAAAAAATAGACAGTTAAGAGCTCCATTTGGATATTTCTATGCATCCGTTTAAATTTAGGTTATATTGGTCATATTTCTACTTGTCAGTTTTTGGGCAGAGAATATAAAACTAAAAGTAAAAATTAATGTTACCAAATTTAATTTAAATAAAAGTTTAGGTAAAAATACATAGTGCTGTTTAACATTAAAAGATGTGAAGTGAAAATGTTTATTCATTGACATAGTTATACAGCCAAAATTTTGGATAACTTTCTGGCATAACTGCGGTTCAATTACTTGAATACAGTCAATAATGTTCTCCTTTAGATCATCAATTGTTTGTGGATCGTTGGCATAGACCTTTTCTTTCCAATAGCTCCATAGAAAAAAATCTAGAGCTCTTAGATCGCAAGATCTAGGGGGCCAATTAATGTTTCCTCTTCGAGCAATTACTGGATTGCCAGATTTCTGTTTCAAAAGATTGATTGTTTCTGCTGCTGAATGACTTGTTGCCCCATCCTGTTGGAACCACATATTCTGTACATCAATATGCTCCAATCCATCTCACAAAAAGTTAGTAATCATCGTTCGATATCGATCACCATTCACAGTAACAGCATTTCCATTGTCATCTTCAAAAAAGTATGGACCAATCACTCCACCAGTCCAAAAAAAGGCACCAAACAGTTACTTTTTGGGGTCTTTCCTATATTTCTCGTGGATTTGCTTCACCCCAGATTCGATAATTTTGCTTGTTAACAAATCCACCCAATTCAAAATGTGCTTCATTGCTGAAGATGATTTTGTTGAAGAAATTCACATTTTCAAGTTTCTGTTGTATGACCCAATTAACGAATTGATGACGTAAATCAAAGTCTGTTGGCTTTATTTCTTGCGTTATCTGAATCTTGTAAGCCTTCAAATGAAGATCTTTGTGCAAAATTCTGAATAAAGTGGTTTTTGGAATGTTCAATTTCTGTGATGTTTTCGGTTGTTCAACAACACCAGCAGTAACAGCTGCAATATTTTCTTCTGAACGTCCACTACGATGATATGTTTTACTTTTTTCATCTTTTACTGAACCAGTTTCCACAACTTTTTAAACAATTTTTCTAATGATAACATTTTACCGACAATTTTCTCTTCCTTATCTGTACGAAATTTTCTTCCAATATCTGTACAACTTTCACCAAATTTAAAATAATTTTTAATAATAAACACGCGTTGCTCAATCGAGTATCTCTTCATTTTTAATAACCGGAATATTCCTACTCATCAGCTGTCAAATAACATATGATATTCTAGTACATAAAATATAAATGGCGCCATATATAAAAATTGCCTCAAATTGGAACACCCTTATAATAGTCTTATGAGAATAATTAATTCTATCTACCTATTATTTGTCAAAATGAAGTTAGCATTTTCCTACAGTGAACACATAAGTCTCAGCAATAAAGACAACATCAACTTACGAGACTTGTCAGTACAAAAAGAAATGCTATAGACGTTATATGCATGAGCAAACAATTGTGAATCGTTACAAAAACAAATGGAATGAAAACGGCACAATGCAACATAAAATTTGCTAAAAACTCGTTTGGCAATATAATGAATTAAATTAACACACACTTGGACAAATCTGGTGTTGCCGGCACTTTCCAGTTGGCGTTGTCCGACTTCCTATTTTAGGGAGATATTATGAGGTCAATAAAAATCGGCGGGTAGCAGTGCTCTCTCTCACTCTGAGGATAATTGAGAATTTGTATGTGTTTGTAGCCTTAGCGGGACTCCGTAAGATTTATGACTTCACCGAGTTGTTTTATAGCTATTTTACAGAACTCGTTTCGCGACCGCAAGATGTCTCTATCGTCAGGAGGAATAGCTTTATGGTTATTCGACGGCAATTAGAATAGTCTGTTGTAATACCAGTTTTTATACGATTGCGGTATCCCTAACAGATGGTGTTTGACTTATTGTGCGGTATAAAATGCTTCTTTCTCTAATATCTTTGGTGCAGTATATCATTCTTATTATTTTCCAGAGAAAATCTTTAAGAAATGTGTTTTTTGACCTACTGCAGATTTTACATTTTAAGCTCTGAACTTAATTGTAGAAAGTACCTTATGAAAATGAATTGCGATCCATTTATTTGTTGAATAATTACGACTAGCACTAGAGGTGAATAAGTTTGAATAAAGTTTTCAAATATATGAAACAATTCCGCGAAATTTTATATTGAATATTTATTTATTTAATCTCTTATTTATTACATATTTTAATATGGAAAATATATGTATACTCTCTTCGAGGTGTCATTCTTTTGTACGCAAGACAATATATCTGATATAAATATTGTTTCTGGTTGGGGATCTTCATCAGTTGCGCTTCTCACAATAGTCCTCTCGAACACTTATTTACGTATTTGATACATAACAGTAAATTTGTAGACGCAAATATTAATCATCGAAAATCGCTTTATTGTTTTTCAAAATATTCCCCGTAAAGATCTATACACTTTTGCATGTGTTTAAACCAATTGATGAAGCACTTTTTCCACTCTGATTAAGGTATCCCCAAAACATGCATTCTGAACGCAGCAACCGCTTCTTCAGGTGTCGAACAACGTTGACCTATCAGTTTGTTTTTTACGTTTGGGAATAAAAAGAAGTCATTTGGTGACAAGTTAGGACTATACGGCGGATGACTCATCAAATCAATGTTTTGGGTGGTCAAAAATGCAGTTCTTTGAGCCGATGTGTGAGAGCTCGCATTGTCGTGGTAAAGAGTGATCCGTCTTCGGCGGTTGGTTTTCCTCATTTCTTGGAAGACAACTGGCAAACAAATGGTTGTGTACCACTCAGAATTGACCGTTCTGCGTTGTTCTAGTGGTACGGTTGCGACATGTCCAGTTTTTCCGAAAAAATAGGCGATCATTGGCTTGGAAGTGCTTCGTGCGCGAACAACTTTTGTTGGATTCGGCTCATCTTGAAACACCCATACAGTCGACTGCTGTTTACTTTCGGGCTCATACGCGTAATTCCACGATTCATCACCTGTCACTATGTCATAAACGTGTTTTGAAGCACCGCGATCGTATTTTTTGAGCTCTTCTTTCGACCAATCGACACGAGCCTTTTTTTGAACGATTGACAAATTGTGTGGGATCCAACGCGAACAAATTTTTTTGACATTCAAATGTTTATGCAATATTGACTGTATGCTGGTCCCACTAATGTGTAAGGTTGATTCAATCTTACGATAGGTCACATGACGATCTTGCAATATCAGTTCGCGCACAGCATCAATGGTTACCGGAACAACAACTGTTTTTGGACGACCTTCACGAAATTCGTCTTGGAGTGAACTACGACCTCGATTGAATTCACCATACCATCAATAAACAATGGTCCTTGATGGAGTTTCATCGCCAATAATTAAATTAAATTCATCCATGCACTCTTGCTGACTTAATCCACGTCGAAAGTTGTAAAAAATAATCGCACGAGAATGTTCACGATTTAATTTCATTTTTTGGCCGAGATGAATCCTTTAAGTTACTGTTAACAACACATAGCGCTCGTATGTCAAAACGTTCTGACTACGTATAACCTCAAAAATGTCAAACTTTACGATAAAGCTGTCAGTTGTCAGATTGCAACACTAGGGTTGTCCAATCCCGAAATATAAAAGGCAGCCCTCGTATAAGACTGACATCTAGGATTTTCGGGTAAACTAGCTCACTGGGGTTCCGAATCTGGAGCCGTTCCGTGTCTTGCTGTTCTCCCGTAAGTACTAGGTTAGAATGTCATGATAAATTTTTTTAGGATACTTCACCTGTCAGAGATATTGAATACTGTCTTCGAGGTGCGTTCTTTTGTACGCATTTATGCATTTATCTCATTTACCGCATTTTTTAATTAAATCTACCAGGGAATATTTGCCTGGAAAAATAAGAAAGATAAAAAAGTATCCCAAATGAAGTAGTTTTTCAGTAATTAACAAACAATCAGTTAGTTTTTCTCTTGTAGTTTTGATTTTGGAAACAGCTTTAGATTTGAGAAGTTGCTCTATCCAATATCCAACCTCTTTGATTCAAAACTAACGCTTGATTCAACAATATTAAATATGTCATCATCATCATCCTATGCAACTATATTCAACCAATTTTTCATGCTGTAGCCTCGGTGAAGATTTGAAAGATTGCAACAAACGAAGAAGAAGAGCTTAAGAACTGTGAGAAGATGGGTAGACAAATGGTATTTTCCTTTGACTAACTGAAATAAAAACGAAGAAGTGTAGAAGAGAAGATTTGAAGAATCAACTCGAAGGACTGACAAGAAGAAACGATTCTTCGCAGTATTTATACGGAACTCAAGGTTAGAGGTTGAAAAATGGGAAGAGTAAAGCTGAAGAGTTAATCGGAGACACTTAAGAGAATAGATGAAGAGCTTTATGTCTTTTTGTGGAAAGAATTGACTCGAAGGATTGAGAAGTTCAATAATATTATTAGGATTTTTACAGGGGATATGAGTGATACCAGAAAACGCTGCTTCAGTGCGTGTTGGTTTTCTTAATTTTTGCCATTTATATCAGAAACGGCTGTACCCCCCCCCCTCGGAAACGTGTCACAATTTTTAATCATTTGAAAAAACCTTGCATGGCTGGAATTCAATCTCGGATCAAGACCTCTTATCAAGCTATTCTATTCCAACTCAACCGTCATTTTCGAGATAATTAGAAGCCTTTTGTCCAGGTTACAAAAACCACAAATTTGCATTTATAATATGTATTAGGGTTAGGTACTAGCTCTATACATGAACTGTGCACTGGTAAATCTCACAATAAATGGCTGCTGGTCCATTATTTCTTCGAACGTTCATTTCATATTAATATGAAATATAACTTTTTTTGCTTTGTTCTATTATTTATGTTATTTTAACATTTATCATTAAAATTAGTTTGCAATAATCTGTTACAGAATCTGAATACCTAAAGGAAACCTTGCCATATTGTAATATGAAGCTTGTGTAAGTTTTGTTTTGCTTCAGAAGGGAACCAATATTATCACGCATTTTAGTCAAAGGTCATCAGTTTCTTTTACCTTCTTACTTAACAAAAAAATTCTTAGAAGTTTTATAAATACCATACTTACCTTGACCATAGCAATGTTTTTTAATGTTTTTTGGGAAACAGATGAATTATAATCATTTCAGGTAAAACTCGAAATCTGAAGGTTAAAGTACAACAATATAATACCGTTACGTTTCAAAGTGGGTTTGCAAATATAATACCGAGTTTAGTTTTCTACTCAGAATTTTTTTCACGAAATTTTTACAATATGTACCTGATGTCATCTGCAGGGGCCATAAAAAATATTATGCCATTGAAATGAGGGTTTAGCAATTTCAAATTAGTAGGTCACTTTCAAAAAACGCTTGCTTTACAGCTAGATAATAAAGTTTTAGATATTTTTACAAGGCCTTTTTTTGTTACCTTTACTACTAGCAACTATTGAAAACCGATTGTTGCAAATCTTATAGAAATTTGAATGTTAGTTTTTCTGAAATAACTTATTCAAAAAGTTTAGTATTTTAGTCGCGCTCATCGGTATCTGTACGACAGTTTTTGATTTAAAATTGTGACCTGGTTGCATTTAGTGCTTATGATATTTTCGTTGTTTTTGGTGCAATAAATTGTGAATATATAAGGTTCGGTTATGAAACCAATGAAATATGTATCAAGTAAAATCTTTGTGAAGTTTAGTGTACTATAGCGAGAATCTAGTGTTTGTAAGACAAGTGACAGTTGGGCCTGACTTAGTTACACTTTTTAGATTACCTACATTTAACATGTTTGGAGATTTGCTGTGAATCCGTCTCTTTGAAAGATGTCAAAGGTGACAAACATCATTCTTATGTACATAGTAGAACATGCCTTGAGTATGAACAAATTCGTTAAAGTGCCACCATATCACACTATTCTTCTGATCTTCTTGCTGTTTTTAGATTAGCTGTAGATTATTTTAATTGTCCCAGTTTTTGATAGACATCAGTTGATTTTAAAAACTTTCCAGTTCTTATTATGTTATATAAATCGCTTATATACAAAACAATTACAACAGCAACATATAGAATCCTTGTGGGGCTCCAAATTTAGCAGAGTAATGCTTCCGTATAGAAGCCAAAACCTGACAGATTAATTAATTACTTATTACTGCCCAAGATCCGAGCTTAAAATCACTTCATTAACTACAATTTATCAATAAAAATATATGTTACATGTTGAACGTGACATTGTTTACTTCAATAGTGATTTAAGTCAAGGCTGTACCCAGAAATTATTTATATATTTTTTAGGATATATAAATTTATATACATTTAAAAAATATGAAGAAAAGATAATTGGTTGAAATGTAATTTTTAAACTTAAAATTTACCCTACACTGGCCTAGATCAGCTTTTATTTGATTTTAGTATTTCCTTGCTGCTCTAAAATGGGATTATAAAAGTGATGAGGAAATTGTGATTAGCGGCTCAGACAACTAAAGTGATTTTAGGGAATTATGGGACTAAAATACTGATTCCGACAACGAAAATGAATAAATATAAAATTTGTAAGAAAATCCCAAAAATTGAAAGAATACACTATCCAGTTGTCCGGATTTTGAAGTTGGAATTATTAAATAAAATGAAAAAATAATGTGACAAGTTTCCCCAAAAATCCGATCCTTAAGTAGTTTTTTAAAGTACATATTTTTTCATCTAGAGTCTATGATCTTTACATTAATTAATTCATTTTATTATATTTTCTTATAAAAATATTTAATTTGTTAATACTCTTTTACTTTTAATTATTTTTTTTATTATTACAAATAGAATAAATTTGATAACCATTAAAGGAGGGAGTGTTGGCAATTACGCTTGGACACGTCGATTTGTATTCATAAATTTATTATAAATTCAACAAAAAAAAATTATATAGGGTGTGTCATGCGACACTGGCCAATACCAACTTTCTTATTTTAAATGCAAGCCCCTGTATATTATTTATTTTTTGGAGTCTCTAGAAATTTCTAGACATAATTCATGGGCAATATCCTACACCTATCTTCAACTGTTTCGGAAATATTTAGTGTTTTCAGATTCATTCCTGCCCAAACAATAACTTCTTCTGGATATTGTGTACGTTTCTCTGTCATCCAGTGAGGATTCTCATTAGATCAATAGCGGCAATTTTGACGATTAACGTGACCGTAAAATGTAAATGTGCTGTCATCAAAAAAAAAAAAAAACATCTAATTGAATCACATTGTTATATAATCTTACCATCATTTGTTTACAGAAATACGTTCTCCTATCGATATCATCTTCTATGAGCTCCTGAGTCGGCATCATTTTGTAGGGATGCATTTTACTTTCCTTTAATACTCGAAAAAATGATGTGTGTTTAACGTTGAACTCAAGCATAATATCGAATTTCGTATTATCACTTGTGTTGTGAAAATAATGCCGAAAATATACCTGATTTTGAATTCTTAGATGCAAGGGGAGATGTTTCAGGTCACGAAATTAATTTAAAAGTATTTTTGTATATTTTAAAACAAAAACTACTGCTATCACAAATAGGCAAAAACGCTGTCAAATAAAACCAGCTGATTTTAAAGACGATAAAGGCATAAAAAAAATAACAAAAAAATAATCGTCTCGTCAGATAAGGATACTTCAGTAAAAAATATTGACGACAATATTGGGAATTCCCAAATAAACAAAAAGGACCTGGAACTTGCATTATTGCAAGAACAGACGAAATTAAATTTAAGTAGATATATTAATCTAGCTGAAAATAAAAATGTAAATAGTCAGGATGTACAAGAGAAAAAAAACAACAAGAGACAATTGGCGTGTTGCTGCAAATAAAAGAAAAAAACACTTGGTAGTTGGAAAAAACAGCTCAAATAATACAGTTAGAGGAGTTCAAAAAATGGTAGATCTTCATGTTAGTAGGTTGCAGCCCGATACAACAATCGAAGACATGATTTCATTTTTAAAATTCAAATTTTCTGAAGTGTCAGTGAATAAAATCTAAGTATCCTGAAATATATTCCTTCAAAGATAGTATCCTATACTGTGATTTTAGATTAGCACTAGATCCAGATAATTGGCGTCGCAATGCATTTATTAGACATTTTTTATACCCGAAGAGGAAACTAACAAAAATGGATTGACATTTAACCCAACAGTAATGCTTGTTAATATTCAAAGTATTAATTTATAAAAGATTGATGACACTTGTGTACCTCTATCAGATTTTAGTAATATACAGTTCATTTGTTTAACTGAAACTTGGGCTTCTGAGCAGTCAGTTCTCAGTAATGTAATTGATAATTTTAATTTGTCTAGTTCATATTATAGATCATTAAAAAAAGGGGTGGTGTTGCCATATTCTCTCGTAAGAACATTCAGTGTAAAAACATTTTATTTCAATTTAATAACGTTAGTGAACTTGTGAGTATGTAATATTTTTGTAATGTTGTCACTATGTAATATTGTTCTACTCTTTGACAAGGATAATAAATTTATTTATTTATTTATTTACTTTTTTTATCTATCTTACATGACCAAGCTCGTGAAACTGCTTTTTTATTTTGCTAATTGTTCCCTGTGTGTCCGTGTGATATCTCTATAACCAGTCATTTGTAGAATGGTTATTTTGTGCATTTCTGTTAAATATATAATATTGCAGATATTATTACGTATAGTTAACGAAATTCAAACGACAATAGCACTGAGAAAAATAAACAAAACTGTTTTTTTTTTCAAATCAGTAAAAAGGAATCTAGGAGTGGTTTTTGCTTAGTATCTCAATATCATGAGCTAAATGGGGGCGTAGTATTGAGTGTAATGTAGCTAATTTATGAAATAAAATATTTTTTTAAATTTTAATTTTGTAATAAATCTGAAAACACTTAATATTTCCGAAACAGTTGAAGATAGGCGTAGGCATTGTACACGAATTATGTCTATAATTTTCTGGAGAATCCAAAAAATAAATAAAATACAAGGGCTTGCATTTAACATAAGGAAGTTGGTATTGGTCACTGTTACAAGAGACACCGTATATAATTTTTTTTGTTGAAAAATCAGCATTTAAAAATACAATTCGACGGTCTAAAATGTTAACTGTATTTTGTTTCCCCTAAATCATATTTTGTTTCCTGACAAAATTTGACGAAATATTAAATATTGCAATAATTTAGAAATTTATTAGGTAACTTAAATATAGCAGACATTAATTAGTCTTAAACAATAAACTTGCAAATGTTGGATAATATATCAAAATATACCGAATCTAGTATAACGGCAAATTCGTGAAATAGTGATTTTTGTTTTAACAGTAAATAAATTTTTAGCAAAAGATTTATGTTTTATATTGTTGCATAGTTTTCACAAATCAATTATAAAAGATTTAATACGGCAACATCCTTTCAATTAAAACCGTAAAACAAAAAACGGAATAGGTAAAATTTCATTATTTAAATTGGTGGATGTATGTTTCAGCAACTCGGGCAACAGCAGCAAATCACACAAATATTTCAAATGAAACGTTTCCCAAATAAATTGCGCCCATCGCTCTTCCTCTTCACATTTGCGTTCGTGATACGGCAACAGCAACTGCTGAACAATTATTCATATGTCTGAGTTAGAAGTTAATATTTCATCATATGTGGCATAAATCATTTATTTGACAGATACCTTAATGTATCAAATCACGGTAGAATTGATTTATGACCGGTAGGTGCTCATGTGCAATTTATTAGCATTTACATTGTGTAAATTTGTTGTGATACTGTATTTCAATTTCATTTATTATGAATAGTGATTTTTTTCTCTGTTACACTTATGAATATTTAGTGGAGATGATGCGTGTCGATTCATGATAAATCAGAGCATGAAAGTTCATTAATTAATGTATTTTTTTGTTATTCCAGTATTGCATTGTCATTCTTTGACAATAATCTCTTGTAAAAGAGTTAATTATATATATGGTATGAATATCAATAGACATATATCGATCACCATTTACAGTAACAGCATTTCCATTGCCATATTCAAAAAAGCATGGACCAATCACAACACCAGCCCAAAAACAACACCAAACAGTTATTTTCAAGTTTCTTTTTATGGCCCAATTAATGAATTGACGACGTAAACCAAAGTCTGTTGGCTTTATTTCTTGCGTTATTTGAATCTTGTAAGCCGTTAAATGAAGATCTTTGTGCAAAATTGTGAATAAAGTGGTTTTTGGAATGTTCATTGCTGTGCACGATGACGAATTGATGTTTTTGGTTGTTCAACAACACTAGCAATAACAGCTGCAATATTTTCTACTGAACGGCCACTACGATGATATGTTTTGCTTTTCTCATCTTTCAGTGAACCAGCTTCCACACATTTTTGTACAGTTTTTCCAATTGTAACATTTGACGGACAATTTTCTCTTTCATATTCTGTACGAAATTTTCTTCCAACTTCTGCACAACTTTCACCAAATTTAAAATAATTTTTAATAATAAACACGCGTTGCTCAATCGTATATCTCTCCATTTTTAATAACCGGAATATTCCTACATGTAATCTGTCAAATGACAAAAAATATTAATGGAGGCAAATTTAAAAATTAACCTCAAATTGGAACACACTTTATAACACTATATAAAATATTATTTCAAAATGAAACACAAATAATTGTGTGTTTGTATGTATAGTGTTTTGTATTCTTTCAGAAGTGTCATTTTAAAACAGACAATAAAAGAAAGCAAGAACTAGACTTTCCCAACATGAAAGTCCAGTTCCTGTGTCCAACAAACGTGTTAAAAATGATGTAATAACTGATATGCATCTGAAATCTTGTATTATTATTCGCTTACATCATTGTAGTTGAATTCATCAAATAATTCTGTTGTTTTAGCAATCTCATTAACGGTCATAAGGGAAAACCTAGGAAAAATGAACTGTTCCGATGGGTGTGCTGAAAATGAGATTACCACTACTAACTCCCTAATCATAGATAACCAGATACGAATTCATCTTCATTTAACACAACTAAGACACTCTCTTTGAGTTTTCCTTATAACTTGTGATGTTCCTTGTGTAGTATTTTTGGAATTGTCAAATTGCATTTTAAACCTAGATCCAAAACATGTTCTCATATTCTTCATTTTACAGTATTTTGAGCTCTTATATACGTATTTTAGCGGTCATATGTTTCTCCAATATAAGCTTTATTATATTCACCATGTAAATGCAATTTTTTGAATTTTCTATTGTGTTGTCGTCTTGACTTAATTTATTTTATTGTAGTTTATTTCTTGTTTTCACTGCTGTTTTGATGATAAATATGTTGCTTACTCTATCTTTTTGCTACCCTATATATCTAAAAATAATATATAATTGATTGGAAACTCAAACTTTTAATTTCAAATTTATATTTAAATAGTTCAGTTTATAAAAAAAATTGACAAAGAAGTAAAATTGGAACCTTTTTAAGTATACAGTTCAAAGTATGGTGTTATTTCCCTAACAATTATTAGTACTGAACCAAGAACATAATTGTTTGTCATAAAACAGAGTTCATATCCAACGTTTTTTTGTCACTTACTTCAAAATTAGTTTAAGTCCTACACATTTTTGCATAAAATTTATGATTTTTACTCAGTTGTCGTGATCTATCGCAATAGTTTTTATTAAAATCACACACATATTGAGTTTTGGTCTATTTTTAACGATATTCAAATATCTAAGTTCTAAGGTGATTTTATTAAGATAATATTAGAGTAATATGTAACATTTTGTATTTATGTGTTAGTATCTAAAACCTACCAGTAAGACAAATTGAATAAATTGGCAAATTTATATAATTTTTAGTGATTTGTGGTTTGAAATTTTGTTAATTTGTGGCCCTTACAATATTTTAATGTTAAACTAATTTATAAAGCTACTGTAAAATATTTTGAGTTTTTAATTTGTAATTTATATAATCAACAATATGTTTTACGGTGCAATTTTTTATCTTCATCAATTTTTTCGTATGATAAAATATTTTTTTATAAACATTATGTTTTATTATAATATCAAAAACAGTATTTTCGCATAAAAATATAAGCTAGGTATATCATTGTGGTATTCTTTCTATCCAAGTCAGTCCCGCAACCAGTTTAATAACGTCTAAGTACTTCTTGGGAAATAACAATGCAGTTTAAAGATAATTGCTGTATATTCCAAACGTTTCGGGGTCTAGATCAGACCCCGTTGTCAATGGTTAAGAAACTACGGATAAAAAATGCACAATTTTTTATCCTTAATTTCTTAACCATTGACAACGGGGTCTGATCTAGACCCCAAAACGTTTGGAATATACAATAATTTTCTTTAAACTGTGGTGTTATTTCCCAAAAAGTACTTAGACATTGAAAAATATGCCACAAGTATCATTCAGAAAATAGTTTAATAACGTCATACAATCTAGTATTCGGTGTTTCTCTGGAGCTTCCTCTAAGCCTGGTTCTCCATTTTATCATATTTGGTTTTCCATCTATTATTTTGACCTTGCTACTTGACCGGCGAAGTCCCATTTCAACTGGGTCACTTCGTTGGTCTTTGAGTTATTCCTTGTTTTTTTATCTTTCAAGAAAATATACATCATCTCTTTATCCGTTGGTTTTTTATCATATGCACTTAATTTCTTAGCTGTTTGTTCTAATAGAACCCAGGACCATGTTTTCGCACCGGAATGTTGTATATATTCTTGTATTTAATTATGTATATATTGAGGAATTTTTTGGTATCAAGGAGTTAAGATACTTTGTTGAATGATGCTCATCCTAAACGTTTTGAATATGTTTGTTTCTTTTCCTATTTATACATTTCTTTTTCATAAATTAATACATTTTTACATTCTGTATTTGTGTGTTATTTATTTTCATCATAATATTTTCCAGTATCAGAATTTTTTTCACTTGTGCATTAATGTCCACGGCCACTCAAATGTTTGAATATTCCTTCCAAAGGAACCATAAAGCCTAGGGAAAAGTATGTTTGTTCCAAATGTTCCAAACGTGTCTGGGTCTAAGTGAGACCCCAATCTCAATAGAATATATATAGTATGACCTATATTCCTCAGTTCACTGGAATCGGTCCCGTATATACTGATGAGTTATTTTTATCTCATTGGCCCTACCATTTAATTCTAACCTAATCAGTTGTTTTTTATTGGTGAAAATTGCTATAATCGGTTCAGAGGTTCCTAAAGATTGATTTTTTTATAAGAACAAACAAATTTTACTTCTTTATAATATTAATGTACTTACATTGACAAGAGATCAGACAACCAACAAACGAAATGAAACAATAACGTCATTATATGATATAAAAGGAAAAAGGCCAAGTTTCCACAAGCCATACAATCCTATCAAAACTTCTTCCGCTTCCGGATCCTTATAATTTGAAAACTTATATTAATAGGTTCCAAGCTCACAGGAATTTACGGTTACAACTTAACGGTTAGAACCAACTTATATTTAATTCATCTCATTATGTGTCCAATAGTTTTCCTTATAAATATTGTATCACAGTATCTTTTTAAAAGATTCAACGTCAAAATAGAACAAGCTTGAAGTTAGGTCTGTTGCATTATTTACATTTATCTCTAATGAGGGAACAAGACTGCATTAGCATGATACAGATCAATTTAACTCGTTCCGTCAAGAATCGGAATCGAAGGTGGCCATGTCAACGAAGTATTCAGTTATCCACGAAACAAAGAAAAAAGTAACGTCATTCATTGATGCACTAAGACCGTTAGTTATTTCGTAAGTTGTAAACGTTCTTATACGTGGAAAGATATTAATCAAAAAATAGAAATCCTCATGTAATAATTGGTACCAAGTACCAAGCTTAATATCACTAAAACAACATTTGAAAGTTATAGTTTGTTTAATAAGAGCTTAAAAAAATGAAATAACAATATAATGCGGAAAATTTAAAATATAGTTAAATCTCTTCATAATTATTAATTAAGCTGGGCGAATATATTCCTTTTTTATTAATGATATTGTTAATAGTTCATTGTTAATTATGTTTTAACTTAATTTTCTTTATGGTTTCAGTTATTTAAGTCTTGAGTTCGTTTGACTGTTGTGAACATTATCTGATCTTATAATTTTTTTTCTGATACTGACTATTTTAGCTCTTTGCGATTATTTTTATGTATTCTTGGAAAATAACACCACAATCGAAACATAAATCTGCATATTCAAGGAACCAAACGTTTCTAGGTCTATTCTGACCTCGTTTTCAATGGCTTTAAACATGTATTGAAAATAAAAAAAATTAAAGTTTGATATATGACAATTAAGTTGACATAAATTTGTTGTTTCTAGATATACAGGTAGCACAAAAAATTCTAAAGATCATGTATTACAGTGAAACAGCTTTCAATTTGGAAGAACTTGAAAGAGTTGTCTTTAGACTTTAAGTGGCGTTCCTAGGTACGACTTTGATATAAGATTCGCCAAAGATGCGATCAAAAAATTCTTTTATTTTAATGATCACATTAACGTCATAAGGGAGAAACCTAGGAAAAACCTATCCCGATACTGGGTTGTTCAAAAGGAGATGTTCATTACTAATTTCTTCCTTAATTGTCGGTAACCAGATACGATTGAATTCTACAGATCTAGACGCGACATAATCGTCTTCATTCAAAAGAATTAACGCAGACTCTTTTAGTTTTCGTTTTGTGTTATGTTGTTCTTTGTGAAGTATAGTTGAATTGCCAAATTGTATTTTATGGCCTAGGTTCCAACCATGTTCACAAATTTTCGATTTTTCACGTTGTCGTTGCTTTATGTAATTCTTGTGTTCATTAATTCGCACGTTTAGTGGTTTCGATGTTTCTCCAATATAAAATTTATTGCATTCGCAAGGAATGTTGTATATGCAGTTTTTTGAGTTCTGAGTTTTGTTGGTTGGTATTGTTTTCGATATTAGTGATTTCAGTTTATTTCTTGTTTTGAATGCTGTGTCGACATTAAATGTGTTGCCCACTATTTTCAATCTTTCTAAAAAACCCTATATATATATATATATATATATATATATATATATATATATATATATATTTATATATGGTATAGTTGTAACGTTGTCCTGAGTAGTTTCGATGGTTTGTTTTTTGCTCCGAGTATGTGTAAAGTCATTAAAAACGAGGTCAGAATAGATCTGGAAACGTATGGTTTCTTCAATATACAGATTTTTGTTTGGATTCTGGTGTTATTTCCCAAGAACACATACAAATAACACTTTAATATAAGTACTAATAATACAATTTCATACACATAACCTATGCACTCATTTACAAAAATTGCCAAAAATTTTAAAACCGATGATCTGTTATAACTTGGTTCGAATTGCATAGAGAACTTGTAAACAGAAAATGTCAGAATTAGCAAGTACTGAAGAACATATTAACACTGGTATTTGACGAATTGAAACGAAAATTTTATTGAGAACTACCATAATTGCTGTAAATGTATATCGGAACCAATAAGGCTAGTTATCAAATGGTACTATAAAAAGGACTTTTAAACAACAGTACTGTTAAAAAAGTGAGTTTCTCTATTCATTAATGTTACTTATGATTACAGTTTCGTTAGTTTTCAAATTCATGTTCTCACTCATTCTTCTGTATGTTTATTTGATATCAATAACTGCAGTTCCTTCTAATTAGTTCTTCTGTATGTCTTGTTTTCTATAACAATTATAATTTAAATAATAATTAATTATTCTAAAAAATCTCTAAATAATTTTAAATTAGACGGCATAATAGTTCATGTTACGCCCCTGGCATCAGCTTAAGTAAATATATTAGTGACCTTATCACGAATGAAGATCAGAACTACCTTCCTGAGCCTGACGATCTTAAAAATAACGAAGCAACGCATAAACAGCAACTCTCTTTATCTTCAGTGAGCAAATACAGTGGTTACAAGGAAAGCTGCATGTTTTCGATGTAGTAAATTTTTAACAAATGCAAGAAGGGTTATTGAGATGTTACGACGGCGAGTTGAATCTTGATTGTAGATTTCATTCAATTTCCCGACCACAAACATGGTCATTCCACATGAGAACTAGCAGTACTTTTCCCACAACAATGCACGAATTCTTGTCAACAATAGATAGGAAAAAACATATTTTCATTAGAATACCTAATCCAAGGAAAAAGGGCAGCTCTTAAACAGCCAATTGCTAAAATATATAGCGATGAGGAAATTATATGCTGAAGCTAAGTACTGATTTTCTTATGTCGCTTTTTGAAATGCAAATCAAAACATAATTACAATTTAAAGTGAATTTGAGATTAGTTGGGGGTTTGATAATCTTCAAACGTTCCTATTCCCCGTCTAGTGTGTTTATTATTCCCAAATCCCAAAAAGTTTGTAAGCATAGAATATATCTAAAAAGCTATATAAAAGGAACTCAAACCAGTTGTACCATTATCAAGCAAGTAAAACATTTTCAAGTGCTCGAAAGTAAATTTAGCAAAAGTTTTGACAGTAATGTACATTCAAATATTTGAATTTGGCTTTAGAATAAAATATATTCTAGTTTTTGTATTTTGTTGATTGTGCAGAAGAGTTTTCTATTTGGGAAAAATCAATATTTCTTTATTTAAATGGTGTTTTAGACCTCATGTTCAATAAATCACGTGGCATTTGTGTTATTTTTTCATGAACAAATACGTACTTTAATGTCAAAAAGTATCTAAACCATCAAACAATACATAACTTCAAATAAAGTAATAGTCGAAGACAGTATCAAAAAATAGATCTAATCAGACACCAAAAAAGTGAGTCCTCATAAAACAAATTAATATGCATATAAAACGTTTTTGGTAAACTTAGTAATAGAATAGCAGCATTTTAACAAGGGTAATAAACGGCATCAATAACTTTAGGCTTTTTACTTTTTTCATATAACCTCAAAATTTATTTGAAAAAAAAATTCGGTAAATTTGGTAAAATCATTAATTTTATTGACTGAAAATATTTACTTTTTTACCTTATTTTGATTTAATATCAAAAATAACCCTAATTTTCAATAAAAAATCTCACTTCAAACTATATTCTTTTTTAAAAAAGTGGGTGAGGGTTTTTGTATCGTTGCATTTTCTGAGAATATTTACCATAGTAATGTATATATTTTTTACACTATCAGAAAGTAGTGATTTCAACGAACAAAAAGCCCACCGAATTACAAAAAAAAACAGATATTTTGACCCAATTTTCGATTGAACAATAGGGTGCTTTTTCGATATTAAGTCAAAATAAGATGAAAAAATATTAAAATCAAAAAAATTACAGTGTGTTTTGGACATATAAACGTAAGCTGTCACCACATTTCCCGATTTTTTTTGTAACAGATAAAACTAAAAAAACAAAAACTTGTTTCTTTGAATTTTTTGCATAAAAATTTTGGGGTTAGTGAAAAAAATATAAATACAAAAGTTGTAGACCTTTTTATTACCTATAACTTTGTCATTTGACTTTTTTCCATAGGACTTGTCGATTTTTTAGAAATTATTGGCACATGTATGTCGACGACATTATTACAGCTTTTGTAGGAAGGTTAAATAGTTTAGTTCAATACATTAACAACATCCACCGTAAAGATAGAACAAAATTCAAGAATTATTTTTTTAGATTTATCAATAACAAGAGTAAATTGTAGGTATCAATTTGGATTTTTTTATAAACAGTCGTATACTGACATTACAATTCAAAGTACTTTAACACATCCTTTCCAAAAAAAATTGACTGCATAGGCTCATAAGCGTCCCATTATCAGAACCTTTTTTTTGAGTCATTAAAAAAGGATATCCAACATTTTTCAATTTTTTTTTAATTTTCCATTTTTTTTTTTCATTTTTTTCCATAATTTCAAACACATTTATCAATGAAAACGCATAAAATACTGAAAAAATATTTTTATATTGTGTTTTGTTAAAGGAAATGATCATTTATAGTTCAAAAATTCCATTGAAGAACACAAGAAATCGGTTTGATAGATTGAAACGAAACTTTGTGGGGCTTTTGTGGGCATATTGAACTGTAAAAGGCAGAGTTAATATTACTAGTTTTCTTGATATTTCCAATTTAGCGCATGATGATCCCAGAAGCCACTAAAATTCATCTTTTTCTTGATCTTTCAAATTAATGTAAAGAATAATTTTTTTTCAAAAAACCGTAGGTGATTTGTGTGGGATGTTTATTCAAGATTTCAAAACCTTCCTTAATTTTATTGTGCGGTCAGCGGTTGCTGAGATATTGATGGTTAAAGACAAGAAGAGCCTTTTCCATTCAAAGTTCGATATCTCATCGAAGTGGTCGTATTGAACTTTTCAAAGAAGAAAATTAAAGCTGAATGAACAACTTATGCGAACCATACAGTGGTTGAGTTAAAACTAGAAACTACAAGCTTTAAAATGCTTTTTTTAAACTCCAGTACGGCCATTTTCAAGGGAAATACAGCCACTTGAAAAACCTCAAAAAATATAGACTTTTTTCTGATACTTTAATTTTTTGCACTAGTTTATTTTCCAATGGGTTTCACCCTATTTTTTTTCTCACTTTTTATCATTTTCAAAGGCTTCGGCTCTGGTCTATTAGTTGTTTCAGGTCAATGAATTTCTCTACAACTACATTGCAAAAGATCCTTCAAACACACAAAGTTTTTTCTTTACAACGTTTATAAATCATTGATATACTATTTTCTAATATGAATATGCAAATGTCGGGATAAATTTGCTTATGAAGTTACAAAGCAACGCCAAGCTGTACAATTTAAAAAAGTGCACAATTAACAACTGAAAAAGAAAACGCGATAAGTCAACATTTATGAATATTTCAGCAGTACACGAAGATTTACGGGTGGGGTGTGCGCAAAGATAAACCATAATTAGCAGGATGTCATTTACACTTGTTATTTAAAATTAAATTGCTCATTCACAGAAATACATCTCTCTGTTTCCACCCTCGCTTTTCATTAGTGAGATGTGGACGTTTATGAAGCAGTTTAAAAAATACAACACGAAATAGAATAGAGGAGAAGGCATATGAAATAATCGGAAAAATATGAGACTGAGTTAATATTTTTTAAACTGCTTGATATATTATATTATTTATATATGCATATCTATCAGTCTTCCAAGTAATTAAGATCTAGACATATATTGCATCCTTGTTTATTCACCAAGGAAAAACTGTCAAAGAATATTTAGCGACAACTGAAGATTTACAAAAAATAAAAGTTTGTAAGTGGTTCAATAAATCTGGTCTTTATAGCGATGCGGAAAAGATACCTTTAATAAATTAAGAAATTTATATTTAATTTGCATATAGTTCAATTTTTACTGTCTGTGGTCTAAATATTTTCCAAAAAAAATTAAATATGTTAGAACGACCAAAGCTATAAACACCATTAAAGTATAAGGAAGGGAAAACCTAGTAAAAATATTATGAACTATCCTGATATAGAACTTTTAAATTGTATGTTATGATCAAGGCATATCAACAAATTTTTGACGTTATGATTTGTCGTTTATTTTGGTGTTTATTTATTCGAATATTTATATGTCAAGCGGTTTCTCCAATATACAATTTTTTACAATCTCAAGGAATTTTAAGAATGTATTCTTTTTAGTTTTGGGTTACGTTATTTGGTTTAGTTTTTGATATAATTGATTTCAGTGTATTTTTTTAATGCTCTTTTTATAGTAAATCTGTTACGCACTCCTTTGGGCCTTTCTGAAAGACCCTGTATGTATGGTGGTGTTGTTGTCTAAGGATATCAACTTTGTTTGGAGCATCATTTTGTTTTTTCTTCATTAAATTTATTGATACCAAAATAGTTTTTTGCTCCATCATATAAAATTTAATGATTTACTTGGATGGTTAAAGTTAAAAATTCTGTTAGGGTCAGTAGACTTTCTGTAGACTTCTTTATCTAATGAGGATTGTGTTTTTGTTATTAAAAAATAGAATTTCACCCAATTTTAATGTTTGTCGAATTTTGTTGTTTGTCACCCCATTTTGGGACTTCATTAGCTGTACTAATCCAGTATACATGTTTAAAATCGTTGTCAAGCGATTATAAATAAACAAACCGGTTTAGTAATTTAAAATCTATTACAATTTTTTGGTACAATTTGGTAATGGGAGATGCACTGACTTCAAATATTTACTGGATAGCTAGGTAATTATTTTGTACATATTAAGCATATTTTGTTGTCGGCCTTTAAAAGTTGGTGTACGGTTAACTGTTGTGGTTGTTCTTTGATATTGGTTTTCTTTCAACCATTTTCATAATTATGTAACTAGAGTTGTTGAATTGAGTTGAGCAATAGTTCAAATTGTTCAAACAAATATTTGACAGTTGTCATGCAAGGGTTGCCTTTTGATTTACTGGACATGCCCATTGCTTTAAAGTTTATTGCATGTTATATTTCCTTTTTTATGTTGGAAGAATTATTATCCATTTAAAAAAATCGCAGTTTAAATGCCGAAATGCTTAAAAGTATTACTCTTTAGGAAATAATGACCTACAGTAACGTCTATCACGTAGCGATTGTAGAAACTGTAAGCCAAAAGATAGCTCAGCCTATTGGATATTATTTTAACAAGTTCATTGCTCCACTGGTATTGACAGTTTACCAGTATGTTTTGGAAACTGCAATTATGAAATATAAATATACATATATCAGGCTCCCTCCTACCAGAAATAAACAAAAGGGTCAAATTTGCACTGTTAACATTCCGAAAGAAGCCGTTAACACGTCTTGAATGCCTATCCACCTCAAGAAAAAAGTCTGTGATCATTGCCATCTACCAGAACAGACACAGAGTTGTGAAACCTGGATTCGAGTATTCGAAATTGTGCAAAAACTTCAAGGTCTAGAGAGATGTGCTGATCCGAATAAGAAGTAGAGACCAAAAAATGTTAAAGAGGAAACGAAATAACAAGATAATAATAATAAGGTAAAATTGATCACTCCACCATGAAAAAGGACCTATCTACAGAGTTCTGTAGAAGGGTAAGACGACTGTTGAAAACTAAGCTTAACAGTAAAAATCTGTTTCAGGCTATTAACACCTACGCGTGCTCAGTACTCAGTTACTCATTCGAAATAGTTAAATGGTGCAAGACTGACATTGAACAACTACAACGGGAAGTTCGAGTTTTACTAACAAAAGCTCAAAATCACCATTCAAAGAGCTCTGTCGAACGTACAACGTTGCCACGGTATGAAGGAGGAAGATGATTGGCAGATATAGGCAAGATACGTGATTAACAGATTTATAATTTCCAGAAACTCGCAGAATTTTCTGATCTACACACATATGTCAGGTTGATGACTCAACACCTCTGCGACTGACAGAACAACAAGTTCAAGTATACCACCAGACACCTGATCAGAAACTGCTCAAATTGAAAGAGAAGCCGCTTCCTGGAAGACATATCAGTGACGTCAACCAAGATTATGTCGACAGTTCAGCGCCGAACTACTGGTTGATCTCTGGTAATATGTTTCCTGAAACGGAAGGCTTTATATCGGCAATCAAAGATCAAGTAATTCCAACTAAGAACTATCTAAAGTACATCGTTAAAGACCCTTCTATCAACAACGACCGATGCAGATATGGTTGCCAAACATCTACTTCTATCCAGCATATCACAGGAGGTTGCCAAGCCTTCACTGCAACTGAATACAAAGAACGACACGATGCTGTGGCAAAAATACTGCACCAGAAACTATCGGTTAATTCTATCACAGTCGGTAAGAACACCCTACTATATATACAAACCTGAATCCATTTTAGAAAATAACAACTACAAGCTATACTACGACCGGACGATATTGACCGATTGGACTGTTGCTCACAATAGACCAGGTATCGTTTTGGTAGATAAAGTCTCTAGAAAAACAACCTTAATTGACATAGCAATCCCTAACAACAATAATATAAATATTAAGCAGGCTGAAAAAATAGCCAAATATGGGGATTTAGAATTTCAAATACAGATACAATGGGACAGGTACAACACTCTAACGGTACCAATTGTTATGTCAACAACAGGAGTAGTCCCAAAACATCTATTAAACTATTTGAAATACCTTCTGTTTGGACGAACATCTTTAGCCGTCTTTAGCCCGGACGGTTAGAAAATTCATAGGGAACTGCAACCACGACGCCAACCTCTGGCCTGATTACCTGGCAAGGGCTCCCACAGAGCTAAACCCTTTTGATATGTAGTATATCACTATGTGTGCCTTTAGGGGAAAATTCACTACACCCCTGAGGGAGTGTGATGTCATACATTCTATGTTTAAGTCGGATAATAAGGTAATATGTGGACAGGAAAAAATACTCAGGTATTTCATAGGAGTAAAAAGACGTTTATCAGACTCCATGTATAGAGTACAGCAGGCGTTATTACACCAATAATTTTATTAATTTTATGGTACCTACTAAGAAAGTAAATAATTCACCACTAAGTTATTGTAGAATCATTTCTTGAAACAAATTCACTACTTACGTAAGAAATAACCAAAACCGTAAAAAATACTAAATCACAGGGTCTTCATTCAACCTGTCATTCGAATTTAAAAAGTCGAATGCAGTTTTTCTTCCCGAATAAATGGGTTACGAGTTATGGTGCGAAATTGGTGGAGATCACAGGTCGCATGTGGCACTATTGTCAGTGGTTAGTTTCATTGTGTATATCTGATTGTGTTAAATGTTTTATGAATATACTATTGTTCGGCTCATATATTCCAGCTTTGTACGTCTATTATTAAGAGTTTATAACTGCACTGGTCCGTGTGCATTGGAATTTTCCCCCGCATTTAATTAATCTCGCGTACAGTGAAAAAGCATTCAACAGAAATGCAGGGACTCTTGTATCGAATTTCGGGTTTTCCAGGTCGTGAACCCTCACATTGAAATCTGCATTTATTGAACTGATGTAATATATTCTTAGATTTAGCTTATTCTTAGTTAAGAATGTGATATAGGTCCAAAAAATTCTATACATTAATTACATTATAGAATTTAGTATTAATAATAAAATACATTTTATGTACACTTATTTTATATACCACGAACACATAGCATATCTCACAAATAATGACATATCATACAAACAAATATATATTTACAGTTGATTTCTTTTGTCAGCATTTTACTCCTTAGAGGACAGCGACGTAGATCTTACATAAGTAGTTTACATTGTTTGTCATTTATTGCTAATTTATCATTTCTTGAATTTGTAACATTTCATATATTTGGCGTTTGTTGTTATTATGTGCTTATCACTTTTGTATTTTTAAAACCAAAAGAGTGTTTTTCAGTTTCTCATTATTTGCTAAAGCTGTTTTTGTTTCGTGTTTATGTGCGTTAAGCCTATTTTTAAAATACTGGAAAGTTTGTCTGACATACGCACCATTAGAATCCTTGCAATGTATTTCATAAATGATATATATTTTTTACTGTTTCTGATTTTAATTTACTAAAATATTCTGACTACCAATTATGACATGTATGACATCACAAATAATGACATATCCTACAAACAAATATATATTTACAGTTGGTTTCTTTTGTCAGCATTTTACTCCTTAGAGGACAGCGACGTAGATCTTACATAAGTAGTTTACATTTTTTGTCATTTATTGCTAATTTATCATTTCTTGAATTTGAAACATTTCATATATTTGGCGTTTGTTGTTATTACGTGCTTATCACTTTTGTATTTTCAAAACAAAAAGGGTGTTTTTCAGTTTCTCATTATTTGCTAAAGCTGTTTTTGTTTCGTGTTGATGTGCGTTAAGCCTATTTTTAAAATACTGGAAAGTTTGTCCAACATACACACCATTAGAATCCTTGCAATGTATTTCATAAATGATATATATTTTTTTACTGTTTCTGATTTTAACTTACTAAAATATTCTGACTACCAATTATCGCATGTGTGGCATAGAGTAATATCGTGCTTGCTTAAAAGTCGAGTTGATAGGCCCTTTCTTGTTGTTTGTGATTTTTGGGTCACGTGTTTCGTTTGTGTTTTAGCGGCTTTAGTAGGTATTTGTTTCGCCTTTCCTTAAAGGTTTTGCAAACCATTTTACTTCGATATCCATTAGGATTGAACGCGTTTTTCGTTTTATTAATTGCAAGTTCACTGAAATGTCCCCCAATGGTGTTATAATTCTATCACAGGCTCCTATTTTTACTGCGTTTTTTTGGAATATTTACAGTATGTTTACTATTTTGCCAGCAACGTTTCAGGTACCACTGTAACACCAAAAGACGTAATAAAAGCCGGAATTGGGTTTAAAATATTTTGAAATATAATAGTAATAATTTTATGTTGTGACCCAATCGATTAGCCAGCCAATTCTCCTGATTTGACTTTATTTTTTTCTTAATCTCCCAAGTCAAACGAAGAATTAGTGTTGAAACTTTGAAATTGAATGAAACAAAGCATATTTTTTTTATATAGGTATAACGTCGTTATATTGCACTTACTTTACTGAACAGATGTTTTCTACTCCATTACCATAATAAATTATCTCTTATCTTCCTTACCAAAGTTATATTTTAGAAGTACCTTAGAATTTTTGAGCCCCAAGGAATATATTTTCTTTTCCATATCTTTGTGGGTCATTTTCATGTAGATTTAAAAATGGTACCCTTTGAGTAGCTATAGTACACAATGCGCAGTTCTCACTTGGTTCTATATCTATAGCAGTGTGTTATTTTAAAATATGTCGGAACCTTTTCTTTTCTAATATTTGCTATTTTACGATGAAATCAGATCAATACAAGTGGAAGACCTTAAAAAATTGTTTGTACCTGCCTTAATAAAGTTTCAGTATTGCTTTTGATCTAGTAACATTGCAGTTTTATGTCTTTTAGACTTACCAAGACGTTTCTCAGCCTTCTTCTCTTATACATTTTTGCATTTCGGCCAAGATGCTTCTCATAATGGCCTTGTTGTACTAAAAAATTTCTTCTTTTTGCAGCTCCCTTGTACATTGTTGGAAATTATATAACCATTTAACATATGACATTCCTTAAAGAACGCAACTCGTAAAATGCGTTTATAGCGAAGTGTAAATTTAGAATATTACATCAATCGTTATTAATATTAATCAGGGAGCGCAAAATTTTAACATAAACAATAAAGTTGAGGCACGTATTTGTTATCTGTCAACCATCATTGTGCACTCCAAGAATGTACAAGTATGTTGTTGCTGGACTTTTAAACTTTTATAAGATAAATTCAGGATAATAAATATGAACTATTGAATAACATCCTTTGGTTATTTTTCATTTGGCTTTGCTTTTCTTAAAAGTTTAAAATTGGCTGCTTAATAGGCGTTAGTGCTTATTTGAATATAGTGATAGATATTGCCACTGCTTTTTGGTTAAAGTCTTTATTAATTCTAGTATCGCCTGTTGGAGTAACTTGACCATTTGTACTTGCAAAATAACCAAATGCCGCTTCTCTTTTAGAGAGTTAATTTGAATTTGTTTGTAAGCTTATTCTTAAATCTTACTTTGATAATATGTTTTGAATATTTTCTGGTACCTACAGTGCATTAAAAAATAAATCTTTCTAATCAATTCCTTAATGTATTTTTTCCGACATAACACATATATGAGTTTGTGTTTCATTAGCAATATCGGTAATAAAAAATAAGGAAATATAAAATACCTTTCAAAACAAAGCGAACTAAAAATAATATTGCTTTTAAATATCACGTTATCGAGATAAATGTTATGCATCTTTACTTGTTTTAATAGGTTAATCAGATAATTTTTTGTGTATCTACATGTTAAAGTTCTATGCATATGATTCTTTTGTTGTAGAGATATATATCATGGCTCAGATCAGAAAATATATTTTTATTGTTTATTAACCCCAGTCGGGTCTTCATTTCGTCCTCTGTGCTTTTTGAGTTCCATGTATTTATTCGACTATGCAATAAAGGGTATGTTTGGTACAACTTTAATGATATTATTGTATCCACTATATAATTGAAATCTAACATTGCTAACAATGTGTAAATCAACTATAACTTGTGTTTGCCAAAAAAATAAGACATTGCATTGTCTGCAAAAAGTTTAGCATAAATAGAAATAATATATTAAATTATTTTTAAGTAAATAAAAACATTGTTGTCCATTTAACTATTACTCTTCTTTAATTTTTTATTATTTTATTCCTCTGACACTGTACATCAATCGAGCAGCTCAATGGACACCTTAATATTCAGGTCACATATTTTTTAGTGACCGGTCTGTAATTGGTTATAATAGGCCAGAATCTGTTCTATACTTTATCACCTAATAAAAATATTTATTAATTTTATACAGCCGGCTAAAAGAATTTCTAAATTTGTTTGAGTTATATTTTTTTAGAATTTGTCTAAGACTATTTGTACGCCTCTAATATGATAGGCTGAAAGAAATGTTTTTCAGTAAAATTTTAACTGCTCTGGTATATTCGCGGCGTCAAGGATGTCCAGAATTAGTCATAAATTTACGTGATGTGAAAATTACTTTGCGTGTGGCGCTCATTGAATTGTGTTGTGAATTTGAAATTATTTTCCGGTGGTACAATTCAGAATACTGACCTACGTCAATGAACCTGCCAAAATATATCGCATTCAATACGATTTAATGTAAGAATAATGGAAGTTCTCGATAAAATCTTGCTCAATGTACGGAACTGTCTTTCTCAATCATTTCTTCGTGTTTAGAATGTTTTTGGAGATCACATTATGTTATTATATAAAGGTATTTTTTACATCAACCGAGTTTGGGAGTTTGTATATACCAGTATATACTAGTAAGAATATGGTACCTCAGCAAGTCTTGTGGCCTTTTTCGTTAACATCTCTTTCTACCAGTTTTAACATTTATTTTGTCTAGTGTTCAGCCATAAATCACTTTACAGTCAAAGTTTCTGAATTATGCTAGAATTTTATCTTCAGAATTAAATAATATCGTTCAGTGATCCCATTAACGTCATTAAGGAATACCTAGGAAAAACCTTATGAACTTTCCCGATACTGGGTTGTTCAAAGGAGGTTACCATTAATAATTTCTTCCTTAATCGTCGGTAACCAGATACGCTTAAATTCTACAGAAGTAGAGGCGATACAATCGTCTTCATTCAAAAGAATTAAGGCAGACTCTTTTATTTTTCGTTTTGTGATATATTGTTCTTTGTGAAGTATAGTTGAATTGTCAAATTGTATTTTATGGCCTAGATCCTAAGCATGTTCACAAATTTTCGATTTTTCAAATTGTCCTTTCTTTATGTAATTCTTGTGTTCATTTATTCGTACGTTTAATGGTCTCGATGTTTCTCCAATATAATATTTATTTTATTCGCAAGGAATCTTGTTATGCAGTTTTTGGAGTTCTGGGTTTTGTTGGTTGGTTTTGTTTTCGATATTAGATATTTCAGTGTATTTCTTGTTTGGAATGTTTTAACATTTAAACTGTATATATAGTATAGTAGTAACTATAATGTAGTTGTCCTGAGTAGTAGTAGTGTTAATAAGAGAAGTTCTGGGTTAATTCTGAAGGTTTGTTTTGTGTTCAAGTCTATTCAACTCTTTGTTGATAAATTTTATGGGGTAATTGTTTCCAGTGACAACATTTTTTATAATTAGTTTTTCTTTGTTGAATTTATTATCATCAGAACAGTTGGTCTTTGCTCTATCATATAAGGACTTACTGACACCTTTCTTTACTGTATTCAGATGATTTGAATTGAAATTTAGGTATCTGTTTGTAGTATGAGTTGGTTTTCTATAAACTTCTGTTTCGAAAGAAGATTCTGTTTTTGTTATTAATATGTCTAGGAAAGATAGTTTGTTATTTTCTTCAATTTCTAAGGTGAATTTGATAGTTGGCTCTTTGTTATTTATGTTATTTAATAATTTATCTTTTTCTTCAAGATTGTGTTCCCAAATTACGAAAATGTCATCAACATAACGCCACCAAACTAAAGGGTTATTTTTTTTGATAAAATTACTTGTTGTTCAAAGTTTTCCATAAATATGTTAGTTAATGCTGGTGAAAATTTTTATAGAATTGTCATATTTTAAATTTGTGATTGCACATAATTCATTATTAGTAAGGATATTTTTAATATTTACAGGTTTTTCGAGTTCAATTTTTGCTCTTATTCTATATTCTTGAGCAATACTAGAATTTAGTTTATTTGCCGTTTGTTCTATAGCACTTATTATATCAAATTTAGGAATTGTTTTTGGAGTAACTGCAAAGTTAAGTCCTTTTTGTAATACTAAAGTTCCAGTAGCATTTAGCTGTTTATGTGAAAGATTTATGAGAATTTTTGTTACAGTATAGTTTTTTTCATGTGTGTTATTTTTTGTTATATTTCTATTTAAAAGAAGTTGTTTAAATTTATGTAAATGTCTTTGTTTTGTGAAAGGAATTCTTTATTGTAGCTATTAAGAGTTCTGTTTTTAATTCTATTAAACTTATTCTCTGATATTCGACAAGAAAGGAAGCATATTCCAATTAAAATTTTCACAATAGCAATATCTACAAATGTTGGTAATCTTTTTTATAAAGAGATATATAGCTTACCGGCATTATATAGAGTAAAAATTTAAAAGTCATAAATTGCGTAAGAAATCTCCTTCTACATACGATCACTAAGACGTGATTCCACAAGGAGTGTATCAACCTCAATACAAACTAACATATACATGAGCGTTTAATGGTGCGACAAATTTCATACAGCAGCGTATTATACGTTAGGATAAATATCCTCAGACATGGCCCCTGAGATACGGCCAGAGCCAACTTAGTGAAGCGGTTCAAGAAGAATAGAACTCAGATAAATTTATAAAAGCTGATTTATGACGGCCTGTATCGTCTGCACTGTAAATCGCAAATAAAATTTATTTTACAAATATATTCCTCGACATGAGCGGATTTGTGTTATTTTTCGTCGTTTTACCCGATCCTGTTTTATAAAGGAAATGGTTCGGATCTGATTCGAGGACTGTTTACATTCGTTCTATTTAGCCAGAAATGAAATTTATTTTGTTTTAATTCGGTTTCAGCGAAATAATATAACTTGACGTCTCATATTGGAATATTTATTGCAAAATACAATTTCATAAAAGATTACAAATAATTTAGTTAATAGTAGTGCAATATAATCCATATAACTTTGAATAAAGTAGAGTGTCATAGCTAAACTGACAGAACTAGTGGTGGTCCAGTGGTCGAAATTCGAACCTATTTCATCAAATTGTGAACATTATTGAGGTTCATTTGTCAATAGTATATGTTTATCAAAAAATAAAGTGGAAAAGACATCGTTCATGTTATATTGACAAATTTATTGAAATAAAAAATATATATGTGAATTTAATCAAATATTAGTTATTTCAAATAATTTTGAAAAATTCGTGACCCAACAGTTTTTGCTGGGTTTGCACTGTGTAACCTAAAAGTTTTCGTCATTTGCAGTTTCAATCGAGTTTATAAAATAAAAATATATATGCCCAACAACCTTATAAAAACTATAATCTTTAATATATTTTCTTTTGTCAATTTGTTACACCATTCCTTCAGAAGATTGTGAAAATAATATAGTATTAAAATAATTAAATTCACAACAAAAACTTACAGAATGATTAAAGCGAAAGTTACTACTACTTGTCCGAAAAATCAGTCCTAATTTACTACTACTATTAATAACGCTTGATGCTGAACTATCAAAGATGGTCTTCACATGATTTAACAGCAATTAACGCTTCTTCCATATATAATTACCCAATAGTTTGACCGTTTTCGAAGGAAAAATATGTTTCTTTGTAAAATAGACGTATGTACCTAAACTAAACTTCAAGAAAATTCACAAACGACATGACAATATACAATATTTGGACAGTTTGAAGCCCTCACCCACCATTTCAACTTTTTTCTATTGTATACGGTAATTCTGATTGGTCAATTGTTCCTCGTTGGGATTCGGCTGCCTTGGCATCGTTTTCACATATGGAGTTGTTATCGGGATTGATAGGCCACAAATTTGAACCCAACGATAATTAACTAGTAGGCTCGGTGTTGTCAGTTATGTTTAAAGAAGTAAATATTTTTTTTTGGTCCGTCGTCAAGTGTGATGACTGAGATAAAAGAGCGCCGGCATGAGAATTGCTGGAATCCGAACCTCCAACACACATGTCAATACTGTCAATTGTAAGGCATAGTGTCAGCCTTAGAGCATGAACCATCTGGAGATAACCTACAATGCGCAAAATCGTGGCAAGGCAAGAAAGAAAGAGTAATAGAGACAGTAACAGGCTATTTCACTTGGTGGGTGGAAGCAGCCAATAAACAACATGCTGATCGTATTTCGTTGGAAGCAGCTCCCAACCGAGTGAAATAGCATCTTGCCCCCCCTCTCTCTCTCCCTCTCTTTATTCTTACCACGACATTTGTAAACTGCAGGCTATCTCCAGAACGTACAAGCTCTAATGTGTCAGTTGTTGGTCCTAGAACAGAAAACGCATGTAAGTCAAAATGCCGGTCGACATCAATTTAATTCAATTCAATTCAATAGCTTTATTGCTGTATGATGAGTGCGTCCATTATACATTAAATATCTATTGCATTCCAAATAGGTCACGTACAGTACAAAAGACAAACAAATAAAATAAAAATATAAATATATTAAGATAAAATACATAGGTTGTGAACAAAAAAATTCAGCAATATTGTAATAATTTTTTGCCTAGAGAAATATGTATTTATAAAGGTGAGAAAATTTTTGGCTTCCTTGGTATCACTTGGTAAGAGATTGTATATTTTGCAACCACTGAAGATAACACTTTATTTGGTATAAAGATGTTGAATGCTGATCGGGCACAAGAAGATCCCTAAACCTAGTAGAATAAAGATGAGTCTTCTGATTTTCAAGAAATATGGGTTTGTGCTTATAAACAAAACAGGCGACCTCATAAATGTAAATACCCACAAGAGTAAGAACTTTTGTCTAAAAGCTTCGTTACATGTTTCACGAAATGATAGACCGCAGATAGTTCTAATTACTTGTTTTTGCAACAAAAAAACTCTATTTATTTGGGAACATTGACCCCATAGCAAAATCCCGTAACGCAAATGGGAATGAAAATTGGCATAATACACCGAAAGTAGAACAGCCCTATTGCAGTGATTTTTCAACTGCCTAATGCCATAACAGTTTAGCCTTAACTTTTCACAAAGTTTGTCAATGTGTGCTGACCACGTCAGATTTTCGTCAATAACGACAACCAGTAATTTAACTTCCGAGGTTAGCTTAACATCGGCCATATCAATTATATTTTTCTTTTTCTTAAAATCTACACCTATAGTTTTATCTGTGTTTAAGAGTAAGGCATTCTTATGCGACCACTTAATTACATCTCTATAAATCTACTCTGCAGTATTTTGAGCTGACTGATATTCATTTTTAACAATTAAGAAATTGGTATCATCTGCGTAACAAGTTACATTAGTAACTTATATGTTTCTTTGGGGAATAACACCACAATAGAAATAAAACTACGTATATTGCAGGAATACCAAACGTTTCAAAGTCTATTCTGACTTCGTTGTCAATGGCTTTATATTTATTGATGTGATTGCAAAATGAAAATTTGATTTTTGATTTTTTTTTTATATATACGTAGTTTTATTTCTATTGTGGTGTTATTCCCCAAAGAAACATATAAGTTATCAAGAATATGCCACAAACAACGTTTAGAAGACAAGTTACATTAGTATCCAAATTCATAAGAATGTAAGCGGGCAGGTCATTGGCAAAGATAACATACAAAAATGGTCCATGAATCAACTAAAGCTATTCATTGTTGGTCATACGACATAAAAATACACAGAATACAGACTGGTAGTCTTAATTTGACAATCACTATACGAGATGAACATTAATTAATTGAAGACTATTTCTAGGAGTTAGGTAAACAAAGTCATAACCCTCTGTGGATTCGGAGTGGCATATATTGGAACATTCAAACCCCATCATACTAGTTTTCGTGATAATTTCCAGTTGTAGGCTCAGAGAAATTGGTGATTTATGTGCAATAAACTACGACAAGCTTCCCAAAATTTGAAACAAAATAATAAGTTAAAACATTCATTACAGTGTTCCTTAATACTTCTTAATGACGGATCCTAACCACACGTGCTTTTGTTAACATTGAATTACCTTATGCATAATTTAAATGTTCTTAACATTCCTTAGAAAAATGAAACCAAACGATATCTCAAATCTCCTTTCGAATACTTTCCTCTAGAATGTAGCATGGATATTTTCGCAAGAAATTTATCTCCGAGACATCAATATTGATATTTCCTCAATTTGGATTCGACAGCGTCATAAAATCGTTTTCGTATTCAAATCGCGAAGTGGGTCGTAGAGGAAAAATCTCCGTCTTCTTCCCATGACAACTTTAACAAAATAAAGTTTATCAAAATGAATAGTTACCGCATGAGTAGCTTTGTAGGCGGATGTTCGATAATTTATCGACAGTTCCTTGTTTATTTTCTTACAAATATTAACAAAATGCAAAATATAGCAGAAACAAATTAGGTATACCTAATCTTCATATAAGCTCAATTAAATCAGTTGCATCATTGTTAATTACAGTATCAATTTTTGAAGTTTTGTAGTTAAAACAATATTTGAGAGAGCTCTTCCCTGCTCTGGAAGTCTGAGGCTTGCTTTGTACCCCCTTCCTACAAGGTATAGACTTTCTCTCACGCTAATAATTATGAAAAATATAATAGTTTAGAATCAACGTTATTGTAATTTATTATAATAATTCCATGATCAAAAACGACGTTTAAAATATATTTTTGTTTATATTACCAACAAATTTTTACCTTCATTTGTTGCACCAGGGTTTATGAATAATTCGCATTGGCAGAGGCGTATTTACGGGATAGCAGGGGAAGGGGAAATTGCTTCCCAAAAGTTCATGATTGTATTTTTTGTTTCTAATGGCATATGTTTTTTTGTGTGCTCAGAATGTTTATTTATTTTGATAGCTGAATTTTTCGCTTCTAAGTTAGAAATCAGTTATAGACGATTTTTTTTGACATCAAGGTACTTTACTGTGCATTTTTAAGGTTTGCAAACCTGCTCCACATATAGTAAAATCTGCGGTCAGTTGTCAACTTTGAGTAAATAGTTTGTTATCTAAGCCTCGTTAGACAAACGAAAATAAATTAATTAATATAAACTCAACGCAAATTAATAAAAAATCATTTATATTATTGAGAGAGCTAAAACAGAATGCCTGTTCATTCAGGATTGGCTTATATTCTAATACCATGCCACCTCACACTTTCGCCTTGCTTGACTCGACTGAAGGACTCTGATTGGCCAGTTAAAATGGTCCTCAGCTTTATTCAGTAGAAGCTGTTAGATTAGATAAAGAGAGCAGAGAGGACGAACAGGTTTATTTATAGATAAACATGCTGTTACATCCTGTAACTTTATTGAGGAGAAATGCAAGTAATTACTGGAAATTAGGACAATTGTGGTTGGAATATACTTTAGCCTAATTTTTTCCTTCTCGCGCTTGTGATACATCAGATGTTCATTGTGACTAGATAATAGTGTCAAGATCTCTATTAATTCATGAACAATGGTTCCATAATCTATTAACTAGGTTTGTTCATTTTCTAGTTGTGTTCATTACTGCTATTCATAGTGCCGTAAAAGATTGCTCTAATAGTTTGGTCATTTTGTACTATACTTAATCTGCTTTCAGTTTAGTTTCTGATTAATGCGATCCCTGTTGCCGAATGGGAGCTAATATTACGTCCAATAAATTTACTTTCACTGTACATTATCATCATATTATCAGTCCTCTAAAACGTCGGTAACCATAATTGCTAGCAAAAGCAACTTTCCTTATGAAAACCTGTACCGTTTAAACCGTTTCAACACTTTACAAATAAAAAAAAATTCAGTGGGACGTACTTCTGAAAATCAAATATTGTGAAGCTTGGGCCTTTTGAGTTTGTCGACTCCATGTATTCGCTTACCATCTAAATTTATGATTTGGGTGTTGATAGTAATTGTTCTTCAGTTTTCTGAAGGTGAAATGCTGCAAACATGCTGACCACGGATCTCTGTTGAGCATGCATAAAACATAAGATGTCTTCGTTGCTCGAGCTCCTACTATCGCTGTTCCTCAGTATCGTGCTTCAGGAATTTTCAGAATACTGAAAGATGACACATCTGCTTTGACTAAGGATTGCATTCAGCGTAATAATAAAATATTTGCTTTTACCTGTCCATGAATTTGACCTCAAGCAAATCACATATGTGGACTGGACTTCTGAAGGCTGTAGCTTCAGAGCAGTAGTTTTTCAGACCTAGGTCTCATTAAGCACCATCATTTGGCAAAGTTCCGAAACGATTTGACCGGGACCAGTTTTCTATACGGATAGTTGGGGGTTCTGTTAGAAAGGTTGATCTATATGCAGTTGATTTTATAACTGATGATGATGCTTCTTTCATTCTTTGTTTAACAGCTCCATGAGCATGAAGATCTCCTACGTGTCTTCGATAGGATGTTATATTTCTCTTTATTTTTTGTAATGTCAACGCTCCTCCAGGTACCCAAAGTACTTGAATTTCCATGGTTTCACTATAGTTGTTTTACATGTTGTTGTTTTTTTGTTTATTATATGTATGCCTTTCTTTTCCGTAGATGTAATAGTATTTGTTAATTGATTTGTCAATTTGTTTTTATTACAGTTGCCCTCATTGCAAAATGTTACATCTTGTTCATTGTTCTATAGATTTAGATTTAGATTTTTTTATTTGACTACGGTACATATTAAACAATGTTTGTAGGAAGTCTAAAATACAGTCTTAGTGAAAAAAAATTAACAATTAAAATAATACAAATATGAAATAAATAAGAACAGATATACACAATTAAAAATTAGACACTAAAATTCGGGGAGCACATTTTGTGGTTCATGTAATCACAAACTGAGTAAAAACGAAACTTTAGTAGGTAGTTTTTCAAAGTCTTTCTAAATTTATTTAAGCTCAAAATTTTTAATTCTTCTGACAAGATATTGTAAGCATTGTAGTTTTGCGAGTTTTTCATTGTCTTATTTAATCGAAAACGGGTTGTTCGAACATTTCTTGCTTTTCTTGTACGATATTGATGTACATCAGACTGTTTAGTCAAAACATTAATGTTCTTGTGTATCTCTAGGAGCACGTGAAACAAATAAAGGGAAGGCAATGGCAAGAAGCGGAATCTCTGAAATAAAGGTTGACACGACTCACGAACTCCAGCTTTAGCCAGTATTCTCACTGCTCTTTTTTATAACTTGAATATATTTAATTAAGCAGTTCAACAGGGTGGGGTAAAACCAAATAAGCAGTTTTGAAGGGTTATAAAAAACAATAGACCAGGGTATATAAGAAACAAATGCTTTTATTTTTGGAATCAGTAGGACTTACCATTTTATACTAAAAATTTGAAAAAAAGTCTTTAAGATAGTGGTTGTTATCCCCAAAGAAAGAAGTCTCACATGCTTAACTCGGGCAACCGCGCAATCCATAACCATGTCACCTCTCAATGACACAAGACGCCCAGGAAATGTAACGATTTTAGAGAAATTCGGGCTGTTGTTAGAACCAAAAGTCCCCTGAACACTCTTCTTCAACAATCATCTAATTGAGGCTGCAGAACTCAATTGCTGCTCTCACAAACTCCAAATATTCTGGTGTTCTGATGGATCTTCGCAATCAAAGATTGGTGATTTTCAATAAACCGCTCGCCCGGTCAATACCAAATTACATGGTTCCGCCGTACCCTGTAGTTGTTACAGTTACTTCTTTTTTTTTCTCTTATCGCTAAAATTTATCAAAATATATTAAAATGATATGGAAATATTTGATTATTTAATTTGGTCAGTTTTACCATTTAAATTTATATATATGAGAAACAGTGAAAAGTACGACTCTACAGTTATAAATTATCTTGTAAGAATTGTAGTTTAATTATAAAATTTAGTTTCTGATTGGTATTCTACAAACATTCTAAATTTTGTTCAATTATTGCAGACCTTAGAAGTGGCAAAGCCTCAGACGTCCAGTTACAGGAAGTGTGGCCAACCTAGCCAGGGAATTCCACTAACTCGGATCAACTAAATTCGCAACAGAAATACGTACTACACCAAAATTGGACTATATCTTGTGAACACTGTGTATACTCTTAGCTGATAATGTAAAATACTATTTATAATCCAAAGTAAATATTGTAATAGTGATAAAATATTTTTCGAATATTATTTTATTTTTCATTTAAGATGTATAAAGTTGGCAATGATAAAAAATATACGTAACTTGTTTCACGTGCCATACTTCTAAAAAAGTAACGATATACGTAAACATTTATCCTAATAGGTGTAAGTCTCTAAATTATATTATATATATAAAGTTGTGGTACTTTTCAATAAGTGACTGATTTCTTTCTTTTGTAAACTTTTAAAATAATGTATATATAAATAATATTTTCCAATTTATTATTGAACAAAATATTGTAAATATTTATCTATTAGCAAACAGTGCTCTTGTTTAAAAAGCTGTAAAATTTTATTTGAAGTGAAATTGACTTTGTGCAATATTTAAACATTACTTTGTTTTAATATTTAATAGTGTAACGGTGGCAGTTCTTAAACTCAGCATTTAAGCAATGGAAAAAGATCTCTATTTTTGTTTTTTTATATATATATAAAATTATATAGTATAGGGAATAGTGTAACAGCGTTTGTTCACAGTTATTGCAAATAGTATGTCTCTTTGTTGGTAAATAGCTGAAGGATGAAAAAGACCGTAAATATAACAGTAATAAAACTCGTTTGATCTATCAGAATGTTCTTGGACATGATAACTTCGTTTTTCGTAGCCAAACTCATAGATGATTGTGATTTCTAGGTTTTGACGTTTGGCAGAATTGTTTTAATTATATATTCTTAACAAATCAACAAAATAATTTCGCCCGCACTTGTAAAGTGAAACTTCAAACATGAATGAAACTAAATGTACAACTGCGATTTATGTGTTCAAAGTACACTTCAAAACATAGATATCTAAAGAAAAAAATTCTTGAAAGGGACGTTGTCTAAATCCGGAAAAATCACAATCATTTATATTTATTAAACTAAATAAAATAGATGCTACAGATATCATAAAAAGTATATTAAAAATATAAATATCAAATATTATTCTTACTAATTTTTTTTTAGTGTCCTAATCAAATTTTCTTTGCCCCCGTGTAATCGTGGTACTTCATAGGAACAAACCTTTTTGTAATGTATAGCCAAGGTTTGAACAAATATATCATTATATTTCAGTCCCATGTTTTAAACTTTTTCACTAATAGATAAGTATTTGTTCATAAATCGCTTGATGTATATTCCCTTTAAAAATGATTTGCATTTTCAAAATTTTAATGTTTTCATTAACTTGAACCATATATGTGCAATATTTGTTCACCTGTTATTAATGTTGTTTGGGGTGGCAAAAAAACTAGTTGAAATAGATATAGGATGAGTGTTATCTAGTCAACAATTAATTAAAAATAATATTGGACGAAACTGTATTCAAATAGTTTCTATTCAATGTGCAACAGCTTTCTTTTGAAAATTATTAATTCCAAAAAGTAATAGAACTGAAATCTATAATTGTTTTAAAAGCTTCATCTTTGTGGGAAATGATAGTTTCGAGATTGCTAATGAAAGCTTTTTGAAGTTCATGATTTCTAGTTTGCGAAAATTGTTTGGCTGGCTTGGACAAATGCTTCGCAGAAGTCAATTTGAAAATTTACAATGTTCAGGCTACATTAAACCTTCAGATAATTTAGAAACAGAATATAAGCTACAGATTTACTAAAATCGGTAAAAACGAATTCTTTAACTTGTCTCAATTTAATGCACAGGGAGAAAAAAATTCTTTAAAAATTGACGTAGGTTACTGTAGGGAAAATATAAATGTTTTAATAATTGTCGGTAAACTTATTATGCAGTCAATGATTGCTAGGCTGTCACGGATCAGAAACAGAATCATTATTATCGACATAAAAAGATCACAAAGACCAAATTGAGGCTATGCAACTGTTTAAATTTAAAAAAAAAGTGAACAGTCCACCAATAATTGGAAGCATAAATTAGCAAAATAACGCTCACTAAAATTCTTAGTCAAAAGTTTCAGAAATCACAAACTCGAAGTTTTAAAATGATTTGTTCATAATTTTCAAAACTTACCCAAAAATCATAAAAAGCTATAATTGCCTTTAATTTCTGATTCAGTATACTTTAAATACCTAAATACCTAGCGATATTATGTCTGTTATTAAACTGAATTAACACTGTAATGCTTCTTAATTTATTTTTTAACTGGAAATTCTGATTTCTGACGTAGTAATTCTTAAATTTATATAAGTGGGCTATTTAGCTTTTTACTTGTGCTTAGATTTTAAACATAAGCTTTCTTTTTGTAATTACGTCGAACATGAAACAATAAAAGTCACAGAACAAAATCTGTGTTTTCTAGCATAAATAATAATACTGAATTGTTGTGGCTGAAACTTAATGAGAAACACAAAAACCAAAATTTTCTTCGAGATTTACATTTTATTTAGAAGGATGTTTCGCCATATGCGTTTAGCAAGTTTCACAAAATAGTAAAAGACTAACTACACCTTTATATACATAAATTGTACTTTACCTAAATAATTACACAAAGCCATTAAAAAAACCTAAGAATGGAGATGGATATTTTAAAGCCTACCTGAATATTTGTATTCTAGGGATAAAATTTTACATTATCATTAAAGTTATGATTATCTTCTACTAAATGACGCGTAATTAGATTTATTATGCTGTGCGGAATAACTTCTTTTGTGCTCTCTAATACAGATATTAAATTTTTGCTAAATGTTCTACAGAGCTTATGGCACCATGGACTTACAATTATTTTCTACTCTTGATTTGTTCTTCTTAATATTTTTGGATAAATAATTTGAAGTTTGATAATTAATATTTATAACCAGTTGTTCTAACAATAATTTAATTTTAATACTTTTGTCACCCAGGTAAGTCAAAGCTTTGAAAAACTATAAGGTTTTTTGGTCAATTGGATAAATTAAATTTGGAGCCTTTTGGAACATTTAGTATGAATGTTTATTGTTTAATCACGTAATTCTCAAGTCTAAATCAGTAATTTCATTATTTGTTACTATTTCCGTCGTAAATTTAATATTTGACTGTATGCTATTTACGTGATCTATTAATGTGCTCAATTGCCTATTGGTTCCTGTAAGTAGTAGTAGTAGAGTTGCTGCAATGGTGATAAGATTAGATTTAATCCAATTCCACTCTGAAATCTTTTTAATAGCTTTGTATAGGTAAAGTGTCGTTCTATCTAAATAAAGTGTATTTTTTCTTTTTTGTTTCTTAAATTATAGTAACTATTTTTTGTAATGAAATCGAAGACAGATACGAGTGGTACCAAAAATAAAAACAAATATTTGTGAGTCAACTATTGTTGAATTAGTAATTAATAAAATGATACGAAAAGTATATTTTGACAAATTGCTTTAAAACAACTTTGCGTGTTTAAAAAATCAAAGCCGTCTTTTTCACCCTTCACCTTGAAACCAAATTGCCCAGTCACATTGGAAATTTGCTGATACTTTCTTGTAAATATTACTTTTTAAATTATTTTGTCTAGAGCACCGCTTGTACTAATTTAAAATAAAAAAACTGTTTTTGTAAAAATAAAATAAAAATTCATACGTGTACATATGGAATTCGAACCTCCTAATAAGAATTTATAAATTTGTGCTTATGGTACCTAAAGTATAGCTTAGTGAGAACAAGATATGATTTTAACTTTATGATATTTTTATTTAAGTTTAATGAAACACAAGTACAACAAATGTATACGTAAAAAGTAGTAGTAGGAGCGTACTTAAAAAGAAGAGAGAAAAAAGGGAACTTTTACCTTGCGAACCAGTGTGTTTGGGCTGATTAATGGGTTACATCGTTATAGGAATACTTAAAAAGTTGTAAATAATGCTATGAAATTCGAGTAGTGTAGTTATATAGAAATTATACTGTTTATCTAGATATTTCACTTAGATATTCTCAAATTGATATATACTCTGTAAATGGAGACATCTCAGTATGATAGTATCTCAGTGTGTTTGTTTGTTTTTTTTATTTTGGTTTTATATGAAAAGTTTTGTTGCTTATTTGTTGCTCAATATTTCATTCTTCGATATGTAATATATGGCCCCTATCTTCACTGTCGTCTATGTGTGACTGTAATTTATTTTAATAAAAGTCATGTTCTAAAGAATTATGGGATTTTATTTACCTGTTAAAAATACAAAATTATTTAGTCTTACATTACTGTATTTATTTGTTAGAATTATTTGTGGGTGCAATATTAATAAAAAACAAAACAAAATTGATTACGGTAAATATTAGTTGGTGACCAGGGCCGGGTTTAAGTTGTTGGGAGCCCCTGGAAGCCTACTAAAGAAATTCAAAATTGACAGTAATTTTTTTATTTTTCCTTTATTATTTTTAATAAAACATGCCATAGAAATGGATTTTACATACTTACATAAATTACGTCAAAATAAATAAATTTAAAAATGCATTTTAAAATCAAAACATTTAAGTAAATGTAAATATAAATATTGTATCGTTTTTTGATTATATACTTTTTGGATTTTGGCTTTTATTTACAATTTTTGCTCTTTTTTTTTCTTGATTTATAATTCTTTTAATATTAGTTTACAGTTGGTGGGGGTGCCAAACCCCAGAGGATGGAATCAAAACCTTGTATTATATTTCCAGGATTTCCAGGAATATTGCCTAAAAAACCTGTCAATCTGTTGGAATTCTTGTAGGCTCTTGAATTTAAGATTTCATAGTTTAAGCTTTAAACTCATAGATTTTAAAATCCCGTGGAAGGGGAATTCCTCCTTTCTTGCATCCGACCTTGGTCCAAAGGCTAAAGAAAACAATAATGTAACTGGTATAAATACATATTGATCTATTGCAAAAAAACATTAGCGAAATTGTTGAGATAAATAGTCATCAGATCTGTCAAAGATTTCTTGCTTTCCAAACATATTTTCTTCATAGCAAACTAAGAAAAGTAAGCCTCCTATTGAACTGAGCAAAATTATCATTTTAATCAATTTTTCCCTCATCTACTTCTGTGATCTCACCAACTCTCAGCTTCTTGCAGCGTGGTTCCAGCAGGTCTTTTAAGTCCTTATCACCCACTTCCGAATTTATTTATATACAAGAACCAACATTTTTGTCCAATGACAACTTCTTTTCGTTATGAACAGTTTCTAAAAGTATTCAACAGAGAGCTCATTCTTCTACTTCCTAGCTTAATGGAGATGTTCGAATGATCGTTTCATGTAGTTTGTATTTAATCATCACATAAATGTTGAAATTTAATGAAAATAACAAAATGATGGTCTAGCCCATTGGCAATTACTAGCAACACCTGGAACTAGATTTGTTATGATTCCCAAAAACGTTCCAATTCGGGGATGACTAAACCACTCCTTAGAAAGGTAGGCTGTTACCCAAGATTTAGAATTGAATTACCTAGAACAATCCTGTCTCATGCATGTTGAATACTATTTGGGTACTATAGCAACTTTTTTCTGTCATAGTCATAGTCACCAGTTTTTGTAGAAGCAACCCCGTTATCAGTACGTAGAGCCTCTCCAGAAATTACAGAAAGAACTAGCAGCCTCTGCTAATATTTTAAAAATCAGTTTTTCCATTACAAAGTATTGTGTCGCCTAATTCAAAAAGTCACAGCCCACTATGAATATATTCCGCGTTTAGTTAAAATTCATGTTGGAAGATCACAGATTGAACTCTTATTGAGATGATTAGGACATATTGTAACTTCATGTTTCACAGCGAATATGTTAAGATAATTAATTGTCAATGCTAACTAACATTTTAATTAGGTCATCTATCAGCAGTTTTGTCCATGAAGTGAAGTGGGTTCGAAAATAACGATTTGAAACTTCTCGAAAACTCGTAGTTCTGATCAAATTTTTTGTCGAAAACTTGTAGATATTTTTTTAATAATCTGGCAAAAATGTAAATATTTGTTTTATGATGTTAGTCGAAAATTGTTAGAAGTTTTGAAGGAGCTTAATTTTTATAATTTGGTGTACCCAATTAGACTTGAAGCACTATGACCATCAATATTCAGTGGTGTTATTTTTTATAAATTAATAATTTAAACGAATCAATTGGGTTCTACTTAAACAAGGCTTACATAGACTGCAATAGTTGAGACATAAACATTGACCAGTGCCGTAATTTATGGTACGACACAAGGAAGGGGAAAATTAGAACAAAAAATGTCCTAAAGAGTCAGCAAATTTATGGCAAGCTTTTATGGCTCTGGACCGGTACGCCCATAGTACCACACACAACAATTGGTTGGACGTACTAACTGGTGCTCTACAATCCATATTTAGTTTAAACCCGAAGTAATGTCAGTTTAGCTCAAAATTTAAAGGGTTTTTCTCCTAACTGGCGTTCAAAATAATTAGAAAGTAGACGAGAAATGTGATACTCAAAAGAAAACAAACTAGGCTAATGATTAAAGAATTCTTTTGATTATTTTTTAATATTTAAAATCCAAATTCTGACAAATTTCGAAAAGCAAAACGAAGAGAAACAAGAAAACGTTTACTATTAAAATAAGAACGTACAAATAGTCGAAAATTAATAATACCACTCGATTGAAACAATTTGCATTTGAAACACATGACAGAATTAATTATAACAACAATATTATTTACAAAGTTTAACCGACGCAAGGTTTTACTGAAATATTTAGAAATCATTAAAGATTTTTCAAAATTTTTATAGTCAAGTAAGTCAATATTATTTTCATATAGATAAGAAATTCAGTGTTACTTAAATAAAAACTGCATCCAGTGATACAATAGGCTGTACAGTTCAAGCAATCTCTATCTAGTACTGGCTAAAGGAAACATAATGTTAAAAAACCTACATGAAAAGGTGTACAAAAAACGTACTGTTTGCGTAAGTGAAGTACACGTTTAAATTTTTAAATTAAAACTCAAGGTTTTTATCACATTAAGTTGTACTCTTAACCTAATTAGGTGACAGGATATTATAGTTAACGATCAATACACAGTCAGTCAATTTATGAATTTTTTCGAGCCATTTTAGCACGATGCATAGAAGTACCTTACTGGCATGATTTCTCAAGAGAGATCTGTTAGTCTGAAGCTGGTAGACAAGGTAACTCGTTCCTCGAAGTTTCTTTGGACTTCCATCGTCTTGAAATGATTGATCTCACAACATTTCAAGACGATAGAAGTCCAACGAACCTTCGAGAAGTAAGAGATCTATCAAGCGTTACTCCCATATAAGTCGGTTGTGATTGAGCATATTACCATCAAAATTGACCACCAGCTATTCAGAAGCTTGCCTATTTGACAAATGGAAAGCACACACACCTCAGATTTGGAAGGATTTGGTAGCAATCTCCACCTTTTATAGTAATTCTGCAGGATCTCTAAATTTAATGTAAGGTGTTGGTTACATTCCTCTAAATCCTTCTTTTGCACCTCTAGTGCCAGATCATCGCCATATAGAAACTTTCTGCCAGAGGTGTGAGGCATGTGCTTGGTATAAATATTAAAAAGAAGCGGGGCAAGCACAGATCCTTGTGGAACACCATTCCTGATCGTTACTTTTTTGCTATTCTTGTCATTTAGCTCAACAAATATTCTACGATTACTCAGCATGTTTTGTAAAAGATATGTTCTTTCAGCACATTAGTAAATGGCCCAAAACCTGAAAACGCGTAACAACTTGATTCACAATTTTGCTGGGACACCTTGGGGGACAAAAGCAAGAACTCTTCGCTTAGCTGCACTGACTTTTGTTTACTCAGCTGCAGAATACTGTGCTCCAGTATGGTACTGAAGTTGCCACGTTTGCCGCGTCCAAAAATTAGATACAAAACTAAAGGAAGCTATGAGAATAGTCTCAGGCATAGTTAAAACAACTCCTATAACGTGGCTAAACGAGAATGGGACAAAGCACATCAAATGAACCTTCGCATTCAGGCTGATCCAAATGACATCCCTCGAACGCGCCTGAAATCTAGACGGCCCGTATGTCTGGACAGCAACTTAGGGTAGCCAAGGAACATTAACATTAGATGGAAGTCACATATTGAGACCCAAATAGAAATAGCAAACATGAGTTCAGCAGCAGCTGAAGCCTTCAAAAAGCTGTCGACAGGTTACGATCTTCCTAGGCACCTATGATATCGTCTGAATCGCTTCCGTACTAGCCACAGAAGGTGTGATGACATGATGCATAAATGAAAAATCAAGCATAGTCCGGCATGCAGTTGCGGTACCCAAAAACAAACTATGGTTCACATACTGAATGATTGCCTCTTTACACGTTTTCCTGGATGTATAGAGGAAAGGAATAAGCCTTCCCCAGAGCTGTACAGTGGCTACACGATCTATCAGTCATGATGTGAACTACACCCACACTCATATCAGTTCTTGCTGCTGTTATTGACACACATTTTGTATTTTATCGATTGTAATGTCTGTTTTTATATAGGTTTTACTTTTATACTTTTTTATGTATTGGTTTTACTTTTTTATACATCGAAGTTGCTGCTCATATGAAATAAATACTGTCATTATTGATACCAAAGTGATAGTACTTGTTACTATTGTCTCTTGGCTTTTTTTATGAAGACGAGTGATAATAGACCCCCGTCAGTCCTTTGGCCAGCTGCTCGTACACTATTTTTCATTGCACGATGGAATGATCAATAAATAAATTGCTATATTCTTTACATTGTTTTTTCAAATTAGGTTTATCGACTTCTAATTCGGAGCATACTCTTCTTGTAGCGTCTTGTATGATAAACCTGTTACTAGAAATTTGAAAACATTTCCATGGAATGCTTTGTAAGTATACAAAGAACAGAGTAACTCAATTGTATAGTAACTAAGTAGATTTACCAAAATCAACAAATAATTTTATAGTCTAGGAAGTTGTTCTAATCTTGATAACTTATATGTTTCTTTGGGGAATAACACCACAATAGAAATAAAACTACGTATATTGCAGGAATACCAAACGTTTCAAAGTCTATTCTGACTTCGTTGTCAACGGCTTTATATTTATTGATGTGATTGCAAAATGAAAATTTGATTTGACATTTAAAATTGACATTAGAAAATTTGTTGTTTTTAGATATACAGGTAGCACAAAAAATTCTAAAGATCATGAATTATAGTTAACAAGCTTTGAAATTAGAAGAATTTGAAAGAGTTGTCTTTAGAATTTATATGTGGCGTTCCTAGGTACGACTTTGTTATAAGATAGCGCATTCGCCAAATCAATGCGATCAAAGAATTCTATTGTTTCAGTGATCCCATTAACGTCATAAGGGAAAACCTAGGAAAAAACCTTATGAACTATCCCGATATTGGGTTGTTCAAAAGGAGGTTACCATTAATAATTTCTTCCTTAATTGTCGGTAACCAGATACGATTAAATTCTACAGAAGTAGAAGCGATACAATCGTCTTCATTCAAAAGAATTAAGGCAGACTCTTTTATTTTTCGTTTTGTGTTATGTTGTTCTTTGTGAAGTATAGTTGAATTGTCAAATTGTATTTTATGGCCTAGGTCCCAACCATGTTCACAAATTTTTGATTTTTCAAATTGTCGTTTCGTTATGTAATTCTTGTGTTCATTTATTCGTACGTTTAATGGTCTCGATGTTTCTCCAATATAAAATTTATTGCATTCGCAAGGAATCTTATATATGCAGTTTTTTGAGTTCTGGGTTTTGTTTGTTGGTTTTGTTTTCGATATTAAAGATTTAAGTGTATTTCTTGTTTGGAATGTTGTTTTAACATTAAATCTGTTGCCCACACTTTTCAATCTTTCTGACAGACCCTGTATATATGGCATAGTTGTAACTGTAATGTTGTTGTCTTGAGTAGTAGTAGTGTTAAGAGAAGTTCTGGGTTGATTCGGAATGTTTGTTTTCTGTTCAAGTCTGTTTAATTCTTTGTTGATAAATTTTGTGGGGTAATTGTTTCCAGTGAGAACATTCTTTATAATTATTTTTTCTTTGTTGAATTTATTATCATCAGAACAGTTGGTCTTTGCTCTATCATATAATGACTTAATGACACCTTTCTTTACTGTATTCGGATGATTTGAATTGAAATTTAGGTATCTGTTTGTATGAGTTGGTTTTCTATAAACTTCTGTTTCGAATGAAGATTCTGTTTTTGTTATTAATATGTCTAAAAAAGATAGTTTGTTATTTTCTTCAATTTCTAGGGTAAATTTGATAGTTGGCTCTTTATTATTTATATCATTTAATAATTTATCTAGTTCTTCAAGATTGTGTTCCCAAATTACGAAAATGTCGTCAACGTAACGCCACCAAATTAAAGGTTTATTTTCTTTTGATAAAATTACTTGTTGTTCAAAGTTTTCCATAAATATGTTACTTAATGCTGGTGAGAGACAAGAACCCATGGCCATGCCAAAATCCTGTTGGTAAAAGTCATCGTTTAATTGAAAGTATGTAGTTTTAGTACAATATGTTAGTAGTTCCATTATTGTATCAATTGATAACTGAGTTCGTTGATTTAATGAAAAGTCCCGTTCTAGTAGTTGTTTTACTATTGGAAGTGTTTTGGAAACAGGAACATTGTTATAAAGATTTACTATATCAAAACTTGCTATTGTGAAAGTATTTTTATATTCTATATGAGACAGTTTTTCCAAGAAATGTGCACTGTTTTTTAGATGAGAAACAGAATTCCCTGTAAGAGGACGAATAATGTTTAAAATCTGCCTTAATTCTTTTGAATGAAGACGATTGTATCGCTTCACTTCTGTAGAATTTAATCGTATCTGGTTACCGACAATTAAGGAAGAAATTATTAATGGTAACCTCCTTTTGAACAACCCAATATCGGAATAGATCATAAGGTTTTTTCCTAGGTTTTCCCTTATGACGTTAATGGGATCACTGAAACAATAGAATTCTTTGATCGCATTTTTGGCGAATGCGCTATCTTATAACAAAGTCGTACCTAGGAACGCCACATATAAATTCTAAAGACAACTCTTTCAAATTCTTCTAATTTGAAAGCTGGTTAACTATAATTCATGATCTTTAGAATTTTTTGTGCTACCTGTATATCTAAAAACAACAAATTTTCTAATGTCAATTTTAAATGTCAAATCAAATTTTCATTTTGCAATCACATCAATAAATATAAAGCCATTGGCAACGAAGTCAGAATAGACTTTGAAACTTTTGGTATTCCTGCAATATACGTAGTTTTATTTCTATTGTGGTGTTATTCCCCAAAGAAACATATAAGTTATCAAGAATATGCCACAAACAACGTTTAGAAGACAATTGTTCTAATCTCTTTACAATTTTTCGCACTCATTGTAGACAAAATCTAAAACAAATAAGAGAAATGTACTAAAAGAACAGACGAACTGCCGGATTGATTTGAAACCAAATCCTCTATCAAACTCGCATACTAAGGGTTCCGTACCACCTTCAAGATTCTAATATTCCAGTTTTAGACAAGCAGGGAATAAGTACATTTTCTTATATTTACCCTAATATCTTTTAAAGCGTTTTAAACTTATAAAAAATATACATTTTCATTTTTCACACATAGACTTTTTATTTTATCTGCTTCAGAATTCGCTTGATTTTTATAAGAATCCATATGCATTTAATTTTCTAATTTGGCTCCCAAAAATTAACATTAGAGTTTTATTTTACTAATAAACTTTCAGGGAAGCCTTTTATAATCTACTGTCTCAATTTTGGGTCTCTGTAGATTGGAAGATATAGGGCAAAATAGGTCAATTTTAAATTATAAATTATGAAATATATTATTCAAATTATTTAAAAATAGAAATAAAATATTTATTTCAAAATTTAAATAGTGTAGTTTCTAATTTGGGAATTAAGTCGATGTTTACTATTTTTGTTAATATCTTTTAACAAATGATTTAAAAATACGATATATTTGTAATTCACATAATGAGCCTTTTATCTGATATGATGCGTTTGAAAATTGAATTTTTATTTTCCACTTAATTGTATAATTTGTCCCTAAAATTACAATGGGGGTTTTCTAATAATATAATTTTTCTTATAAATTTCAAGTGAGCACCAGTACCCCTAATTATTATCGAAATTTTGGGTAGTATGGTTTCGGAAATAAAGCGAGAAATGAGAATTTTTTTATATGTTTATATTAATATGGTGTAAACAATTAATTTTAAAAATATGAAAAATATCTCTTTGTCATAATAAACCCTTTCAGTTGATGTATTGCATGATGCGTTAGAAAACATTGTTTTATTTTCCATTTATTTCTATAATTTGGCCCCCAATATTAATTTCAGAGATTTTTTCGTATTTTTCCTGTAACCAAAAATTTAGCTCTTATAGTTTGGGGAATAAAGACGGGAATGGGTAATTTTTTAAATATATTTTTTTTAATATATTTTAAAATGTTTATTTAAAAAAAAATTAAAAAATATATTAGTATTCGTCATAATGAGCCCTTTGATTTAATATATTACTTCATCCGTTAGAAAATTATAATTTTTTATTTTCCATTTTTTTTTCATTTTCCATTTATATAATAATATATATATATATATATATATATATATATATATATATATATATATATATATATATATAATTTGCCCCCCAAAATAAATATTAGGGGTTTCTCCTTATTTTTCCAGTAAACTTCAGGTCAGACCCTAAACCTCTAATTTTTTTCAAAACTTTACGTTTTGTAGTTTCGGAGATAAGGGGGAGGATGTGTAAATTTTGGTATATTTTCGTTAACATCTTTTTAATTAATTTTTTTAATATGTGAAAAAAGATATATTTGTGTTCCTCAAAATGGGACCTTTCATTTGATATATTACATGATGCGTTTGAATTTTTTTTTATTTTTAAATTTTCATTTAATTCTATAATTTGCCCTCCAAAATTAATATTAATGATTTCTTCTTATTTTCCCTGTAAAGTTCGGGCAACGTTCCATATTTGGTATTTTGTTCAAAATTTTAAGCTTAGTAGCTTCGGAGATCAGGAGTGGGAACGGTCGATTTTTTTAGTTTTTCCCCCAGAAGTACCCCTAAAATCAAAATTTCTTCATTTACGATATGTACTCGTGATCGGACCATCAAACTTTACATTGATGACAAATTTCAACCTGTGCCGTCCAGTAGTTTACGAGAAAATGGCTGTGATGTGACAGAGGAACCCTAAAAACGCTGGACACACAAAAGGATTTTACTTAGCAATTGTATTTAATTGTATTTTATTAATAATTGCTTGTACATTAGTTCCAAATGCTTAAGACTCTTCGTTAGGATCAATTAGTAATAACTGTAAATGGAGATGCAGTGAATAAAGTATTGTTCAATTTGGGGAGGGTGTGTTGAACCCCATAATCCCCCTAGGTACGTCTATGGTTTATACGGTTGCAAATTGTACACTTCATTTTTGGTTTACTATTACTATTACTATTGGTTTATTATTACAATTTTCATGCTGTATTGTATTGATTGAGCGAATAAATAAATTGATTCATGAAAGAATATTTATTATATTTGTTATTTTTTGGTGGGTAAATAGTGATCTTTGGGACATAAATATTACACAGAAAATTACTGTGATGTGACAGAGGCAGAAATCCGGAGTGATATTATAAGCGTATTCGTATATTGTATATACGGAACCCTAAAAATAT